>JAKSZU010000025.1:2720181-3242681 GCA_026018925.1 Tupaia tana | reverse complement strand
GCCTTTTGGGTTGAGTCAAGGGCTTGAGTAAAGTATAGTTTGGATTTTTTTTTTTCAGGAGAGGTTAAGGTTTTTTAAACATAATTTTATAGAGGGGAATTTTATTTTTACTGTGGAGTGTTTAAGTCTACTTAGATTATTCATAACGTTAGTTATTTCTGCAGGCACTCTGTAGACCTTTTAATAGTTTCTATGGCTCTGGGCAGGGGTCTGGTGATTGATAGTTATATTGTTAAGGAACAGCTAAACAAAAGGGTTTTGGGCTAGTTCACAAAGACAGTAACAGGTGCAAGATGTCACCCCAGATGCTGTTTTTTATGTGGATAGTACAAATTATTTTTTCATTTAAAAAAAGCTTTGCAAAAACAGACAGCCATATAAGAATAAATAAACAGTTGTTCATGTACAAAACATAACATGCAGCTACTACAGTACATAACTGGTTATTGTGGCTTTTCATAACAGTACAAAATTAAAATCATTGATATGGTTGACTGTGTGAATGCTCAGAGAGTATAGTGTGGGTACAAACCATGCAACATTACTCATCAGGAATAAAGTTAACAAATTATATGACTATTTGAAGACTCTCCAGAAAATGATGTGAGTTGGAAAGTCTAATCACAAAATATTAGGTAATTTTTGATCCCATATATATAACAACCTTGGAATGACAAATTTATGGAAGCAGGAAAGAAACTTGTGGTTGTAAATAATGATGTCCATAGTGGTGAGCAGAAGAAAAGTGAGATGTTACAGAACAGCAGGAGATAAATTATGTGATCAAAAGCATTTGTAGTTTTTCTAAGTCAATATGGAAATAAACCTACATATGGAACAAAATACAAAAAAATACCCACACAAATACACAGAAACATATGCAAGTAAGTAGTAATAAAACTGCTGAGATGCATGTAGGTGGGTAGATTAATTATATTCTTGTCAACATTGGAGTTATAATATTTTTACGTATTTGTGCTTTACTATAAATTTATACAAGAAAATCATAAACAAGAGAAAGCACAGCTCTTTGGCAGCCCTTCCCCACAAGGCCAGTCCTGGAGCTGCACTTCCCCTGGCTTGTCTGAGACCTTGAAGTAACCCTGTGCATTTCATTTACTTTTACCTCAGTTTTCACAGCAGAAAACTGAGGCCCATTCAGGTGAAGTGACCTTCTTAACACATAGCTAGCAAGTGGCCAAGGTGGCACTGCACTGTAGGGAAGGGAGCACTTACCTTTGGAACAGTAGGCCCAGGGTTTGTTGAGAGGTGAGAAAGTTTGGGTAGGTGCACAGGAAGTAGTAATGTAGAAGGGGTTGCCCTTCTGGAAGGCTTCAGGTGCTCTTTCAGGTTCCCACAAGTGAATGCTCTAAAGGTCCCCACCTGTATGTCACCCAGAATCTGGGCTTACACATTTCCCCACTTGGCTGGGATGGCATATGAATGGTTAACTCAATATGATCCCCAGCCACATGCAAAAACTGGTATCCATAACATGAAGTGAAAATAAAGTGCAAAGAATTTTCTCACATATTTCCAAAAAACATGAAAACTGATTTTGGGGACCAGCGGTTGGTGTAATGGCTGTGTCGCTGGACTTTCATGTAGTCCACTGCAGTTTGAGTTCCAGACCCAGTGGCTTAAAAACTCATGCTATGCATGTATGCGTGTGTGCCCAGGATCCCAAGAGGAGAATGGATGAGAGGGGATTGTGGCGTGGCCATCCCCCCTAGGGGTGATTTCTCTCTTTCTGTCTCTCTGTGTCTGTCTGGTGAGCACATGCACCCTGTAGTAAAAACCTCTCCAAAAGAAACCCCACAAAAAAAAAAAAAAAACTGATTTTGCATCTGACCAAGGATAAGCTGGATGGTGGGGTAAAGGAGGGCAGAAAGCCAGACTTTTGAAGGTAGGTCCTGTGATTCACTGAAGAAGGAGAGCCCTGGGATGAGCCCTGAGAATCTACAGGATAGCAACTGGGAAAAAGCCTCTTCAGACATGTCCAGGCCCAGTATGTGGAGATTCCTCTACCCTGCACTTACTTAAGCCAACTCTACCCTTCTGTCAGCTGTACGGGTAACTGCCCCTTATCCAGACAGAGGGAGGAAGGGTCTCCACTGACCATGGCAGTCTCCTGGAGCTGTCAGCAAATAGCAGTGAAGCCAGGAAGCAACAGTGCCCTTCCTGCTGTTGTCACTTCCTGCCCCATATGACCTTCTGACCCTAATCAGGCACATAACAGTGTCTGCAAAGACCACCATCCTGGGATGAAAGCAGATGGTAGCGCAGAGCTAACATTTAATGTAAAACAGACATATGGTCCCTGCCCCAGCACTCCCCTTACCACCCTGCCAGCCATGACCTAGGGTGTTAGCTTAATGAGCCCACCAGGCCTCTACCTTCTAACTCTTGCCCAGAGCATGTTTACCCCACATGTCCTCACATTCTCCCAACCAAAAAAAGGAGTGAGAGATCAGGATGGTGGCCAGACCTGAAGTGCCCCTGTGACCTTTGCATTCTTTCTTACAGTTGGTCAGTAGATTCAGCGGGGAGAGCTGAGCAAGTATCTGCAGAGAGGAAAGGTTCTCACTCCAAAATTTTCTGAGCTCCAATCTTTGGAAATTGAGATTGGGCAAAACATTCTGGCTCTCATAAAGGACTCCAGCTAAACAAGATGAATAGGAGTTGTTTCTGGAATGTAGGTGCCTAGTTATCAGGGTTCCAAGTTCTGTTGGGGTCTATTGTCAATGAACTGAGAACATTTCCTGTGGTTCCTTTTTCCTGGGATCCTCAGATCATCTCTCTCCAAGGTCCCCCTGGGCTGTTGACTGCTCAACCTCATCCCATGTTGTATGCACAACTGAACACAGTTATACCACACAGCCCACCCACAGACCATGGGAAAGGCTCCTAGCTCTGAGGAGCAAGAACTGGGATCACTGCTGGCTTCTCCTGTTTTCAGTTTCCTGAACAAGCCATTATGCCTCTCAGGGCCTCCCTTGACTCCCCACTTGCACAATGGAGATAGTTCAAGCATCTGTTTTTTGAGATGTTACCAGGTGTGTGTATCTCTAATACCTATATAATCCATGTGGCTGGTACCACATGGCAAAACTTTGAGATGAGTATTACACAAAGTGGTAGGAGGTAACATGAAATACAACTTCAAAAAGCCTGAATTCTGGTCTACAATATATGAAAAGTCATTTTTCCTAATAACTTTACTTCCTAGTCTGCACTTTGGGAAGGTTGAAATGAACTAAAATTAGATAATGACTCTCTCTGACATAAAACTTAACAGGGTTTTTCCATTACATTTAGAATTAGAGAGTTGGCAGGTGGCATGATGGTTAAGGCACTAGACTGCCACACGGCCAACTGTGGTTTAAATCCCAGACCTGGCGGCTTATTTTCTCACTCTCACTTTCTTCCCTCTCCCCATCTGTGATCAAGTTGAAAAGTAATAATAATCATACAATTAAATAATTCTTTAGAATTAGAACCTAGGGTCTCATGTTGGCCTATGGAATTGTGGGGTTCTAAGAATACATAAATGCTTCCAGGAATTCCTGCTTACTAGTTCCCAGGTCCTAGTACTATTACCTCTTCTTTGGGTTGGAAAGATCTAGTTACTGCCTTCTAGACAAAGAAGAAGAAAAAAAGGTGTTATGTTTGTGATTCTCTCTCCCCTGTGTTTATTCTGTCTCATTCCTAAATCTTAGGAATTGAGCTCAGAAATTTCAGTTGCTTTATGATAAGGCTGCAATGGCAAAGAATTAGAAAGAGCCCAAGCCAATAAATGAGAATTTTAACCCCAGTCCAAATGGAATCCTGGCAATAATTCGTGATCTCAAAAGCTGATCCTCCCTCAAGTGGGTCTTAGTTGAGGCCACAGCTCCATTCTCCTGAGAGACCTGGAGGCAAAAGCACCTAGATGAGCTGGGCTTGAGTTTTGGTCCACACTGTCAGATAATACAGGATTCTTATAAGCTATGAAATTTGGGGTAGTGTCTTACATGAAAAATAGAGACAAGTAGAGACTTTCAGGCCCTGAGGCCTGGTTCTACCCTGCTTTTTTCATCCCTTCTCCTCATAAACTCCCTCCACCCAAACTGGGAGCATTATAACTATCTTGCTGTTCTAATACACCTCTTCCTCCCAGGCTCTGGAGAGCTGAGCCTTTACCCTGGAACATTGCTACTAAACATGTTCACTTATCTTTCTGGTCATAGCACAGCTGATATTTCATGGAGGCCTTTCATACCTGCCCACTAAGTGGTCTCAAACTCTCCCTTGCTGCACCTGCTTAGTTTCACTTTGGCACTTTGTGGTTTTGTCCAAATCACATCAGGCTGTAAGCTTCTGCAGGGAGATATTATGATCTTTAGTGCAACACCCACACCTAACAATGTGCCTGTACAAGGTGAATGCTCAGGACACAGTTGCTAAATGAATAAATGAAACTATCTAGGAGGATCGTTACTATCTTTGAGCAGTTCATATTATGGACATGGGTAAACATAATAGAATATGCAGAGTACATCAGGGGCATCAGGCAGCCAAATGAACTCCAAGTGGATCTTCCTAGATAACAGAGCACAGTAGGCACAATCTGCTCTTTAGTGGCCTCAGACAAAACTACAGCCCCAGGTATGAAAACCCAAAACAACACACTTTTGTTTGGAGTCCTCAAGGCAGTATCTCTCCAAGGGCTAAAGTAGGCAAATGAGCAGGATCGGAAAGTTCCTGTGCAAACTAAGAGCTCAGAAGCCTCCTTTGCCTCTCTCATTGACTCCACTGTCTTAGACAGTCCTGTGTACACATGAGGCCTCACCCCAGTCAGACCCTAGAAGAATGGTCCCATGTTCAGCCATATTCTGCACTATCCCACTCATTACCCCAAGCCCCAAGGCTGTTCTCTGCTCTGAGGAACCTCTATAAAGTAGAAAACATTTCCAAATATCTCAGTGCACAGTGGGTCATCCATAAATAATGAAGTCCAACAGTCACTTCTCTGAACCTATGCAGATCTTCAGGTAACCTCAGTTAATGCATCTCTGTCTTGATTGATTTTGTTTTTATATCTGAATACCCACTGGGCAATTTATTTTAAAAAAGGGGTTTATTTAGCTAACATTTCTAGAGGCTAAGACATCCAATGCTGACATGTCATCAACAGGTGAGGGTCTTCCTGTTGTCATGACATGGTGGGAGGCATCCCAGGGCAAGAGGGCAAGCATGTGTCAGCTCAGGCTCTCTCCTTCCTACAAAGCTACCAGTCTCTCTATGAGGCCCTCACCCACGTAACTGTGTCTAATCCTAATGATGTCTCAGAGGCCTGTCCCCCAAGACTGTAAATACATGAATTTAGGGTTAATTTTCCACACCTGAAACCTGGGACACACATTCAAACCACAACAACCTTACTTTGGAAGAGGCATCTGAGATCTCTCCTGTGAGCCATCTGCACTGGGTTAGGGAGCTCGTCCTAGTTTCTAGTGCCCAGAGTGGTGGATGCAGGTCTAAGCTTTGTTATCCTAGGGATTTATGGCCCACAAAGACCTGCAGATTTTGGGAATATATCAAGATCAACCTGGCATCCTCATACTTACCCATGCTTTGAGACCCAGGCATGATGCTGAGAGACTTGATATCCTGCCTCCGACAGAGCTGCTTCCACCTCCATTCTTTCTCCTTAGCCTTTTTCCAGTACCATTCTTTATCCTAAACTTCACTGTAAATTTAACATGTATGTGCCTGTGCACAAGTGGTAATGCCAAGAGACAACGACCTCTTATAAGGTGGGGTGGGCAGGTTCCCCTTCATCTTAAGAACTTTTATACCCAAATCACATCAAATGGGAGCAGTTGAGCCCTGGCTCAGGAGTCTAAAAACTTCCCTCCTTTGAACTCTGCTCACCTCATGTGCTGAGGTTCATCAAAGGCTAATGAGATAAGGTAAGGAGCAAAGGGTGTCTATTAAGGACCTGACAGAACATATTTTATGTGTTCCAATATGTGCATAATGAGAGAGAGTGTTTATAGTATTTCTTCATTCTTTTTTTTTTTTTTTCTTTTTTTGGAGAGGTTTTTGCTATAGGGCGCGTGCGCTCGCCAGACAGACAGAGAGAGACAGAGAGATAGAAAGCAGGAAATCACCCCCCAGGGGGGATGGTCATGCCGCAATCCCTTCTCCTCCATTCTCCTCTCGGGATCTTGGGCACGCACGCACACGCGCCCGGCGTGGGTTTAAGCCGCCGGGTCCGGGACTCGAACCGCGGTCGACTACGTGGGAGTCCAGCGACATAGCCATTACGCTAACTGCTGGTCCCTATTTCTTCATTCTTGATGAAAATTTGGCTCAACATTTTTGGAACAAATGGGATAAATGTATTGTGTGAGATAAGACTGCTTCCCTACATCACATTATTCATATAGTAATGAATCCCACACAAAATAGAGTACTATTCACTGAGGTCCTTCTTGTCTAGAATAGTACACTGGATAACCATGATAGTCACTAGAATAGCTAAGGACAAAGTATTGGCATTGCAGAGATGAATTAGAACTCTTACATAATGATGATGAAAGGACATAATAGCATAAACACATTAGGTTGGAAAAATCATGGCCACACCTTAATGTTTTACCATATAAAGACCAGCCCCATAGCATAAAGGTTAAGCCTTGTGCACAGTGAACTGGATTCCACACAGCCAATCACAATGTGAATGCTGATCGATTACTTAAAAAACATAGTGGGCATATGCACATGCATGCCCCTAATCCTAAATGGATCGAGAAGAGGAAAAGGAATTATGACATGACCATTTGGAATGCTTTCTCTTTTTAGTGAGCTCACATGTACTCAAAATGAAAAAAAAATAAATTAAGCAAGTACAAAATCCATTTTTATCTATTTTTGAAATACTGTTTTAAGAACATTTATAAATAAATTTTATTATAACAATGAAGTGATACTTAGAACCAAGGAAACAATATTCATTTCCAAATACAAAGCAGTATCCTTTGTTTTGAGGTAGTTCACATTAAAAAACAATATTTTTAATGATGGTTGCAATCAAGCATGTAACCACTTAGTTATATCTAAGTTCTATCTGTTAAAAATATGTTCTTTTGGAGAATCTAATCATCTTATTCTTAAGTGATTTTTCTCCAAATAGTGGTAAAAATACCCTGGATGTATGGAAGGGAGAACTGCTTTGGACCACACCTAGATCCTACTAATGTTACAATACAGGCTCAGTTCCAAGGGAGCCCAGCTCTAACTTGTCTCATAGGCCCCCTGGGAAAGCAACAATGAAGTGGTATCTAATAACAATACTAACATCAAAAATTAACAATTTTAGGTATCTTTGTTTTTGGTTTCTGTGGTCTAGGTACTTCCAGAAATTCTTCATAGTCTGCACTCATTCCCTTTGCCCAGTGACCATAACCATTTTATTTGAATTCTGACTTTAAGAACAATTTTTCTTCAAATATTCCACAAGGTCACAAAGTTTACAACCACAACTGTCAACATAAAGTCCTTCGGGATTATCAGGACAAAATCTAGACAGGGTCCCATTTCCCTACAAATAAAACATTTTGCAAAAGGAAATGCACCAAGAGCTGGGTGTACTTTCACTTTGCATTTGGTTATTTCAAGTCCTGTGCAGCCACACCAATAACAAATTCCAGTTCTCACATCTTGATTTTCAAAGGCGATTGGGCGATCTGCAATTGCATGGTCAGGTTTTTCTTTTTCAATACCATTTTATTATTCTTCTTACTATTTTTTAAACATTTGACCACTACATACCACTGCAATTTCTCTGCTGCTTGTCTTTTTAAAATTTATTTATTTTACATTCATTCACTATATATCATGACATACACAATGATATTTTCCATCCAGAATACACATTATATTGGCTTAACAAAGGATATTACCGTGCATGTTTTTAACATCTTTATTCCCACCAAATTTCTTTCTTTTTATAATTTTATTTATTCATTCATTTTTTTAAATTTTTTTTAGACAGGTTTTTGCCATAGGGCACGTGCACTCGCTGGACAGACAGAGAGAGACAGAAATACAGAAAGTGAGAAATCACCCCCCAGAGGGGATGGCCATGCCACAATCTCTTCCCCTCCATTCTCCTCTAGGGATTTTGGGCATGCATGCACACATGCCTGACGTGAATTTTAGGCCACCGGGTCCAGGATGCAAACTGTGGTCAACTACATGGGAGTGCAGCAACATAGCCATTACACTAACTGTTGGTCCCCATTTATTTATTTTAATATGACCAGAGAGAGGCAGAGAGAGAGACAGAGACAGAGAGAAGGAGGAGAGTGAGAAGGAGAGGGTGAAGGAGAGGGAGGGAGAGAGAGAGAAAATCACCAGGTCTGGGACTTGAACTGTGGTCAGCCATGTGAGTGTCCAGTGCCTTAACAAACCATGGCCCCTGCTGGTCCCACCACAGACTTTCTTTCAAACAACTTCAATTTCTTCCCTTACATCCTTTCTTTTGACAGAATTTCCCCATTGTGAACCATCTGTGAGTTCTGTATTAGGTATTTCATGAACCCATTCATATCTTCATTTAACTATTCCTTTTACCTTCTGTTCTTTTTATATTTTGGTTGGAGTGGATTGTTTTTAAGGGAGAGCCTACTGGTTTAATGTTGTTTATGCTTTGGTAGGTTTGGCTTGTTCCCTCAAAGGATTCCTTTTTCATGTCCTGCCATGATGTTACAAGGACAGATCTCAATCCCTTTTTATGTAGTAACTTGTATCCACCTGGTCATAACTTCATCAAAGGTGCTTTATCACATGTAAATCCTCCAGAACAGCAGAGTTAGCCACAAATAAATAAATAAATAATAAGCATACAATTTCTGTGTGCAGCAAACTTTTCACTCATGTTTATTTTAACCAAGGAGGAAATACAAGTACACAAAAATATGTGCAACTTGGTCAGCAGGTGGCATGGTGATTAAGGTGCTGGATTCCCACATGACCAACAACAGTTTGAGTTCCAGACCTGGCAGACTAAAAATACTACCAGACATGTATGTGTGCATGCCCATAATCCCAGGAGAATGGAGAAGAGACTGCGGCATGGCCATAAACCCTGGGGGTGATTTTTCACTTTCCCTCACTCTTTGTTTTTCTCTCTGGTGAGCACACACACACACCATGGCAAAAACTGTACAAAAAAAAATAGATGTGAGATTAATGTCAATAGCCTCTGTCCCCCTTGAATTGTGGTTTTGGGGACTAGGTTTTCAAATTGGCAAATGGGCATTGAGTGGGCAGTTAAGGACTGGTGCTCACTCTACCTCCCCAGCCCACAGCCCCCTGCCCACCCTACGGCTCCAGGTGCAGCCTGTGCTCTCAGAAACTGGAGCATGTGCAGACTGAAATCAAGGTCCTCAGTTCTCCAAGTCCAGGGCACACTCATGCCTACCCCTTAATGGCCACTGACAGTTTGGCATCTCTGCTGCCATCCAGCCTCCCTATCTGCTTTGATCAGGATATTGGCTTGGTCTCACATCCCCCAGACTGGCTGGGGTCCAGGTCCACTAAATTTCAGGTGAGCTGTCCAGCCCCCTCCTATGCACAGTTCCAGGCATATGTCATTCAAGTCGCCTCCTAGGATGCCATCCCTGGGGACACAGCAGCACATTCTGCCCTAATCTATTAACCAGTTAGTAATAAGTTAATTAATGTGCCATGATGGGTTCTGCCTGTCCCTCTAGACCTTCTTACTCTGGGGGCCGGATTGGGCCACCATCCTGGTTCTTTTGTGGGAAGGGGCTGGAAGATTGGGTAGGTATCAGCCTGGGCTAGGACAGGGAGGAAGTGACAGCCATTGGACAGGGAACCCTTCACCCACTGGACTCTCCCAAGACCCCTAAAGAGCTCCAGGTCCTTCAAGGATGGTACCAACAACTCCTCTCTGTATCTAAGAAGTGAAAACTTCTCCTGCACCTGCCACTGCAGGGATGTGGTAGCTGGATGTCTGCACATCTAAAACCACTGAGCTGTGTGCTACATTTCCACCAGGAGGGTTCCCCTGGCAGAAATGTACACTTGGGGATCCTGGCCTGTGTCAGCTGTTCTCTATGTGCCCAAGTCAGTAAGAAGACTTTAAAACTTCAGACCATTACTCATGTTGTTTTCTAGACTTTTTTATCTCAAGGTTATTTTTTCCTCAGAATTTGTAGAAACAAATCTGGAGATTTCTATCTTATATATAATTTGGATGAGACTATAACACAAATATCATTCTCCCAACATTTTTTAAAGAATTATTTTATTTAATTTTATTCATTATTATTATTATTTTAATTTGACCAGAGAGAGACAGAGAGAGAGAAACAGGGAAAGAGCAAAAACAAGACACCAGGTCTGGGACTCAAACCACATTGGCTTGGGTGGGAGCCCAGTGCCTCAAGTTCCATGCCACCTGCTGGCCTGCAATATATTCTTTTTCCACCCACTCTTCTGAAGATGTTTTCTTCTCCAATATTAATTTATTGAAAAAGATTATTATAAATTTGTTTCAGGGTCTATGTTGACATATTAGCTCATAATGATTTATTTTCTTGCTATAAAACAAATTTTAGAAATATATCATAAATATGGGTTTAAGTGGTACCTTTTATTGCTATTGAACCAGCTACAGTATGGTGTCAGTGACCACACCAAAATTCAGGTGCTCACTGATGAAAAGCCAACACTTGAAAGACAAGTGTTGATGAAAAAGGAAAGACAGTTTCTTCAGGAAACTTTGACCTGGAAAGATGGTGAACTAATGCTCAAAAACCATCTCCACTGAGGAAAATCAATCTGGCTGATGAGAAACACCTACTGTGGAATCTCTGAGGAAAAAAACAAAACATTGAATAAATGTCAATACTTCCAGGAGTGGAGTGATGTGAAGCTGACAAATTGTAATAAAGACTGGATGCTCCTGGAGTACTGAATCTCAGCCTAGAGGCATAAAGGATGTGTCAATTATCTAAACTTGGAGAGATTCCAAAGCCCTGTGCACCACAGAGAAGAAGGTGAGAGGAACTATCCTCTAAAATTACATGTTGTATACAGCACCCTCAGACCCCAGCACTCTTCCATTGCATAGCAATAAAACTGGCAAGGAGATAACACTCATTGCAAAAAGTACAAGGTTCTAACACTTCAGTGAAAACATTACTTTTTTTTTTTTCACCACCCCACCCTAAGAGCTTGGCAACATTTTGAAAGCCAACCAGCTGGTAAAGCATAGAATATGATTAAGACCAGATAATCTCACATCTCTATGGTCCTGTGGAATTGACAGGAAGAATACAAAGGAGAAGAAGCAACTGTGAGTGGGAGAAATGAGGTGAAATCCCCCCAGTGACTGAAAACTACCAGCATTTTTGCACAACTAATAACAAGAGCCCTGGCCATTCTCACACCTACCCCCACACCTGTGAAGGCACCAACCCCATCAGAGACTGAGAAATCTGGATATTTCCCCCAACTAACTGGCCGATCTACACTTTGTCCTTCTTCAGAATAAAGTCTCAGGAAACGGCTACTTGGCCCCTCTAGGGCCACCTGCAGTGCATCTCTTCAGAATATCCCTCAACTCTTAAGTGTAGAAAAAGCAGAGAGGAGGGTACATGAGAGATGAGGACCAGGGATTGCCTTCTCAGTTAGAGGGAAGAAGACAGGGCACTGCCCCAGGACACCCATAATCCTGGAGAAAATCATCCAGGCACCTAGCTGCTAGCATGAGTCTGCTTAGATCTGATCAAACCCTGGCTGATGCCAGGCACCATAGATCAGCCATGCTGACCTCACTTGATCCCCTGAGACTCAGCAACCTTCTGTTCCTCAGGAGGCTGCTTACAGTGCCACATCCAGGTTTTGCAGAACCCCTGTCCCACATGCTGTTCTGATTACACTCAAACTGACCCTACCAAATTTAGTTTGCCTCTGACCCCTCTTAACACCCTTGCCAAAGCTACCTCTAGGTTTTGTGGGTCACCCTGAGGCATTCCAGGCCAGTCACCTAAACTCTACTTAGAACCACAAGACTTAGCTAACCTCCAGACCCTGTGGGCCATCTCCCCTGGACCTTGTTCAGATGTAGTTGGCCTCATTGATCTTTGAACATTGCAAAGCACCTCACCTGACCCTGTTCCACTTAGGTTCTCATGTTCTGCTTTCTTTCTGCTTAGCCCTGTCCAGTAGTGGGCATAGCAGGCTTTCAAACTCAGACCACACTTAGCTGGACTGGTCTCAAGGGGTGGGTGCTTAACGTAAGCCTGGTAAGGGCACACTTGGAAGCCATTCTGGACTGTTAGTCTCTGGACTTTATAAAATTTTCTGCCCACACCCCACTGGGTCCCCAATGTATACACAATGGCTTCATCTTAGGGTCGCACAAGGTGGTCAGTCTGGACACGTTCAGCCCTGCTTGGCTCTGCCCACCTCTGTACCTCACAGGATCACCTCTCCTGGCACCACATGAATCCTGTTTTCCCACTTCTGTCTCTCTTCTTCAGAGTCTTGTGGAAACTGTGCCAAAGGCTTATTCCTTCCATACAACATTGAAGAACCCTGCCTAGTGCCCACTTCCTCTGACAGGTGGTACATACACATTCTTTCCTGGTCCCCTGAGCCCTGGTTGAAGATTAACCCTACAGATAGCCCCATCTGAGCCCCGCTAGTCCATAACCTAGGACTATGGCTAGGATTACCTTACCCAACTCCAAAGGGAATCCCCTCCCACCTATCATGGTCCCTGATAATAGATTATTTTACAAAAAAATCAATGCCAAAATGTTTAACCAGTACTAAATGCCAAATGGTTAATTTGTACTAAAGGTCACAGTGATATGACAAATAATTTAAAAATACTAAAAAATAGTAATACTAAAACACCAGGACCAGCAGTTGGCATAATGGAGATGTTGATGGACTCCCATATAGTTGACTGTGGTTCAAGTCCCAGACCCGGTGGCTTAAACTCATGCGGCGTGTGCATATGTGCCCAAGATCCTGAGAGGAGAATAGAAGAGAAGGGGTTGCAGCATGGCCATCCCTCCCCCCACCCAGGAGTGAGTTCTTGCTTTCTGTCCCTCTATCTCTCTTTGTTTTTCTGGTGAGTGCACGCACCCTACAGCAAAAACCAATCCAAAAATAATAATGATAATAATAAAACACTACCACTAGGTGGTATTTACTACCATGCAGGCAGGTGGTGAGGTGGTTAAAGGCACTGGATTTCCACATGGCCAACCACGGTTTGTGTCCTGGACCTGACAGCTTGCTTTCTCACTTTCCCTCCTACTCTCCCTGGTCAAATTGGAAAATAATAATGATAATGTTAAATAAAGTTAAACCACTATAGAAGGTACTCCACAAATCAGGATTCCACTATATGTCTGAAACCCAGAGGGATACAAGGAATATGAAAGTAAAAAGGATATTGATCATACCAATCTCAATGAGATGCAAGAAAATTTTAGGATATGAGAAAAATAAATGACATGAGAAAGATCCAACAGAGAGAAAAATAGCTTTAAGAAGATTAATAAAAAGTGTCAGCAGGTGACATGCAGGTTAAGGTGCTGGGTCTCACATGGCCAACTCTGCAGTTCAAATCCTGGAGCCAGTGGCTTAAAAATCACACATATGCATGCATGCCCAAAATCCTGTAAGGAGACTAGAAAAGCGATCATGCAGTGGCCATCTGCCTAGGGAATAATTTCTCTCATTCACTCTCTCTCTCTCTTTGATGAGCACATGCACCCAATAGGAAAATTAGGAGAGAATCAAATGAAAATCCTAGAGATAAACAGTGCAATATAGGTAATAAAATATTCAGTACAGTGCACTGCCAAAATATTAGGCTATACAAAAGAGTTTCTGAACTTAAAGATACAACCTTTCAAATAATCCAAACTCTCAAAAAGAATTAAAAATGAAGAGAACAGGTACAGTAAGTGGTGTGATGGTTAAGGTGCTGGACTCCCACAACAGCAACCGTGGTTTGAGTCAAAGACCTGGCAACCTGACAATAACACCAGACACATATGTGTGCATGCCCAAAATCTTTTTTTTTCTTTTATTTTTATTTCTCAGATTAATTAAATTCACATTTTACATAAAGTCCCCATTATGATGTATACAATATACATATACATATATAGTTTTCAACAGAGAACTCTACATTTTTGGTGTTAAATGGTTCTTCCCTTTGCCCCCACGCCCACTCTCTACCGCCCACTCCCCACCACCCACTCCCCTCCCTTACAGCCTCTGGTATCTACATTTATCCTTTCCGCTATCATATCTTCAGATCTTTCTCCTTCTGCCAGAGTGCTGATATTTTTTTTTTCATTGCACATTTTTACAGTGTACAACATGGTTTTTCCCAGCATGAGTACAGTGCACATTAGTCAAGACAATGATATCACCATGTACATCATCAGCAGCAGACCACTCTTCATCTTTGTGTCTATTAAGTCTGATGTTTGTTCCCTGAATCCCTCCCCTCCGCCCTCCATTACTCATTCCCATTACCTCTCCCATACTGTCTCCAGTATCTGCAGTTGTCACCCCCGCCACTATACCCTCCAGTTCCTTCACTTTTTTTTTTTTTTCCAATTATCAGCTCATAAAGTTTTTTACAATAGGGAACATAGATTCTACTCAGGGTTGGGTTAAGGGTGGGTCTTGTGCAGTTCCGCAATTGTAGGTGAGTCTTCATGGGATACAGTTTCAGGAATGCGGTTCTGGTAAGCAGAGATGGTTATCAGCCGATGAGGCACAGCATCCATCCTGTGATTACCGGGAATGGTGTTGTGGGGATCTGCAGCGTGAGTCATCCTCGGGTATCTGGCTTCCTTAAGAATGGTAGAATAGTTCTTGTTTTTTCCCTGAGGTAATACAGGGCTGGTAACAATCATCTTCTCACTGTCCATAGTCAGAGAAAATCCTCCTATACAATATATTTCTCAATTGGTTCAAAACAGCCAAAGTCCCTCCCTGTTGCCCACAGTTGCAAGTTCTTAATCCATGTTTTCAGCTTCAGTTTGTCACCCGCGACTGGCGGCCACGCACAGGCCCAGGGACTATGTGCAGGCGCAAGCCTGGCGGCCACGCGCAGCTCCATCAACCACGCTTAGGCCCGGTGGCCACTCTCAGGCCCGGGGACCACTCTCAGGCCTGGGTGCCACGTGCAGGCCCGGCGACCACGTGCAGGCCCGGCGACCACGCACAGGCACAGGCCTGGAGGCTACTCGCAGGCCCGGTGGCCACTCGCTGGCCCGGGGGCCATGCACAGGCTCGGTGGACACGTGCCGGCCTGGCAGCCACACTCAGGCCTGGCGGTCGCTCGCAGACACAGGCCCAGCAGCCGCACGTGGGTACAGGCCCGGCGGCCACGCGTGGGCGCAGGTCCGGCAGCGACACGCAGGCCCGGCGGCCACTCACAGGCCTGGGGGCCATGCGCCAGCCTGGCGGCCACACGCAGGCCTAGAGACCATGCTCAGGCCCGGCGGCCGCGTGCAGGTGCAGGCCCGGCGGCCACGCGTGGGTCCGGCGACCACGCTCGGGCCCGGCGGCCACACGCAGGCCCAGCGGGCACACGCAGGCCCGAAGACCACACTCAGGCCCGGCAGCCACGTGCAGGTGCAGGCTCGGCGGCCATGCACTGGCCCGGGGGCCACGCACTGGCCCGGCGACCACACTCAGGCCTGGTGGCCACGCACAAGTGCAAGCCCGGCAGCCACGCGCAGGCCTGGCTGCCATGCGCAGGCGCAGGCCCGGCGGCCACTCGCAGGCCCGGGGGCCACGCGCAGGCCCGGTGGCCACGCGCCAGCCCGGCAGCCACACTCAGGCCTGGCGGCCGCTCGCAAGCACAGGCCTGGCGGCCGCGCGCTGGTACAGGCCCGGCGGCCACGTGCGGGCGCAGGCCCGGCGGCCACCCACAGGCCTGGCGGCCAGGCTCAGACCCGGCGGCCACTCGCAGACCCGGGGCCACACGCCGGCCCGGCGGCCACAGGTGGGCCTAGCGACCACACTCGGGCCCGGCGGCCACACGCAGGCCCGGCGGCCACTCGCAGGCCCAGGGCTACACGCTGGCCCGGCGGCCACACACAGGCCCAGAGACCACGCTCAGGCCTGGCGGCCGTGTGCAGGTGCAGGCCCGGCGGCCACGCACCGGCCCGGGGGCCACGCACCAGCCCAGCGGCCACGCGCAGGCCCGGCGGCCATGTGCAAGCCCGGCAGCCATGCGCGGGCGCAGGCCCACACCCAGCAGCCACACTCCGACCCGGCAGCCACTTGCAGGCCCGGGGGCCATGCGCAGGCCCGGCGGCCACACGCAGGCCCAGTGGCCACGCACAGACCCACCGGCCACACGCTAGCCCCGAGCGCACAACTGAGCCCGGGACCCCACGCCACCTCCCGCTCACCCGCCCAGCCAGAGAAAGGAAGGACGGCGACCTCGGCCAGTCCGCGCTGCTGGCTCACGTCAGCACCGAGCGCGGGACACATCCAGCGCCGGAGAGGCAGCAGGGGCCGGGCTGTCCGGGGCGCGGCACGTGGAGCAGAGGAGAGCCCCGCGCCCACTACCACGTGCAGGTGCAGGCTGGCACCTGTCGCTGCCACACCCATGCCCAAAATCTTGAGAGAAGAATAAAGAAGGGGTTGCAGTGTGACCATCCTCTCTGAAAGGTGATTTTTCAGTTTCTATCTATCTCTCTCTGGTGAGCACATGTGCTTTATGAGGGAATGACTGGCCAAATAAATAAAGTCATGAATCTGGACAGTCACCCAGTTAATTTGGTGTTTTTAACTAAAATAACAGAACCTTCATCCAATCCATTAACAAAGATAGACTTTAAGAGGCTATCATTTTGATGAATTTTATAGCTTTCCTCTGTCATACTAGAATATCACTTCAAGTTTTTTCTTTTCAATATAATCAATATAACGTCCATTCATCCTTTGTTTCTACCATTGAATTCTCTTTCAAGGAACACTCAATTTATCCTGGGAACATTCTGCTAATACTAAGGTATCAGTATTTTTTTTTCTACTTTAACACAGATGGGCTATAGTTAATTCAAGTCTTAACCTGTTACTGGAATAATATTGCTCATTATTTTGCCACTATATGTATCACTTCAATAAGCACAATAGATTATATATTTTATACACTGGTGTATTTATTATTTTTCATTTATTTGGGTAAGGTATATACTCCATAAAATTTACCATCTTTTCTCTCAAGGTTCTAGGAACATCACCACCAGCCATCTTCATGACTCCTATCATCTTGTAAAACTGAACAATCTATAACCATTAATATATAATAATGTTAAATCTTTCAAGTCCTCCCACCTAACCCAGCCTCTGGCACCACCATTCTTTCTGTACTTATTATTACTACTTTGAACACTCCATAACTATTTTTATTCTGGAAGAATGTCCCCAAAATTTTGAAACCTATTTGAAGAAATTGACTCAGTACACTGGTTAAACTGGAATAAGAAAAGCTTTACTTTGGACCATCATGGTAAGCATATGGTCCATTGAAAAGGGAGTTTGCAGTGGGGAAGAGAGATTGGGCTCAAATTCAAAACAGTGTGAACAGTGGAAATTAACAATTGAGGAGCTGTGTGGGGATCATCAGATAGAAAATTACTAAGGAAACATTAGAGATATGAGAGATTATGGATAAACTGAAATGACACAATTCTTACTGAAGACAGACAGGGTGATCAGACATCACCATGGGGGTATTGAAATATAAGAAACCTAATCACTTATTTTAAATGATATGATATTTAGTGTGGGGCTTCTTGGAAACTACCTTAGCAGGGTTCTTTGCTAAAAGAGATTTTATAAAGAAGTACACAGAGATCTAAAAATTTGAGAGGGCTGACTAAAATTTGATCAAGCCAAAAGTTTGACACATTTTAACCATGTCTAAGTATATGCAATTTAGTACTGTGCAGTACATTCATACTACTGTGCAACCAATCCAGTCAGTGTTATAAGATACAAAGAATCATACAGCTAGCAGTAATTCTTGCTAGACAATGTGTGCACACACAATACGTTTGGTCATCTCCCTTTTCACATTCTAACTCAAAGTGACCCTCCAGTCTTTCTTTTTTTTTTTTTTTTTTTTTTTTTTTTTGGTCATCGCTGACCAGCTACCTAACATCCCATCCACCATGGTTTGGTCTGGTCTACCTGGGCCATCTGGTGTTGTTGGGCAATCCAAAAGCAGCCTAATACCAATTCACCTTGGGTTGCTTTCTAGACCAATGGTTGTTATGCTTTAGAATCTCTTGGCTAATGCTGCCCACAAAGGCTATGATCAACATCCAAAAAGGATCTTGGAAATTTTATAACCACCCTTGACTATGCTGTCCCCCAACACACCCAAACCCTACACATGCTTTTTATCTAGCCTAGATCAGTTCCATTCTCAAAGTGAACTTGAACATTTCACCAGAGGCACTCGTGAAGTGCCCTGTCAGTGCATATGAGTAGTTCCCAAGTCGTGGGAAATAGAATTTTTTTGTTTGGTTTGTTTTGTTTTGTTTTGTTTTATTAGGTCTTTACTGTATATTTTATTTCCTTAAATTTTTTCAATTTTAATTTATCTTAAACATTTAATCATTACACATCACTTAGCTTGTAAATTGAATTACCCAAAATGAATACACTTCCCACCAGTCCAGGTGAGGATGCAACACATTATCAACAACATATCATAACCCATTTCTGTATCTCATAAATGTCTTGACTATTTTCCTCTTTAATTTCTTTCCTTACACTCTCCCCCTTCTCCCACCCTCTTCCCACATTGACTCCAATATTTATAACCTTTTCCAATGCTTCTATGTATTCTAATCTTTCAGTTTCCACTATGCCTTGAAACATTTTTTTTCTGTTGTCTTGTATACCATGGCCAGAACTGGAAGCTAAACAAATTTTAATATTCATTTTTATGTTTGCCAAAAGCAGTGATTGTATTTTCTTGTGTCTATACATCAAACATGGATCTTAGACATAATTTTTTGCTGGGGCCAGCAGATGGCATAATGGTTACACAACAGGACTATAATATAGTCCAATGGAATTCAAGTCCCAGGCTGAGCAACTTAAAACTCTTACCAGGTGGGTGTTCATGTGTTCCCAAGATCCTGAGAGAATGGAGGAGAAGGTATTGTGATGTGCCCATCCTCCTGGGGGTGGTTTGATTTCTGTCTCTGTTTTTCCAGAGAGCATGCACACCCTATATCAAAAAATCTCTCCAAAAAAAAAAGAAAAGAAAAAGAAAGAAAGAAAATAACTGTTTTCTTCTGTAGTTGGAAAATTCTCAGATCTTAGTCATCAGCCTTCTGAAATGTTCCCCTTCTGTAGTCAGAGATATCATCCCCAAATTTTCTGATAGCCTTAATTTTGAGTACTGTGGCTTGCTGAATCAAAGCTGAATTTGAAAACAGTTCAACATTGTAAGAAATCAATTCATATTTCTGAATAATGACTCAAGGATTTATTACACAGTTGACATTACTGAGAATTTTCTCCCATTTCAGTTTACTAATGTATGGTGAGTTTTGAATCCTAGTAAAAAGATTCCTTCATCTTTCACATTCAGTAGAATTCTAATCTGAGAGTTCTTTGATACACAGTAAGTTGTAGCTTTTTTGCAGAAGGTTTTACTACAATTTTCACACTTATAGAGTTTCTCTTCTTTGTTAGTGCTCTAATGTAGAGTATGAAACGATTACTCTGGAAACATTTTTCTACACCATTCCCATTTAAAGGACTTACTCTTGCATTCTCTGATATACAGTAAGGGTTGACTTGTGTTAGATGGAAGACATTCACAAGGTTTTTCTTTTGTGAATTCTCTGATGTACATGGAGGGCTGACTTATAAATGAAAGACTTTCTATACTCCCTACATTCATGAAGTTTCTAAGTGTGAGTTTTCAGATGCTTACTAAAATATAGTTTCCAAGAGAAAAATTCCCTATATTCTTGCCATTAGTAAGGTTTCACTTTTATTTGAGTCCTCTAATGTAAATGAGCGCTACTTTCCAGTAAAATGTTCCCTACACTGTTGGCATAGCGTTTCTCTCCAATGTGAGTCCTCTGATGTACACTAAGTATTGACTTCCAGGAGAAAGTTTTCCTACAATTTTCATATTCATAGGGCATTTCTGTGGGGGTTCTCCGATGATTAGTGAGTTGTGACTTCCAGGAGAATATTTTCCACATTGTTTACATTCATAGGGATGCTTTCCTGAGTGAGTTCTCTGATGTACAGTGAAGTATCCCTTGCTGGAGAATGTTTTCCTACATTGTTTGCATCCATGTGGTTTCTCTCCTAAATGAATTTTACAATATATAACGAGTGCTCACTTGTGGTAGAATAGTTTTTTACATTGTTGACATACATAGGGCTTCTCTCCCATGAGTTTTCTTATGTTAAGTGAAGTATCCTTTGCTGGAGAATGTTTCCCCAAATTATTCACATTCATAGAATTTCTCTCCTGTATGAGTGTTCTGATGCACAGTGAACTGTGACCTCCATGAGAATATTTTCCCACATTGTTCACATTCCTAGGGTTTCTCTCCTGTGTGTGTGCGTTCCCTGATGAGAAGTGAGGTGTGTCTTCTGGGAAAACATTTTCCTACATTGTTCACATTCATAGGGTTTCTCTCCTGTGTGGATTCTATTATGTACAATAAAGTGTCCCTTGATCAAGAATGCTTTCCCACATTGTTTGCATTCATAGGGTTTCTCTCCTGTATAAATTCTCCTATGCAGAGTGAGGTGTGACTTATGGGAGAACGTTTTCCTACACTATTCACATTCGTAGGGTTTCTCTGCTGTGTGAGTTCTCTTATGTACAGTGAGGTTTTCTTTTCTGGGGAATGCTTTCCCACATTGTTCACATTCATATGGTTTCTCTCCTGTGTGTGTTCTCCCATGCCAAATAAAGCTTGACTTCCAGGAGAAGGTTTTCCTACACTGTTTACATTCATATGGTTTCTCTCCTGTGTGAGTTCTCCTATGCATAGTGAAGTGTGACTGCCAGGAGAACATTTTCCTACATTGTTCACATTCACAGGATTTCACTCCAGTCTGAGTTTTCTGATGCACAGTGATGTGTGGCTTCTTGTAGAACATTTTCCCACATACTTTTTCATAGGGTTTCTCTCCTGTGTGACTCCTCTGATGTACAGTGATGTCTGAACTCTGGAAAAACATTTTCTTACATTGTTTACATTCATAGAGTTTCTCTCCTGTATAAATTTTCAGATGGCCAGTAAAAGTTCTGTTCAGACACAATAAATTCCTATATTGTTTTATCTACCCTTTTTCTCTACAATAAGAGGTATCTCATGTATAACAACAGTTGAAAGCTTTCATAATTTGTTCATATCATAAGGTTTTACTTCTCTGTGATTTCTGTGGTACACCTTAATTTTGATCTCTGTAAAAAGACCTTTTGATGTTTATTTATAGGGTGTTTCCCTTGTATGCATTCTCTGGTGAAAAGCTAGATTTTACTTCTGCAATAAGGATTTCTCTTATTCATTATGTGAATAGGAATCTTCCACTCTCTGTTTAAAATGTACTGTAAAAATTATTTTTAAATATAATTTCTCACATTCTCTACATTTATAGTATGCATGTCCTGTATCTTCTGAAGGATGAGACAGCTAGGCTTTTTGTAAAATGCTTTCTTCCACCTGATCTATATACTGGGCAACAAGAACAGTTCATACCACAGGCTTTCCCATATTCATTCTATTTACAAGTAGTCTCTCGCATATCAATCCTCCTTGGTCATAAAAAGACAGCCATTTCCATAAACTATATCTAAGAATTTCTTCTACACTGCTCATGTATATTTCTAATATTGGTACTGATCTAAAATAAATATATTTTTTTCTTCTTCATAAGTTACAGTAATAATTTACATTAATATTTTTGAAAGCTGAGTGGATTTATTTTGCTCCTTTATGTTCCCCTTTCTTTAACACCTTTAAAAATATTCAAAATATCTACCATCTGTCTTGCTGTAATTTTACAATGAAAAATTTCCATCTGTCGTTTATTTTCCCTGTTCTTTTTTTCTTATAATAGTGAATATTGTGTAATGTTTCTTTGCTAATGTGAACAGTTTTCTAGATCATCTATTTGCAGAAGCCAAAAGTCTTGTCACTTAAGCAGAAATGCTACTTAGAAAGGATGTGAATATGTATAAAAAAATACATACTATTCACCCTAAACGTGTCTTCCCTTAGGACTATTTTAAAAATAATATACCCCATTTTCTCACACTCTTATCCCAGTAAAACATTTCAACTTTTTTTTTAACCTCAGCACTACTCAACTTTTTTCCCCTCTCAATAAATACAAGCTGTTTAAAAGAAAATATATTACACTGGTTTCTGACAAATATGTATTGTCTAACCTGGGATGCTCTGGTTGGGAAGTTCTTCTAATGTCCATGGATCTGCATATTGCTCCAATTTGAAGATCACTGCAGGTTTGGCAATGCAGTGTCCTGTTAATGAAAAGCAGTGTGTACTTTTGCCAAATCATTCATTTAAGGTGTTTGAAAAGTAGCAACAGTTCAGCTTTATCAGCTGTGCAATAAAGAGGCGGATTTTGGCATTTTGTTAAAGAAGAGTGCCACTCACATTAACCACAGAATGACATCTCACTTCTAAATAACAATAAACATTATGAAACTCTTGTGCATTTACTATAAAAGAAGAAAGTAATTACCTTAGGGAGCTATATGGAAGTTCCACTGACCCAAAAACACCAGGTTGCTGTAGGTCTCCAGAATCACATCCTTGTATAGAATCTTCTGAGCATCTTCCAGGCCCTGCCACTCCTCCCAGGTAAAGTCCATAGTGACATCCTCAAATTACATGAACTCCTGTCAAAATACATTTAACCTCATCAGCCCTCATAAATAGAGTATAATATGGGAAATTTACTTTCTCTGTATGCTTGTGTCTCTGTATGTCTGTGAACTCTTTGCAAAGGGAGAAAAAATGAAGTAAAAATATTCTAGCTCTATACTACCTTTTTTAACCACTAAAAGTAATACAAGTATACCCTTACAAATCTCCAAATGTTTTTGCTGCTAGGGTTGAAAGCATAATAAATATTCTGCTATGTCAAGGTGCTAATGATCTCATACAAACATGTAAGTATTAAACACATATCTGGAGTAATGTGTTAGGTTAACTAACTTAAACAGAAGTTTATGGTAATGAGTCTAATAAAAAATAAAAAGAAGGTTTTTTTCTTTTTCTGTATTATCAAGTTGTGCTTCAAGTCAAAGATGTTAAGAACATATATGTAAATGTTCTTATAAAAATGCACCTATAGCAGTCTTCCCATGAAAACAGATAGTATATTCTCAATATTAATAAAAGTAGAAACAGGACATCTACATAAGTATTCCTGGTCTGTGATAAAAGACAAAGGCAGTAAAGGTGTTTAAGTAACTCATTACAAAGTGATTTTTGTATTTAAATACTTAACCTAATTCCAATATTTCATGTACATACTGTTAATTACCCATAGGTCAAAGTATATCTATACACATCTTTATGAGTGTTGTGCATTCAGAAATACTGATAATGTTTACATAAAGATGAGTATCACCTATTCAGTAAAGAACAGAACATAAATAATAAGAGGCCAAAAGAAGTGACACATTATATAACCAGATTTGCAGTTTAACAGCTATCCACAGATTGTAGACTGAGGATAATCTTAAGAGACATAACAGGGTTAAAATTGAGACATGACTACCTATATCAGGCAATAGAGAAGTAAGAATATAGAAAATTCTTCCCAAAAAAAGGAGAAAAAAAATAGGTACTAATTTGTTTGACACCGAAACCAAAGAGAAAATGAACTGAATTCTTTCTGTTTAAACAGACATATAGATATGGATGCTAAAAATTAAAATTTGGAAAAAACAGCAGTAAAAAGGGGAATGTTGGGGCACATCATCTTTGATGTTTCAGTATTCAAATATTTGTGAAACAGCAGAAATTCAAGTGATAACTGAAGCTATTCTAATCAATAAAAGTGGAACTAAGCTCAACTTAGGTTTTTTTTGTTGTTGTTGCTTTTGTGTTTTTTTGGGGGGAGGAGATTTTTGCGCTCGCCAGAGAGAGACAGAGAGACAGAAAGCGAGAAATCACCCCCCCATGGGAGATGGCCACGCTGCAATCCCTTCTCCTCCATTCTCCTCTCAGGATCTTGGGCACGCACGCACATGCACCCAGCATGAGTTTTAAGCCACTGGGTCCAGGACGCAGATCACGGTTAACTACATGGGAGTCCAGCAACATAGCCATTATGCTAACTGCTGGTCCCATCAACTGGTTAGGTTTAAGAGAATTCAAGATTGGAAAAAAAAGAGGGCATAATATAAAAAAAAACACACAAATATTTACTGATAAAGAGAATCATACCAGTGGCAGTGGCCCTACCTCGCCGGGCCTGCACGGCGACCCCGCCTCGCCGGGCTGGCGCATGGCCTGCTGGGTCTGCGCGCAGCGCTGCATCTCCGGCGCTGGGTATGTCCCGCGCTCGGCGCCGACGCAGACCAGCGGCACGGACCAGCCGAGCTCGCCGACCTTCCTTTCTTGGGGCAGGTGGGCGAGCGCGGGGTGGCGCTGGATCCCATGCACATTCGTGTGCTCGGGGCTGGTGTGTGGCCGCCGGGCCTGCACGTGGCTGCCGGACCTGGGTGTGGCCACAGGGCCTGCATGTGGCCGCCGGGCCAGCGCGTGACCGCCGGGCCTGCACGTGGCCCCCGGGCCTGCACCTGAGCGTGGCCGCTGGGCCTGCGCCTGCACGTGGCCACCAGTCCTGCACGTGGTCGCCAGAATAGCACGTGACCACCGGGCCTGCGCGTGACCCCCAGGCCTGCCCGTGGCTGCTGGGCCTGAGCCTGGCTGCCAGGCCTGCACACGGCACTGCATCTCCGGAGCTGGGTATGTCCCGCGATCAGCGCCGATGTGGACCAGCGGCATGGACCGGCTGAGCTCGCCGACCTTCCTTTCTTGGGGCGGGCGGGGGAGCGGGGGGTGGCGCTGGATCCCGCGCACATTCGTGCACTTGCAGCTGGCGTGTGGCCACCGGACCTGAGCATGGTCGCCGGGCCAGTGCGGGGCCGCCAAGCCTGAGCGTGGCCACAGGGCCTGTGCATGGCCGCCGGGCCTGGGCATGGCCGCCGGGCCTGCGCGTGGCCACCGGGCCAGCATGTGACCACCAGGCCTGTGTGTGGCCCCCGGGCCTGCACGAGGCTGCCGGGCCTGCGCCTGAGCGTGTCCGCCGGGCCTGCGCCTGCACGTGGCCACTGGTCCTGCGCGTGGTCGCCAGCCTAGCGCATGACCACCGGGCCTGCGCGTGGCCCCCAGGCCTGCCCGTGGCCGCCGGGCCTGAGCCTGGTTGCTGGATCTGCACACGGCCTCCGGGCCAGAACGTAGCTGCTGGGCCTGTGCGTGGCAGTCAGACCTGCGCCTGCGCGTGGCAGCTGGGCCTGCACGTGGCCCCCGGGCCTGCGTGTGGCCCCCGGGCCTGAGCGTGGCCACCGGGCCTGCACGTGGCCCTTGGGCCTGCGCGTGGCCGCTGGGCCTGCGCCTGCACGTGACTGCCGGGCCTGCGTGTGGCCGCCGGGCCTGCACATGGCCACCGGCCTCAGGCGACAAACTGAGGCTGAAAAATAGGACTAAGAACTTGCAACTACAAACAAAAGAAAGAAACTTTAGCTGTCTTAAACCAATTGAGAAATATATTGTATAGGAGGATTGTCTCCGCCTATGGACAGTGAGAAGATGATGGTCACCAGCCCTGCATTACCTCAGGGAAAAACAAGAACTACTCTACCATTCTTAAGGAAGCCAGATAACCAAGGATGACTCACACTGCAGATCCCCACAACACCATTCCTGGTAACCACAAGATGGATGCTGTGCCACATCAACTGATAATCATCTCTGCTTTCAAGAACCGCTTTCCTGAAACTGTATTCCATGGAGATTCACCTACAATTGCGGAACTGCACAAGACCCACCCTTAATCCAACCCTGAATAGAATCTATGCTCCTTATTGTTAAAAACTTTATGAGCTGATAATTGGAAAGAAAAAAAACTGAAAGAACTGGAGGGTATAATAGCAGGGAAGGTAACTGTGGATGCTAGAGACAGTATGGGAGAGGTAATGGGAATGCGTAATTGAGGGTGGAAGGGAGGGATTCAGGGAACAAACAACACACTTAATAGACACAAAAATGAAAAGTTGTCTGTTGATGATAATGTATATGGTAATATCATTGTCTTGACTAATGTGCACTGTATTCATGCTGGGAAAAACTATGTTGTACACGGTGAAGAGATGCAATGACTAAATGTAATAATAAAAAAATAAATAAAATAAAAAAATAAAGCAAAACATAAATTAGACAAAAAAAAAAAAAAGAGAGAGAGAATCATACCAGGAAAATCCAGGGAAAAAATTGTTAAAAAAAATTTGCAGGAGGGCTCATGTGTTTGCTGAGGAGAGCAGATGGAAAGTAAAAAATCACCCCCATTGGGGAATGTTCATGGCACAATTTGCCCTCCTACATTTCTTCCTTCCAAAGGAACAGAATTTAGTTCCCAGAAATAAGTGCCCAAACATACAGTCCACTGATTTTTGACAAGGGGTACCAGTCAATCCAGTGGGAAAATGAAAACCTCTTCAGCAAATGGTGCTGGAAAAACTGGATTTCCACTTGTAGAAAGGTGAATCTGAACCCCTACCTCTCACCTCTGACAAAAATCAAGTCAAGGTGGATCAAAGATCTAAATCTAAGACCCCAAATGATAAAAGTGTTTCTGGAAAACACTGGGAAAACTCTGGGAGACATTGTGGTAGGAAAAGACTTCTTAAATAAGACTCCCAACACACAATAAATAATTCCCAAAATAGATAAGTGGGATTACATCAGACTAAGAAGTTTCTGCATGGCAAAAGACACAGTAATTAGTGTGAATAGTCAGCCCTCAGAGTGGAAAAATATTTTTGTAAACTATGCATCAGATAAGAGACTGATAACCAGAATTCACAAGGAACTCAAGCAGCTGTTCTGGAAAAAGACAATCAATCCTATTAAAAGATAGGAGAATAGTTGAAAAAAACAGTCTCTAAAGATGACTTATGAATAGCTAAAAGGCATATGAAAAAATGTTCAACGCCCCTCATTGTAAGAGAAATGCAGATCAAAACAACAATGAGATACCACCTACCGTCAGTCACAATGTCTAAGGTTCAATAAACAAAAAATGATAAGTGCTGGCTGGGGTGTGGTGAAAGGGAAACTCTCTTACACTGCTGGTGGTAATGTACATTAGTCCAACCACTGTGAAGAACAATTTGGAGATTCCTCAAAAATCTACAAATAGAACTACCATATGATCCAGCAATCCCACTCCTTGGTACCTACTGAAAGGGCAGAAGAATACTTAATAGGAAAAGTGCTTGCACATCGATGTTTATTGTTGCACTATTCACGATTGCTAAGACATGGAACCAACCCAAATGACCCCGTACCAATAAATGGATTGAAAAACTGTGGCACATATACTCAATGGAATACTATTCAGCCATAAAAAAACAACAAAACCCTGGCTTTTGACAGGAAGTGGCTGAATATGGAAGACTTACTGCTGAGTGAAGTGAGCCAGGCTATAAAGGAGAGGCATTTTATATCTCCACTTAATATACACCGAGTGTCCACACTCTATGACTGAAACTAATTGACTAAGGGATATATAAACACACTATATAGATGTAAATACCAGATACAGTGTGTGTGAAAGAGGAGGGTTTGAGGAAGGACATTTGAGGGAGAAACAGGGAGGCAAAGCATTAATGGCACAAAGAAGTGTGGTATTATCTGTTGAAGATATTTTGTAGTTTTATCAACTGTACTAGGGAGTAATGTTCACCTGTTGAAATATCCACTTTGAAAAGAAAAATATTAATGTGATTGAATGTATGGAAGAAAAGGAATTTTAAAAATTAATTAATTAAAAAAATCACCTGAAAAAAAGGAGATACTGCTCCTCAGACATTTGAATAGGATGCTCCTCCTGTTGGGACCACATTGCTAAACAGAGCTGATGAGTGACTTTGGCATACATCAGTCCACAGCAAAAAGGGAAACTCAGGTGTACCCAGTCGAAGAAACATTGCCCTAAAAGGTATACAAAAGTGAATACATCTCCCGATGGCTAGAAGTAGAAGTGCCTCAGGTCTGAATAAACCACAAAATATGTCTCCATAAAAAGAGCAAATTAACTTCCTTACATCTATCAAAAAACAGAGGAAGTTACCAAAATGTAAGAGAAAGAATTTCATTCATGGTGACAAAACTCTATGAGCTGGAACAGAAAAGAGACAATGAAATACAGATTAGGATATCCTGCCACAATATGTAAGAAGAAATGGACACTATAAGAAAGAATTGGGAACCAGCAGTTAGCATAATGGCTATGTAGCTGGACTCTCATGTAGTCGACCGCGGTTCGCGTCCCGGACCCAGTGGCTTAAAACTCACGCCGGGCGTGTGTGCGTGCGTGCCCAAGATCCCGAGAGGAGAATGGAGGAGAAGAGACTGCGGCGTGACCATACCCCCTGGGGGGTGATTTCTCGCTTTTGTCTCTATGTCTCTCTCTGTCTGTTTGGCGAGCGCATGCACCCTATAGTGAAAACCTCTCAAAAAAAATCAGATGGAATTATTAGAGGTAAAGTCTGTAATACAGAAAATCAAAAAGTCTCTCAAAAGTATTAAAAATAGATTAGACCATGCTAAAGATCAAATTTCTAATGTAGAAAATAAAACATTTGACCTAGAAAAAAAAAAGATAAATACAAAAAAATGAGGATAACATACAAGAAATACTAGATTCCATTAAATGTCCAAGCTACCAAATAATAGATATCCCAGAGGTGAAGAAACTAATAAGGACATTGAAAATTTATTCAATGAAATTCTGAAAGAAAACTTGCCAAATCTAGAGAAGCACTCAACCATCATGACCCAAGAAATGCAAAGGACACCAAATAGAGTCAACCCAAGAAGATTTTCCCCAAGGAAAATCTTAGTCTGACTGGCCAAGACCACAGATAAAGACAAGATACTAAAACTGGTAAGACAGAAATGACAAGTAACTTATAAAGGTCATCACATCAGGCTAAATCAGACCTTTCAAAAGAAACAATAAAAGCAAGAAAAAAAATGGGAAGACATATTGAAAGTGTTAAAAGAGAAACAATTTCAGCCAAGATTATTATATACAGCAAAATTATCTTAATATGGGAAAAAAATATTAAAATATTCTCAGAGAAATTCTGAAATAATTTGCAAACATCAGACAAGCTCTTCCAGAAACTCTGTACTGTTTTAGAAAACTAAAGAATGAACAGGCAGAAATAAAGGAATAAAAGACAACCAAGACAATGGCAAACTTAAATGTAGGGACAAG
Organism: Tupaia tana; assembly: GCA_026018925.1. Taxonomy (NCBI): domain Eukaryota; kingdom Metazoa; phylum Chordata; class Mammalia; order Scandentia; family Tupaiidae; genus Tupaia; species Tupaia tana. Next base: position 3,213,065 of record JAKSZU010000025.1, on the reverse strand, counting down.
TCCAGAAAGATCGATAATAACATTGAATGTTAATGGATTAAATTTTCTAGTCAAGAGACACAGAATGGTTGAATTCCTAAAAAAACAGAAACCCTCTATCTGTTACCTACAAGACACACATCTCATAGATAAAGACATATATAGACTAAAAGTGAAGGGCTGGAAAAAGGCATTCCATGCAAATGGGAACCAAAAAAGAGCTGTAGTTGCAATACTAATTTCTGACAATACAGACTTTAAAACAAAAATTGTTTGAAGAGACAAAGAAAGGCAAGATATTGTAGTGGGAACCAACAGTTAGCATAATGGCTATGTCGCTGGACTCCCACGTAGTCGACCGCGGTTCACGTCCTGGACCCGGTGGCTTAAACTCATGCCGGGTGCATGTGCGTGCGTGCCCAAGATCCCGAGAGGAGAATGGAGGAGAAGGGATTGCGGCGTGGCCATCCCCCCTGGGGGGTGATTTCTTGCTTTCTGTCTCTATGTCTCTTTCTGTCTGTCTGGCGAGCGCACGTGCCCTATAGTGAAAACCTCTCAAAAAAAAAAAGATATTGTAGTAAAAGTGTCAATCGATCAACAAGATATAACGCTTATAAATATCAATGCACCTAACACAGGAGCACCAAAATATGTGAAGGAAAGACTGTTAGATCTAAAAGGAGAGATAGACTACAACATTCTAAATGTTGGAGACCTTAACATCCCTCTATCATTATGTACAGATCATCTAGGCAAAAAATAAGTAAAAAGAAGAGGTCTAAATTATGTCATAAACCAAATAGACTTAAGAAATATCTATAGACCTTTCCATCTGAAAATCACAAAGTACACTTGTTTTGGGACCAGCAGTTAACATAATGGTTATGTCGCTGGACTCCCATGTAGTCGACCGTGGTTCACGTCCCGGACCCGGTGGCTTAAAACTCACGCTGGGCGAGTGTGCGTGCGTGCCCAAGATCCCAAGAGGAGAGTGGAGGACAAGGGATTGTGGCATGGCCATACCCCCGGGGGGTGATTTCTCGCTTTCTATCTCTCTGTCTCTGTGTCTCTCTGTCTGTCTGGTGAGCGCACGCATCCTATAGTAAAAACCTCTCAAAAAAAAAAGTACACGTGTTTCTTACTCCCACACGAAGCCATTTGAAAGATTGACCATATGACAGGATACAAGGTAAACCTCTACAGATTCAAAGGCATAGAAATATAATCAGCATCTTTCTATGATGGAGTTAAACTTTATTTTAATTTCAAGAAAAATCTTCAAAAATACATAAATATATAAAAATTAAATAACCTACTCCTAAGTGACTTCACAGCTACTGAAGAAATGAAGATTGAAATCAAAGTATTCACTGAAGCCAATGACAATGAGGACATGAGTTTCTATAATCTTTGGGGCACTGCAAAAGCAGTCCTAAGAGGGAAGTGCATAGCAATTAGTGCACATATGAAGAAGATGGAAAGAAGAAAAAAATTGATCACCTAACATCGTGTCTCAGAGAACTGGAAAAGCAACAGCAAAAAAATCCAAAAAACTACAGGAGAAAGGAAATAATAAATATATGAGTATAAATAAATGAAGTAGAACATAAACAAACTATACAGAAAATAAATAAAAGCAAAAGCTGGTTCTTTGAAAAGATAAACAAAATCAATACACCACTAGCAAGACTTATTAAGAAGAGGAGAGAAAGGAACTAGGTAAATCAAATTTTCAAAGAAGCAGACAATATAACAACAGACATAGCAGAAATACAAAATGTCACTAAGGTTACTATGAACAACTATATGCCAAGAAACAAGAAAATCTGGATGAGATGGAAAAATTCCTGGACACATACAATCTACCAAGATTGAGCAAGGAGGATATAGAAAGTCTGAGTAGGCCCATAGCAAGCCAGGAGACTGAATCAGAAATAAATAAACTCAAAAAAGAAAGGCCCTGGTCTTGATGGCTTCACCTTTGTATTCTACAAAACTTTTAAAGAAGAGTTAACCTCCATTCTACTCAAGCTATTTCTAAAGATGCAAAAGGGTGAATCTCTCCCTCATTCATTCTATGAAACCTCCATCACCCTTATCCTTAAAACATATAAGGACAGGACAAGGAAGGAAAATACAGACCAATATTTCTTTTTTTTTTTTTTTTTTTTTTTTTTTGAGAGGTTTTTTGCTATAGGGCGCGTGCGCTCGCCAGACAGACAGAGAGAGACATAGAGACAGAAAGCGAGAAATCACCCCCCAGGGGGGATGGTCACGCCGCAATCCCTTCTCCTCCATTCTCCTCTCGGGATCTTGGGCACGCACGCACACGCGCCCGGCGTGAGTTGCAAGCCACCGGGTCCAAGACGCGAACCGCGGTCGACTACGTGGGAGTCCAGCGACATAGCCATTACGCTAACTGCTGGTTCCCCAGACCAATATTTCTGATGAATACAGATGTAAAGATTCTCAACAAGATACTAGAAAATCATATCCAACAACTTATAAAAAAGATTAGACATCATGACCAGGTAAGCTTTATTCCAAGAATGCAAGGTTGGTTCAATATACACAAAAGCATGAAGGTAATATACAATATTAACAGAGAGAAAGAGAAAGACCACATGATCATATCAACTGATGTGAAAAAAGCATATGATAAGCTACAACATCCCTTCATGATCAAGACAGCAAAATTGGCATAGAAGGGTCATTTCTCATCACAATAAAAGCTATCTATGAAAAATTCATAGCGAACATCATTCTGAATGGAGAAAAGTGGAAAGATTTTCACTAAAAACTGGTACAAGAACAGGATGCCCACTTTCTCCACTCCTTTTTAAATATAGTACTGCAAGTCCTCGCCAACATAATCAGAAAAGAGGAAAAAATAAAAGGCATTGAAATAGGAAAAGAAGAGGTGAAACTGTTTCTATTTGCAGATGACATGATTGTATACATAGAAGACCAAATGGTTTCCATGAAAAAATTCCTGGAAGTAATACATGAATATAGTAAAGTTGCAGAATACAAAATCAACATACAGAAATCTATATATTTTCAGGACTAGCGGTTGGTGTAATGGCTATGTAGCTGGACTCTCATGTAGTCGACCACAGTTTGAGTCCTGGACATGGTGGCTTAAAACTCACACCAGGCGCGTGTGCGTACATGCCCAAGATACTGAGAGGAGAATGGAGGAGAAGTAATTGTGGCATGGCCATCCCCCTAGGGGGTGATTTCTCACTTTCTGTCTCTCTGTCTCTCTCTGTCTTTCTGGTGAATGCATGCACCCTATAGCAAAAATCTCTCCAAAAAAAAAAATCTATAGATTTTCTATATACAAACAACAGGCAGACTGAGATAGAACTGAAAAAAGTAATTCCATTTACCACAGCCACAAAAAGTATAAGATACCTAAAAATAAACCTAACCAAAGAAGTTAAAGACATCCACAAGGAAAACTACAAGAAGCTAAAAAAAGAAATTGAAAATTACACAAAAATGTTGAAGGACATCCCATGTTCCTGGACTGGAAGAATTAATATAATCAAAATGGCAATTCTACCCAAATTAATCTATATATTTAACGCAATCCTGATCAAAGTACCAGACACATACTTCAGAGATCTAAAAAAGACAATAATAAAATTTGTCTGAAATCAGGAAAAACTTTGTATTGCCAAAGCAATTCTCCACAAGAAGAGTGGAGTGGGCAACATCTCACTCACTAACCCACAAATATACTCCAAAGCTGTGGTCATCAATACAGCATGCTATTAGCACAGAAACAGACAGGTAGTCCACTAGAACAGAATATAATTTTCAGAAATAAACTCCCAAACATACGAACAACTAATTTTTCACCAATCAATCCAGTGGGAAAAGAAAAACCTCTTTAGCAAATTGTGCTGGAGAAATTGGATATCTACCTTTAGAAAGATGAATTTGAAGCTAGACCTCTCACCATTGGCAAAAATCAATTCAAAGTGGGTCAAATATCTAAAACTAAGATCTCAAACTATAAATATGCTGCTGGAAAACACTGGGGAAACTCTGGGAGACTTTGGGGCACGTAGAGACTTCTTAAATAAGACCTCCAAAGCATAGTAAATAATTCCTAAAATAGACAAGTGGGATTACATTAGATTAAGAAATTTCTGCATGGCAGAAGACACAATAATTAGTGTGAAAAAACAGCCCTCAGAATGGGAAATATTTCTTTTAACCTATGCATCAGATAGGGACTGATAACCAGAATACACAAGGAACTCAAGCAGCTGTGCCAAAAAAAGACCACTAATACTCTTAAAAGATGGGAGAATGAGTTGAAAAAAAGCACTCTCTATGGATGACATACCAATAGCCAAAAGGCATATGGAAACATGCTCAACATACCTCATTGTAAGGGAGATGCAGATCAAAACTACGATGAGGAACCACCTAACCCCAGTCAGAATGACTAAGATTTTAAAAAACTATATGATAAGTGTGGTGGGGTTGTGGTGAAAGGGGAACTCTTTTACACTGCTGGTGGGAATGTAAATTAGTCCAGCCACTGTGGAGAACAATTTGGAGATTCCTCAAAGATCTACAAATATACCATATGATCTAGCAATTCCACTCCTTGGTATCTACCAAAAGGACAGAAGAGTTATTGATAGGAAAAGTGCTTGCACATTCATGTTTATTGTGGCACTATTCACAATTGCTAAGACATGGAACCAACCCAAATGCCCAAGAACAGATAAATGTATTGAAAAACTGTGGCACATATACTCTAAGGAATACTACTCAGTCATAAAAGAAAAAAAAAAAAAAAGAAGAAGAAGACCTTGACTTTTGACAGAAAGTGTATGAATATGGAAGATTTACTGCCCAGTGAAGCAAGCTAGGCTATGAAGGAGAGACATCATATGTCTCCACTTGATATATAACGTGTCTGCCCTCTATAACCAAAACTGAATGACTATAGGATATAGAAATATGGTGAATGGTTGTGATTACCAGATACAGTTTGGGAAGAGGGTGGATAAAGGAGTAGAGTCTGAAGAACAACATTAGGAAGAAAGCAGAGAGGCAATGCCTTTATGGGACAAAGAAATGGGTTATTATCTGTTGCAGATAACTTTATTGTATTGTCAACTGGACTGATGAGAAATATACCCATGTTGAAATATTCACATTGCAAGCTAAATAATGTGACTGAATGTATAAAAGGCATTGAAATAATAATTAAAAAATCAACATGTATTTTCCCGACTCACATGGTAACTGTGGGCTCTTGGGGGCTGTTGGAAAATGATCCCCAGTCCTGTAGTCCTCCTCTAAATTAAGGATCTTTTCCACTTTTTGCTGGTCTTCTGGACATTCCCTTCCCCAGTATCCTTTCTTTCTGCACCATCTACATTGATCCCTACCCATGGGGAATCCCTTTTTATTCCTACATGTCCTCTCCCTCCTATTGACTTCCAACATAGTAGCTACCATAACCTTAGCAATCTTTTTGCTCTGTCTTTCTTTCATGAGGTCCCACCCATTAAAGACTTACTGAGCAATTTCCAATAACTGGGGTCTATTCATCCCCTCAAACCAGTCTAGCTTCTGGAGCTTTCTCCTGATGTCTGCATCTGATTGAGATACAAAAGTGATATTGATAACCCTCTGATTTTCCTGGGTGTTTGGATCTATGGGCATGTACTCTCAGTAGGCCTCACATAAGTGCTCCATAAAAGCAGCTGGGGACTCTTGGAGACCCTTTATACCCTCAATTACCTTTGTCAAATTGATGGCTGGCTGCTCAATTCCTGCTGGTATGGTGCTGCAAAACGTGACTAATACTCTCTCCCCCGGTGGTATTTGGTTCCCAATTTGAAAGGGCAGAGGGAAAAATTCTGTCCATCCAATTTCAATTATCTTCCTGAGTTTTTTCCTCTGTCCTTAACAAGGTTTTTCTAGCCTCTCCCTTAATCCTTTCCCTTTCCCCGGCTATAAAGAGGGTAAACAATAGTTGTTGGCAATCATCCCAAGTCAGTTGAAGAGTATAAAAGACTGATTCTAATAAATAAATAAGGCCCTGAAGCTTCTCAAAGAAAGGCATATTTTGAACCTTTCAGTTGTATAGATCACTGGTAGAAAAAAAGACAGACATACAGCAAGTAGGGGCTACCCCCATATCCTTCCTCTGTTGGAGGGTCTTCCCTTAAGGGTAGCAAGTCCCCAGAGGAGTCAAGGCTCTGATTGTCTATTGCTTTCCTACTCTGAGTGTGGGGTGGTGAAAGGGCGGCTGAGGAAACAGCCTCCTGCTGTTCTCTGCTATCCTCTTCTGGATGATTCCTGTTAGGTTTATAAGGACGGGGAAGATCTGACTCCTCAGAGCCAGACTGCAGGGTAGGCGGGTTTTGTTCCTCTTTCTGAGATCCCTCTTATGGGCCAACCACAAGGATACAATTCCCTGTTTCTAAAGCACAACTCCTTAGCCAAGGTCGAGGTCTTTGGACCAAGGCTAGCCATTGGCCAATGTTGGGGTACTGGTCAGGATGCCCACCTGATTCACCTGTGACAACTTTCCAGCTTGTACTTCCTTGATGTCAAAGGACCCAGTATCTGGTCGTCCTACCCCCAAAATATGCCACTCGACCTCACATGAGGTTCTTAACTTCTGCTTTGAAGGTCTGCTGCCTTATTCACACACTTTTACAAAGCCCTCATCAAAGTGATGCAACATACAGTTCAGAGGGGTTTTAAGAGAGCTATTCTTGTCTCCCATGATTCCCAGATAACAACTAAGCATCTGGGTCTTGATAACCTCTGGACACCTTTGTTTCTAACTGCACTTTTTGCAACTGTAAGGCAGTCATTGATGATAATGTTGGAATCATAGGGATCTCCAATTTTCAAAAGCCCTAATTTCCCACTCAGTCTGCTTTATAACAAGGATTGCAAAACTGTCTAGGCTCAGGTACAGGAAGGAACCAGGGCTTCTCTAGTTAAGGGTAACTGCCTGCCTCAGAAAATAGGTGACATGCCAGTGCCTCAGGGAAATCTCAGAAGCAAGGGCACAGAGGTGGTATCCAACATGGATCTGAAAATACATAAGTGGGGTTGGTGTTTTCAGTTATGTGAAGGTTTACTAGGGGGAGACAAGTGGGAGCCCTAGCAAATTCATCCCAGTAATGCCTTGATTCCTTGACCAATTTAGCTGGGGCAATCAGGCAATGGCAGAGAAAATGGGTCAAGACAAGAGCCCTATGCAATCCAGTGAGGAACCCAGCAGGAATGTCTACCCAGATCCCTTGTTCACAGAGTAGGCACCCTTGAGGCTGAATTAAGAAATAATGAAGAATCCACAGAGTCTCTTTCCCATAGACTTCTTCTGTGATTTTCTCAAGAAACAATAGACCCAGCCTCCAGGAACAGTGACACCTGCCCATCATACAAGAAATTCTGGGTTGATGTGGTGATTACAATGGAAACTGAGAAGGGAGTGAGGTTCCCATGTAAAGCAGTTACAGAAGCTGAATCCAGCAGCTTAATGGTACCCATGTCTCTAAGTGGAGGTCTGGTGATAGCTGCTTACATTGCCAAGGAATAGCTTCACAAAAAAGTTTTGGGCTACTTAGCAAAGACAGTAAGACTATTAATTACTTTATGTACTCTGGGAAAAAAGGATGAAGCAATTATAACGTACAGTTCATAGAAGAAGGTGCTTCTGCTTCATCACTCTACTTGTAATCATTTATCACTTCGAGTTTTTTGTAGATTCTTTTGGGTTTTCTATAAATAAAATTATATCATCTGCAAATAGAGATAAATTCACTTCGTTTTATGTTTGGATGCCTTTTATTTGATTCTTTTGTTTGACATTTCAGTACTATGTTAAAAAGGAGTGGAGAAAGTGAGCAGCCTTGTCTTGTTCTAGTTTGTAGCAGAAAAACTTTCAGCTTTTCCTTATTCGATATGATGTTAGCTATGGGTTTGTCATAGATGATTTTTATTGTGTTGAGGAATGTCCCTTCTAAGTCAATTTTGCTGAGTCTTAATCAAAAAGAGGTGTCGTATTTTATTGAATTCTTTTTCTGCCTTGATTGATATGATCATATAGTTTTTATCTTTCCTTTTGTTAATGTGATATATTACATTCATCGTTTTGCATATGTTAAACCATCCTTTTATTCCTGATATAAAGCCTACTTGGTCATGGTGTATCATCTTTTAAATGTATTGTTAAATACGATTTGCTAGTATCCTGTTAAGAATTTTTGTATTTTTATTTATCATAAATATTGTCCTGAAATTATCTCTTTTTTTTAATGTCCTTGTCTGGTTTTGGAATTAGGATGATGGAGGCTTGTAGAATAAATTTGGAGACTTCATTCTTTTTAGATCTTTAGAAATATTTTGAGGCTAATTAGAGTTAGTTCTTCTTTAAAAGTTTTGTACAATTCAGAAATAAAGCCATTAAGCCCTTGGCTCTTCTTTGCTGTGGGACTATTTATTATGGATTCAGTATCATTCCTTGTTAGGGTCTATTCAGAATTTCTGTTTTTTATTGGTTCAGTCTTGGTAAGATTACGTGTCCAGAAATATCTCCATCTCACCTAGGTTTTCTTCTTTGTAGGTGTTTAATTGTTCATAGTATTGTCTAGTGATAATTTGTATATCTGTTCAGTGTAATAATGCCTATTTCCTTGCCTATTTGATTTATTGGGTTCATTTCTATGTTTCTGATTAATCTAGTTTATCAACTTTGTTTATCTTCTCAAAGAACCAGCTTTGGGTTTTATTTTCTGTATAGTTCTTTTATTCTTTATTTTATTTGTTTCTGCATGGATTTTTATTTCTTTTCTCCTGGATTTTTTTAGGTTTTTGAGTCTTTTTTGTTGTTTTTCCAGTTCCCTGAGTTGTGTCATTAGATTGTTTCTGCTTTTTACTTCTGGGCACTAATTAATATGAACTTCCCCCTTATAAATGCTTTTGCTGTGTCCTATAAATTATTCATTATCACTGGTTTCTATTAACCTTTTTATTTCAGTCTTAATTTCTTCTGTAGTTGTAATATTATTCAGGAGTAGATTGCTTAATTTCTATGCATTTGTGAATTTTTGAAGGTTCTTTCTGTAACTGATTTAAAGTTTGATTTCATTGAGGTCAAAAAAGATGCTGGATATAGTTTCTATACATTTAAATTTATAAAGGCTTGTTTTGTACCCTATCATGTGGTTGATTTTTGAAAATGTTCCACATGGAGATGAGAACATATATATTTTGGGGTTTTGGATAAAATACTCTGTAGATGTCTGTCAAGTTTATTTCCTGTATGGTCTCATTTAGATCTTATACCTCTTTAGTATTTCTCTCAATAACCTGTCCAGAGGAAACAGTGGGGTGTTGAGATCCCCAATGATCAACGAGTATAGTGTTTCAGTCCCTCTCTCCCCCCAAGATCTAACAGTCTCTCTCTGATGTTTTTAGGTTCTACCGTATTAAGTTCATAGATATTTAAAAGTGTTTTATCTTTTTTGTGAACAAGTCCTTTTAGTAGTATATAATGTCCTTCTTTGTCCCTTCTTATATCTTTCACGTTAAAGTCTATTTTGCTTAATATCAGTATTACAATCTAACCTGTTATTGGTTTCCATTTGCATGAAATATCTTTGTCTAGCCATTCACTTTTAGTCTGTATATGTCCTTATTAGTGAGATGTGTTTTTTGCAAGCAGCATATAGATTATGTCTGGTTTTTGTATCTATTCAACCAGTCTTGTATTTTAATAGGAGAGCTTAATCCATTAACGTTCAACATTATTATTGATATTTGCAGATTTATTCCTGTCATGTTGTTAGTCATTTTCTCAGTTATTTGTTATTGTCTCATTTCTGTTTGTCTTTCTTTAGTTTTCCTGATAAAATACTCCCCTCACTACCTCCTGTACAGCTGGTCTCATATTGGTGAATTCTGTCAGTTTTTGTTTATCTGAGAATACTTTTATTTGTTCTTTCCATTTAGAAGATAATCTTTCTGGATATAGTATTCTTGTTGAAATTGTTTTTCTTTTAACATTTTGAATAAATCTTCCCATTCTTTCCTTGCCTGCATTGTTTCAGTTGAGAAGTCTGATGTCAGCTTAGTGAGATAACCTTTATAAGTAACTTGATATTTCTGCCTTGCCATTTTAAGAGTATTGTCTTTATTTTTGGTTTTTACCAATCTGGCTATGATGCACCAGGAGAACATCTTTTTATATTGATTCTATTTGGAGCCATTCTCATTTCTTGGGCCTCAGCTTCTCCATGTTTCTCTAGATTTAGAGAAATTTCAGACATATATTTCATGAAAGAGGTTATCATGCTTTTAGTATCTTCTTCAATAACTAGACTACCCATTATATGGCTATTTGGGCATTTTGTGAGGTCTAGAATTTCCCATATGTTGTCCTCATTATTTTCTTTTTCTTTTTCTTCCTTTCTTTTTTCTTTTTCTTTCTTCCTTTTTTTTAGTGGTTTGGTTTATGTTGCAGACTTTATCTTCAAGATCAGAACTTCTTTGTTGTACATGCTCCAATATGTCATGAATACTTTCAAGGGAGATTTTAATTTCTCATATTGTGTTCTTTTTTTTCTTTCTTTTTTTATTTCAATTTATTTATTTGCATTCATTCACTGTACATCATTACAGCATACAAAATGAGATTTTCCATCCAGAATACACTGTATATTGTCTCAATCAAGCACATCAACAAACATGTTATTGTCAGCAGATGATCTTCCATTTCTTGTTTTCTGTATGTTTAGCTTTTCCCCCCCATCCTTGATTCCCTATCTCTTACCCTCTGCCATCTCCCATTCTCCTCCCACACTGTCTCTGGTAGCTATGTTTGCTTTCTATACTGTTTTCCCCCCACATTTTATTGAATCACCAAAGATCCTAATCAATCCAAATACCCTCATAGCAAACACAGGTGACATACACATTTCCATGAACACAAGTCTAACTTTATGCATCCTATAAAGTAGCACCTAGCTGGGGCTACATATCCTACTGCAGTCATTGAATAGATATATTTTTTTTCCTGAAAAAATATTTTTGGTAACTCAATTTACATCCCTTCCCTAAGCATCATCACAGCACACAAAATGCGATCTCCCATCCAGTACGCACTGCATAGTGACTCAATCATGCACATTATAAAAAATTTTCCATTTCTAGTTCCTAGAAATATTTCCACCCCTCTTTCTGACCCTCTGTCCCTTCCTACCCTCCTCACACACCACCTCCGGTGTCCACAATTGTCCTTCATTCCCTTCCCACCCACACTGCATTGATCACACAATTTCCTACATAATCTAACTACTTTCAATGGTGAGTTCACTCATTACTACTAAGAAAACCAGTTTTAACTTAAATCAAAGAAATGCCAAGGAACTTTGCTTAAAGCCAGGAAACAGGTTAGGATTCTGTTCAAATGGTAGGTGCATGAACCTATCAGTCTCATGTACTTTTATCTTCTGTTCTGGTTCAATTTTCCTGGTTAAATTCTGGTATATAATATTCAACTCCAGACTTGTCCCTATGATTAAGTTGGACACTTTCTTAGTTTTTGGACTCTTATTTCCGTGTATTCTTTATTCCTAAAAATTCTGTTTGATTTTTTTAATGGTTTCTATCTTTTATGAAATTCCTCTTCCATATTCTGGAATAATTTTCTCATTTTTTGGAATCAATTGTTTATTTTTCTTGCATTTCAGTTTGTCACTATGAATGTTGAGTTCTTTTTTAAAATTCTATTTGTTTATTCTTTTACATTTTCTCACAAATGTTTACTTTATATATAAAAAAATTTTGCCATTATAATCCTTGACAGTTTATAGATAAAAAACTTTCAAAATTTAAAAAAAACTGAATATTGAAGATAACTCAAAATATTTGTTATAATTTTATTTGTGATTCTAGAATAACCTAGAAGACAATTTGGTGTTAAATGTTTTTGAGAAAATATTGACATGTCAACTATTCAAGCTGTTAAAAAGTAAACACCTAGCACACAATTCACACATGAGCCTTACCAACTCAGCTCTGCCTACCAAGTACTCTGTGACTTAACATCTGCTAGCAAGTATCAGTCTCTTTTTCTTCTTTCAGAGTCTTCCTCAAGGTAATCCTCTGGTTGTGTCTGCTCTTTTGTAATCTCTAATGATTATAATTCTGGGCTGGAAAAGATCTGGTTATTTTATGGAACAAATTCTTTCATATGCTTCTCTAATCCTCTCTTCCAGGCAGAACTGTTTATGGTGCCAGGCAATCTATCCAAGAGCTTCTGTTGGTTTTATCAAAATCTACCTTAGCTTCATGGCTTTCTGGTCATATCATCAGATAATGACATTCCAGTCAAAACCTTGGCAATATCAATTGTTTCCAATTTCTGATGTAAAGCAACATGTATTATTAAAGTTATGCAAATAACCATTCTGCCACAAAATAAGAATAGCCACAAATATTTTCCAATTCAAGAGGGGTCATGAAGGGAGAAAAGTTTATTTTTCAATTTCAAGAAAAAAAAAACATTTTAACAAGTTGCTGAACCTATCAACAGCTAAAAAGGAAATTAAGAGTCTAGGGCTGGCAGATGGCATAGTGGTTAAGGTGTTGGACTCCCACATGACCAACTCTGGTTTGAATCCTGGACTTGACAGCTTGCTTTATCACTCTCCTTCTTCTCTCTCTCTCTCTCTCTCTCTCTCTCTCTCTCTCTCTCTCTCTCTCTCTTTCTCTCATCAAGTTGAAAAATAATAAATAAAATTGAATAAATAATTCTTTAAGAAAAATTAAAAAGAAAAATCCTTAAATCTTGAAAACAAATCATAGCAGAAAGTCAGTAATGTTTTAATCAAAAGTTATAAAATTCTATTTCACCAGTTCAGACTCATGTAATTACTCTCTTTTGTTGAATGCGCAGTGTTATCATGGTCTGGTCTTTCCATTTAAATCCTGTAAGTTAACATTCAACGTTATTATTGGTATTTCAGGACTTTTCTCTGCCATTAACTTGACCATTTTCTTGGTGGCTATTTGTTCTCTTATTTCTGTCGTTCTGTCTTTAGTTTTCCTGGTTTAGCACTCCCTTCAGAACTTCTTGAAGAGCTGATCTTGTGTTGGCAAATTCCTTGAGGTTTTGTTTATCTGAGAATATTTTTCTCTTTTCTTCCCATATGAAGGATAATTTTGATGGGTATAGTATTCTTGGTTGAAAATGTTTTTAATTCAACACTTTGACTATATTTCCCCATTCTTTACTTTCTTGCATTGTTTCTGATTAAAGGTCTAATCTTAGCCTGATGGGATAATTGTTGTAAGTAACCTGACGTTTCTCTCTTGCCAATTTTAGTATCTTGAAATTGTCTGAGGTTTTTGCCAATCTGGCTATCATGTGCCCCGCAGAAGATTTACTTGTATTGATTATATTAGGAGCCCATTGTATTTTGGGGATCTGGATATTTGAATACCTCTCTAAATTTGGAATTTTTTCTTCCAGTATTTCATGGAATATATTATCAATGTCCTTACTAGTTTCTTCATATTATATGATACCAATTATTCAAATGTTTGGGCACTTAATGCTATCCATTATTTCTCATATATTATTCTCATTTTGGGGGGTTATTTTCTGGGGTTTTTTTGTGATTTTTTTTCTAGGTCAGAGGTTTTGTCTTCTATATCCAAGATTTGATCTTCTGTATGGCCTGATCTGCTTTTAATACTTTTGAGAGAGGTTTTCATTTCTTGTATTACAGCCTTCATCTCTAACAAATCCATTTGATTCTTTTTTATGGTGTGTATTGTTTTTTCCAAATTGTGAAAGAACTTCTTTATTTCCTGGGACTCATTGTCTCTTTTCTCTTGGACCTTCTCAAGTTCATTAATTATCATCTCTCAGATCTCATTTAGTGTTGTCATTATGAATATTCCAAATCCTTCATTGGGCACTTCCACTAGTTCCATTATACCATCTGATGATGATGAAGAGTTGTTCTTTTCCCTTGGGGGAGAGTTTTTTTTTTGGTTTTGTTTTGTTTTATTTCTCACTTTGGGGTGGTTTCTGGTCATCTGATGAGTTATGTTTCTTTCTAATTTCTTGGAGTTAATTCTGAGTTTTCAGAGGCGTGGGGGAGGAGGTGATCCACAATCTCTCTGCAGTCCTGTTTCCCTGAATCTCCCCAAGAAACCTGCACTTTTGATTTTGGAATTGGATATTACAGTCTGAGGCCTACAGACTGAGGCCTCACAGTCTCTAGGGAATAGGTATACCTGCTCTAGGATATAGGGTTTGAAATGAAATTTCAGAGGTATGTGGGAGGAGGGAAGCCAGTCTATCTCTGCAGTTCTATACCCCCCAACCAAAAATAAAAACAAAAAAGGAAAAATGACCAAAAAAGGAAAAAATGTTTTAAAAAGTAAAAAATGAAAGTTGTGCAGTGTTTGTGCACAGCAGGCCACACCTCAGATATAAAAGGCTACTAATGGGACCAGCAGGTGGCGTGGTGGTTAGGGCTCTGGATACTCCCACATGGCCGACCTGGGTTCGAGTCCTGGACCTGGTGGCTTGCTTTCTCACTTCCTCTCTCTCTCGCTCTCACCCTCTGTCTCTCTCTGGTCAAATTTGAAAAAAAAATCAATGAATGAATAAATAAATAAAATAAATAATTATTTAAAAAAAAAAAGGCTACTAATGAGTTTTTGGTGTCTGGAAGATGGTATGTAGAGCGGAGATTCTTCATTCTTCTTGGGCCCCTGAACATGGCAGGACACACCTCTGATATAAGTGGTTACTGCCTAAGTTTCGGTGTCTGGAAGATGAGGTTTACAACAAAAATTCTTTATTCTCCTTGGGTCCTGAACATGGCAGGGAAAATCTCAGATATAAATGGCTTCTAAGTTTGGGGATCTGGAGAATGTTCAAATTATTTTTCTGGGACCAGTAGTTAGTATAATGGTTATGTCACTGAACTCCCATGTAGTCAACCACAGTTTGAGTCCTGGACCCTGTGGCTTAAACTCGTGCCGGGCGCAATGTGCATATGTGCCCAAGATCCCGAGAGGAGAATGGAAGAGAAGGGATTGTGGTGTGGCCATTCCCCTGGGGGGAGTGATTTCTTGCTTTCTGTCTCTCTTTTTTTTTTTTTTTTTCTTGGAGAGGTTTTTTGCTATAGGGCGCGGTGCGCTCGCCAGACAGACAGAGAGAGACATAGAGACAGAAAGCGAGAAATCACCCCTCAGGGGGGATGGTCACGCCGCAATCCCTTCTCCTCCATTCTCCTCTCGGGATCTTGGGCACGCATGCACACGCGCCCGGCGTGAGTTGTAAGCCACCGGGTCCGAGACGTGAACCGCGGTCAACTACGTGGGGAGTCCAGCGACATAGCCATTACGCTAACTGTCTCTCTCTGTCTTTCTGGTGAATGCACGTGCCCTATAGCAAAAATCTCTAAAAAAAATTATTTTTCTGACATTTCTGTGTATTCACTTGCGCTGTCCATTGTTGGTGAGGGGCTACCTTGCTTACCTGTGGGAGAGTATCCCCCTTGTTTTCTCATGTTTCTTTGATATCTGTGCTAATTTTTTTTGTCACGTGATGGAGTATTCATTTTTTTTTCTTATTTATTGGAATAGATTCTGTTGTATTGGAAGAGACAATTTTATTCTTAGTTCCCAGATGTATTCTTATTTGAGAGCTGTGACTCCCATGTCAGAGCACTAATGGGTAACTTTACGTGCTTGCCTCCTCTACAAAAAATTCAGTTCTTGATAGGGTGGGAGGAAGCTAATGAGATAAAACTTAGTGAAGAGGATCAAGTTTTGTGTTATAGCACAGTATTCGGGATGGCATAACAGAATTTCCAAAGTTATTCCTGACGCTTGAGGGTGCACTCACAAGAAGAGGCCTGCTGAGACCAAACCCAAGTCCCCCAGTGGTTGGGAGAGCCTAGGCCATTAGAGCAGTGGAGGATGGAATATGTGTACCATTATTTAATTGATCTCTTACACCAGAATTTAGATCATACATGGCTGTCAGGATATTTTTGTTGGACTATCCTGTGGTAAGACTGGCTTATGGTTAAATGGATGTTGTTAGGTTTTTAAATTTTGATAGTAAGTTTGATTCAGTAAATGCTGTCACCCTTAGCCCTTTCTAAAGATATACTTGGTCAGGACTAGCAGTTCAAGTAATGGCTATGTTGCTGGACTTCCATGTAGTTGACCACGGATCGAGTCCCAGACCCAGTGGCTTGAACTCACACTGGGTGCGTGTGCATGTGTGCTCAAGATCCTGAGAGGAAAATGGAGGAGAAAGGACTGCCAAATGGCCATCCCCCCTGAAAGGGTAATTTCTCACTTTCTGTCTCTCTATCTCTTCCTTTTTGGTGAGCGCACCCACCCTATAGCAAGCAAAACAAAACAAAACAAAGATAAAATTGGTAATTTATTATTAATGCTCATCTTTCTACAAAGATAGTAAATGCCATCTCAAAACTTACTGAAGGGCCAGCAGATAGCATAACAGTTACATTGCTGGACTCCCTCATGGTTGACTGCTTTCCAAGTCCTGGAACAGGTGGCCTGAAAATTATGCCAGTTGCATGTGAGTGCATGCTCAAGATCCTGGGAGGAGAATCGAGGAGGCAGAATTAAGCATAGCCTTCATCCTTGGGAGGTAATTTTTTTACTTTTCCTCTCACTGTCTCTATCTCTCTTTCTCTCTCCAGTGAGTACTCATGCCCAAAGGCAAAACCACACACCAAAAAAAAAAGACAAAAAAAAAAAAAAAAAAAAAAAAAAAAAAAAAAAAAAAAACCCTACTGGAGAATTTTTTTTTTCCTTTTTTAAACTTTGGGTTATATTTAACTCTTTACATGAATATATAAGTACTCAGGAAATCTCTGCATTTCTCAAAACCAAGCCGACTCACCTGTGTTTTATTTTGTGTTCATTAGCCCATTAAAGGCAATGACTGAAGATAAGGCAGTGATGTCTACTTTATATTTTTGGTCTGAACTATAGCAATCTAATTAGAATTTACTTTATTTAAAACAGTGCATTTTACTTATTCAAAGATATGTTAGTATGGCTTGTGTATACTTTAAAATAAGATTATGTAACATTTTACATATTTGTAAAATGATTTTTAAGGTCAGATGCTTTTGAAAGTCAGTGTTATTAGATTTAGTAACAAGTTAAATTTTATCTTTGAATTCTTATTTTTGTTTTGTAATTTTCATTTTAGTTTTTCCCAGAGGACAGTTTTTCAGTCCTTAAAGATTTTTTTACATGGGCCTTGGTGGAGGGCAAGGGGCAACACCTGCAGGTCTAAATTGGGGTGGGAGGTTTTGATCCTTCTGAAACTTCAGAAGATTGGTTCCTGACTACCTTGTTATGAATGGCACAACTCACACAATAAAGTAGCTTTACGTACAACTTGAGTAACATAGGCGTCAAAAACAGTTACTTCAGAGATGTCCCTGATGGCTGCAGCCTCTACTAAGTTCCAGATAATAAACTTCTTAATAAACTTACCTTGGGCATGCATATAATGCAGTTTGTACAGCAAATAGGCTGCACATGGCCACAATGCTTCTTGGTATGACTGTTTTTTCCTCTTTTCTTTGTCCTCTTGGAAGTGAGGACACAAGAAAGAAACTTAATCATTTTTAAAAATTATTTAATTTTATTTATTATTACTACTATTATTATTATTATTTAAATTTGACCACAGAGAGACAGAGAGAAGAAGAGTAAGAAAGCAAGCTGCCAGGTCTGGGGCTTCAACCATAGTCAACCATGTGGGAGTCCAGCACCTCAAACATGACGCCACTTGCTGGCCCCTGAATTCTTTCTAATCTGTTAGACTGTTATATTTCATGATTATCTTTAGACAACTGTTCAAATCCACATAAAAACTGTAGAATTCGGGAACCAGCAGTTGGCGTGATGGCTATGTTGCTGGACTCCCATGTAGTCGACCGCGGTTTGCGTCCCGGACCCGGTGGCTTAAGACTCACGCCGAGCGCGTGTGCGTGCGTGCCCAGGATCCTGAGAGGAGAATGGAAGAGAAGGGATTGCGGCGTGACCATCCCCCCTGGGGGGTGATTTTTCGCTTTCTGTCTCTCTGTCTCTCTCTGTCTGTCTGGCGAGAGCACGTGCCCTATAGCGAAAACCTCTCAAAAAAATAATTAAAAAAATAAAAACTGTAGAATTATTGTATATATGTGATTGGTAATGGTGTTTTTGCCAACTTATGAGAGGGATTAAGGTAGAGGAGACATATAATCAGCAATACATTGTAAATTATGTCATTATAAGACTTAAAATAATTAAAAACCAAATGACAGACAAAAGAAAAAGAAAGAAAATATTTCAGGAGCCATGTCCAAACCCAGGAGACCAGGCCAACCCAGAGATGCCTTCTCAGGACTTTTTTTCTGCCTAAGGATACTCTAGCCCCCCAAAGGAGACTTAGGAACTTGTGAGACCACTAGATGATGGGAATGTTTGCAGGATCATGGCCAGCCCAGGCATTCTAGACTCCATGGCCTCCCAGGTCATTGCTACTCCTTCACAGTCACAGCAGGAGGAGGAACAGTGACCATGCTCAAGGGACTCTCAGGGAATTTCCTAGGCAGTCCTTAAAAATGGACACTGCTCCAAACTATTGACTCAGAATGCAGTTAGCCATGTTTTGTTTTGTTTTTAGTTTTTGCTATAAGGCACATGCAATTGCCTATGGAGAGAGACAGAAAGAGAAAAAGAGAAAGAAAGAAATGAAACGAAATGAAAGAGAAAGAAAAAGAAAGAGAAAGAAAGAAAGAAAAAGAAAGAAGAAAGGAAGAGAAAGAAAGAAAGAAAGAAAGAAAGAAAGAAAGAAAGAAAGAGAGAGAGAGAGAGAGAGAGAGAGAGAGAGAGAAGGAAGGAAGGAAGGAAGGAAGGAAGGAAGGAAGGAAGGAAGGAAGGAAGAAAGAAAGAAAGAAAGAAAGAAAGAAAGAAAGAAAGAAAGAAAGAAAGAAAGAAAGAAAGAAAGAAAGAAAGAAGGAAAGAAAAAGAGAGGAAAAAGAAAGAAGAAATTGAGAAAACATCCTCTAGGGGATACAGCCATGTCATCTGTAAAATGATACTCATGTAAGATCCTGCACCTTCACCAAGTCACCTGTTTGTCCAGCATTGTTCATTTTTAAAAGTTGTTTCAAAATGGTCAGCAGGTGGTATGGTGGTTATGGTGCTGAATTCTCACATGACTGACCATTCCTTGACCTGGCAGCTTGAATATCACACTGGGCGTGTGTGTGTGTGTGTGTGTGTGTGTACACAAAACACTGAAAGGGAAATGGAGGAGTCAAAATTGAAGCATGGCAAGTCCTCCTGGAGGGGCAATTTTTCCTTTTCTTCTTTCTGTCTCTGTCTCTTTTCAGTGAGTGCATTAGAAAACCCCTTTCCCAATAAACATCATTTATAAGATTATTCTTTTCATGAGTAAATAAAACAAAGAGGGGAGAAGGACATCCATAGACAGAGAAACAGGTACTCCCAACAGGATTTCAACACATTATCTACCCTCCCGACTCAGTCAGCCCCAGATTATGGGTACAAGTATTTTAAGAACACTCAGGTGGGCCTCCAAATGTGAACTCTAAACCATCCCCTGTGAGTTAATCTTGCAGTGTGTCATATGTTGTCACTTCATTATTATTCAGCCTCACATTTGTTACTTTTGTCTCTTAGAAAATGGCCATTCTAACTGGATTAAAGTGAAACCTCATTGTAGCTTTGATTTATATTTTGTTGGTAATTAGTGATGTTGGGGATTTCTTTTTTCATACTTGGTCATTGTATGTCTCCTATAGAAATGTGTATTAATGAGACCAGGAGATGGCAGCATGGTTATATCACTGGACTCTCACATGCCCACCTGCAGTTCTAATTCTGGACCTGGCAACTTGAAACTCACATCGAGCATGTGTACCTGCATGCCCAAAATTCTGAGAAGAGAATGGAGGAGAAGGTATTGCAGCATGGCAATCCCCACAGGGGTGTGATTTCTTACTTTCTGTCTCTTTGTCTCTCTGGTAAGTGCACATGTCCTATAGGAAACCAATCTCTCTCTAAAAAAAGAAAGGATTATTTAAGTCTTTATTTAATTTTTGTAATCAGGATTTTTTGTTTTTTAATTTTTTGACGTTTTGTTGTTCTTAGGTTTATTGAGTTCTTTTATTATTATTATCATTATTATTATTATTTTATTTCAGTTTCTTTTATACATTCAATCACGCTATTTAGCTTGCAAAGTGAATATTCCTACATGTGTACATTTCTCACCAGTCCAGTTGACAATACTACAAAATTATCTTCAACAGGTTATTATTATCCATTATTATTATCCATTTATCTGTCCCACAAATGCTTTGCCTCCCTATTTTTCTCCTTAATGTCCTTCTTCAGATTCTACTTCTTCACCCACCCTCTTCCCACACTGTATCTGGTATTTACAACCATTTACAATATTCTATATCCTTTAGTCATTCAATTTCAGTCATAGAGTGCGAACACTCAGTATGTAATAAGTGGAGACATACAATGTCTCTCCTTCATAACCTGGTTTGTTTCACTCAGCAATAAATCTTCTATATTAATCCACTTTCTGTCAAAAGCCAGAGTCTTCTTGTTTTTGATACTTGAGTAGCATTGTATAGAGTATATGTGTCACACTTTTTTTTTTTGGAGAGGTTTTCGCTATAGGGCACGTGCGCTCACCAGACAGACAGAGACAGAGAGACAGAAAGCGAGAAAATACCCCCCAGGGGGGATGGTCATGCCGCAATCCCTTCTCCTCCATTCTCCTCTCGGGATCTTGGGCACGCACACACACGTGCCCGGCGTGAGTTTTAAGCCACCGGGTCCGAGATGTGAACCGCGATCGACTACGTGGGAGTCCAGCGACATAGCCATTACACTAACTGATGGTTCCCATGTGTCACACTTTTTGAATCCATTCATCTGTTCATGGGCATTTGGGTTGGTTACATGTCTTAAAAATTGTGAATAATGCCACAATAAACATCGATGTATAAGCACTTTGCTGACTAAGGATTCTTCTGTCCTTTGGGTAGATACCCAGGAGTGAGATTACTGGATAATATGGTAGTTATATTTGTAGATCTTTGAGGAATCTCCAAATTGTTCTCCACAGTGGTCAGAGCAATTTACATTCCTACCAGCAATGTAAGAGAGTTTCCCTTTCACAACCCCACCAGCACTTATCTTTTCTTTTCTTTTTTTTTAAATCTTAGTCATTCTGACTGGGGTTAGACGGTATCTCATTGTGGTTTTGATCTGTATCTCTCTTACAATGAAGGACATTGAGCATTTTTTCATATGCCTCTTAGCTATTGGTATGTCATCCTTAGAGAGTGTTTTTTTTTTTTTTTTTTCCAACTCATTCGCCTATCAGTCTTTTTTTTTTTTTTAGAAGTTTTTGCTATAGGGCATGTGTACTCACCAGAAAGACAGAGAGAGACAGAGAGACAAAAAGTGATAAATAACTCCCCAGGGTGGATGACCACGCCACAATCCCTTCTCCTCCATTCGCTTCTTGGGATCTTGGGCATGCATGTACATGCATCCAGTGTGAGTTTAAGCCACCAGATCTGAGACTCAAACCACAGTTAAATCTGTGGGAGTCCAGTAATACAGCCATTATGCCAACTGCTGGTCCCTCTCCCATCTTTTAATAAGGTTGATCATCTTATTTCAGGACTGCTGCTTGAGTTCCTTCTGTATTCTGGTTATCAGTCCTTTATCTGACACATAGTTTACAAAAATATTTTCCCATTCTGAGGGCTGTTGATTCACACTTATTAGTGTGTCTTTTGCCATGCAGAAATGTCTTAATTTGATATAGTCCCACTTGTCTATTTTGGGGATTATTGACTGTGCTTTGGGTGTCTTATTTAAGAAGTCTTTGCCTACCCCAATGTCTTCCAGACTGGTCCCAGTGTTTTTCCAGCAGGAGTTTTATAGTTTGAGGGCTTAGGTTTATATTTTTGATCTACTTTGAGTTGATTTTTGTCAATGGTGAGAGATAGGGGTTCATATTCATCTTTCTGAAGGTGGATATCCAGTTTTTCCAGCACCATTTGCTAAAGAGGTTTTCCTTTTCCCACTGAATTGATCGGTATCCTTTGTCAAAAATCAATTGTATGTATGTTTCGGAGTTTATTTTTGGGAACTCCATTCTGTTACATTGTTCCACCTGTTTTTGTGCCAATAGCATGCTGTATTAATTACCTCAGCTTTATAATATATTTTTGGGTTAGGGAGTGAGATGCTGCCCACTCCACTCTTCTTGTGCAGGATTGCTTTGGCAATATGAAGTCTTCTGATTCCAGACAAATTTTATGATTGTATTTTTTAGATCTGTGAAGAATGTGTCCTGATCAATCCTGTGATCAGGATTGTGTTAAATATATAGATGAATTTGGGTAGAATTGTCATTTTGATTATATACATTCTTCCAATCCAGAAACATGGGATGTCCTTCCACATTTTTGTGTCATTTTCAATTTCTTTTTTTAGCTTTTTGTAATTTTCCTTGTGGAGGTCTTTAACTCCTTTAGTTAGATTTATTGCTAGGTATCTTATAGTTTTCTTGGCTATGGTAAATGGAATAACTTTTTTCAGTTCTATCTCAGTCTGCCTGCTGTTCATATATAGAAATGCTACAGATTTCTGTATGTTGATTTTGTATCCTGCAACTTTATTGTATTTATGTATTACTTCCAGGAATTTTTTCATGGAAACCATTGGGTCTTCTATGTATACAATCATGCCATCTGTAAATAGAGAGAGTTTTACCTTTTCTCTTCCTATTTGAATGGCTTTTAGTTTATTCTCTTTTCTGATTGTGTTGGCGAAGACTTCCAGTATTATATTGAAAAGGAGTGGAGAAAATGGGCATCCTTGTATTGTACCCATTTTTAGTAGAAAAACTTCAGCTTTTCTCCATTCAGGATGAAGGTTGCTATGGGTTTTTCATAGATAGCTTTAATTGTGATGAGAAAGGACCCTTCTATGCCAATTTGCTGAGAGTCTTGATCATGAAGGAATATTGTATCTTATCAAATGCTTTTTCTTCATCAATTGATATGATCATATGGTTTTTATTGTTCTTTCTGTTTATATGGTGTATTAAATTTATGGTTTTGCATATGTTGACTCAACCTTGGATTCCTCAAATAAAGCCTACCTGTTGGTAATGAATAATCTTTTTTATAATTTGTTGGATACAATTTGCTAGTATCTTATTGAAAATCTTTGCTTCTATATTCATCAGAGGTTTTGGTATATAGTTTTCCTTCCTTGTTCTATCCTTACATGTTTTAAAAATAATTGTGATGGAGGCTTCATGGAATAAATTAGGGAGTGATTCACCCTTTTGAATCTTTAGAAATAACTTGAGTAGAATGGGGGTTAACTCTTTTTTAAAAGATTTGTAGAATACAGAGGTGAAGCCATGAGAACCAGGGCTTTTCTTTGTTGGGAGGTTATTTATTACTGATTCAATCTCCTGGCTTTCTATGGGCCTATTCAGACTTTCTATATCCTCCTGGCACAATCTTGGTAGATTACATATGTCCAGAAATTTGTGCATCTCATCCAGATTTTGTTTCTTGGCATATATTTGTTCACAATATTCTCTAATGATGTTTTGTATTTCTACTATGTCTGTTGTTATATTGCCTGCTTCATTGCAAATTTGATTTACCTGGTTTCTTTCTCTCCTCTTCTTAATAAATCTTGCTAATGGTGTATCGATTTCATTTATCTTTTCAAAGAACCAGCTCTTACTTTAATTTATTTTCTATATAGTTGGTTTATTTTCTATTTCATCTATTTTTGCTTATATCTTCATTATTTTTTTCTCTTGGAGTTTTTTGAATTTCTTTGCTGTTGCTTTTCCAATTCTCTGAGGCACGATTTTAGGTGATCCATTTTTTCTTCTTTCCATCTTCTTATGTGCACTAATTACTATGCACATATGACTTAACGACTGCTTTTGTAGTGTCCCAAAGATTATGGAAACTCATGTCCTCATTGTCATTGGCTTCCATGAATCTTTTTATTTCAGTCTTTATTTCTTCAGCAGCTGTGAAGTCATTCAGGAGTAGGTTATTTAGTTTCCATCTATTTGTGTATTTTTGAGGATTTCTCTTGTAGTTAAAATTAAGTTTCATTCCATCATGATCAGAGAAGATATTGGTTATAGTTTCTATGCCTTTGAATTTATAGAGGGTTGCCTTGTGCCCTATTGTGTGGTCAATCTTTGAAAAATTTCCATGCAGGGGTGAGAAAAAAGTGTATCTCGTGGTTTTTGAGTGGAAAGTTCTATAGATGTCTGTTAAGTCCATTTGATTTAAGGTATCATTTTGATCCTTTATCTATTTACTTATTTTTTATCTAGGTGATCTGTCCAGAGGAGATAGAGGGGTGTTGAGGTCTCTAACAATTAGTGTGTTTCAGTCTATCTCTCCTTTTAGATCTAACAGTTTTTCCTTCACATATTTGGGTGCTCCTGTGTTAGGTGCATAGATATTTATGAGCGCTATGTCTTCTTGATCAATTAACACTTTTATTACAATATAGTGCCCTTCTTTGTCTCTTCATACAGTTTTTGCTTTAAAGCCTATTTTGTCAGAAATTATTTTCATGGTTTCAACTCTTTTTTGGGGTCTCATTTGCATGGCATACCTTTTTCCAGACCTTCACTTTCAGTCTGTGTATGTCCTTATCCATGAGAAGCATTTCTTGTAGGCAACAGAGAGGTTTCTGATTTTTTTTTCCATTCAGCCAGTCTGTATTTCTTGATTGGAGAATTTTTTTTTATTTATTTATTTGCATTCATTCTCTGAACATCATTACAGCATACAAAATGAGATTTTCCATCCAAATTACACTATATATTGTCTCAATCAAGCACATCAACAAACATGTTATTGTCAGCAAATGATCTTCCATTTCTTGTCTTCTGTATGTTTTGCTTTTTTCCTCCCATCCTAGATTCTCTATCTCTTACCCTCTGCCATCTCCCACTCTCCTCCCACAGTCTCTGGTATCTATGTTTGCTTTCTATACTGTTTTCTCCTCACATTTTATTGTAACACCAAAGACCCTAATCAATCCAAATACCCTCATAGCAAACACAGGTGATACCCACATTTCCATGAACACAAGTCTTACTTTACGCATCCTATAAAGTAGCACCTAGCTGTGGCTACATATCCTACTGCAGTCATTGAATAGATATATATTTTTTTTCTGAAACTTTTTTTTTGTAACTCAATTTACATTCCTTCCCTAAGCTTCATCACAGCATACAAAATGCAATCTCCCATCCAGTACACACTGCATAGTGATACAATCATGCACATTACAAAAAATTTTCCATTACTAGTTCCTAGAATTGCTTCCACCCCTCTTTCTGACCCTCTGTCCCTTCCCACCCTCCTCTCACACCACCTCCGGTGTCTACAATTGTCCTTCATTCCCTTCCCACCCACGTTGCATTGATCACACAATTTCCTACATAATCTAACTACTTTCAATGGTGAGTTCACTCATTACTACTAAGAAAACCAGTTTTAACTTAACTCAAAGAAATGCCAAGGAACTTTGCTTAAAGCCAGGAAACAAGTTAGGATTCTGTTCAAATGGAAGGTGCATGAACCTATCAGTCTCATGTACTTTTATCTTCTGTTCTGGTTCAATTTTCCTGATTAAATTCTGGGATATAATATTCAACTCCAGACTTGTCCCTCTGATTAAGTTGGCCACTTTCATAGTTTTTGGACTCTTATTTCCGTGTGTCTGTGTTTAATTTTCTTGATACAGCACACCCTTGAGAACTTCTTGGAGATCTGGTCTGGTGCTGGTAAATTCTTTCAGGTTTTGTTTATCTGAGAATGTTCTTGTCTTTTCTTCCCACCTGAAAGATAATCTTGCCGGGTACAGTATTCTTGGCTGAAATTGCTTCTCTCATAACACTTTGAATATATTTTCCCATTCTCTCCTTGCTCGCATTGTTTCCGAAGAGAGATCTGCTGTTAGCCTGATGGGATGTCCTTTGTAGGTAACTTGATGTTTCTCTCTTGCCAATCTTAGTATCTTGTCTTTGTCTGCGTTTTTGGTCAACCTGGCTATAATGTGTCTTGGAGAAGATCTTCTTGGGTTGATTCTATTTGGGGTCCTTTGTATTTCCTGGGACTGGATCTTCGAATGTCTCTGTAGGTTTGGAAAGTTTTCTTGCAGGATTTCATGGAATAAATTATCAATGCCCTTATGGGTCTCTTCACCTTCTGGAATGCCAATTATCCGGATATTTGGACGTTTGATGGTATCCAGTACTTCTCGCATATCATTCTCAAATTTTTGAGCCATTTTCTCAGTCTTCGTGGTGGACTTTTCTAAGCCAGCCATTTTCTCTTCTACATCTGAGATTCTATTTTCTGAATGATCTAGTCTGCTTTTAATACTTTCAAGGGAGATTTTGACTTCTTGTATTATAGACTTCATCTCTAGCAGTTCCGTTTGAGTCTTTTGTAAAGTGTGTAATTTCTCTTTTAGATCTTGCAAGAATTTCCTGATCTCCTGGAACTCGGCAACTTCTTTCTTCTTTCTCTTTAGCAGTTCATTATCTCTCTTTTCTTCCATCTCTGTTAGCTTCGACATTACGAATGTTCTAAATTCCTTATCAGATATTTCCATGACTTTCACCGAACTGCTTGTGGATGAAGGAGAGTTACTCTTTTCCATTGGAGGAGAGGTATTTTCTCGTTTTCCCATATTTCTCGTGATCCGACGGTGATTTCTTGTCATCTGATGAATGGCGTGTTTCTTTCAAATTCTTGAAGTTAAGCCTCAATGTTCAGGAGCAAGCAGACAGAGGTGTTCTAGAATCTGATTGCCGTTCTGTTGTGATCGCACACTAGCTTTGCTTGCTGGAGGCTGAATTATGAGTAGAAAATCTTCATTTCTCCTGTGCCCTGAAATATCTAGTTCCCAGCATCCATGAGGAATCTTCTCCTTGATTGGAGAATTTAATCCATCAACATTCAATGTTATTATTGATATTTCTGAACTTTTCCATACCTTTAAGTTGACCATTGTCTTGGTTGTCTTCCTTTATTTCTGACTGTTCATTGTTTAGCTTTTTTGGAATAGTACACTCTTCAGAGTTTCCTGAAGTGTTGTTCTGGTGTTGACCAATTCTTTGAGGTTTTCTTTGTCTGAGAAGATTTTAAACTTTTTATCCCATATGAAGGATAATCTTACTGGATATAATAATCTTGGGTGAAATTATTTCTCTCTTAACACTTTCAATATGTCTTTCCATTCTTTTCTTGCTTGCATTGTTTCCGTGGAAAGTTCCAGTGTTAGCCAGATGTGCTAACCTTTGTAAGTCACTTGTCGTTTCCCTATTGCAGGGTTTAGTATCTTTTTTTTATCTGTAGTCTTGATCAGTCTGGCTAAGATGTGCCTTGGGGAAGATCTTGTGTTGATTCTATTTGGGGTCCTTTGTGTTTCTTGAATCTGGATATTTTAGTGCTTCTCTAGACTTGGGAAGTGTTCTTTCAGGATTTCACGGTATAGATTCTCCATGCCCTTTTGTCTTTTGTATTACATTTAAGTTTGTAATCTCTTCTTTCTCACATGGCTATCCCCTATCTCCAGCACCATTTATTGAAGTACTATTTTCTCCCAAGTCAATACTCTTGGCAATATTCTTAAAACTCAGGGCTGGCCTGTGGTGAGGTGGCTGAGAGTTTTGGACTCCAACATGGTAGATCACTGTTTGAGTCCTGGACCTGGCATCTTACTTTTTTGCTTTCTCTCTTTCTCTCTCTGTCTATTTCTAGTATAAGTAAAAAAAATAAATAAATAAATAAATAAATAAATAAATAAATAAATAAAGTTAAATAAGATAATTCTTCAAAAAATAACACCAGTTGAATGCAAAAAGAGGAATGATTTTTATTTTTTCTTTTCTTTTAAATTGAAGTATGTATCTGTTTGTTTTGATTGTTTTGTTTTTGCCATTCTCATGCTATTTTTGTTCATTCAGATTAGTAGTGTACTGAAAGACTGCTAGTGTAATTCCTCCAGCTGTTCCATGTTGTGTTTCTTTGTCTATTTAGGATTGAACTGGCCATTCAGTGGTTTTTTTTGTGTGTGATTTTATTCAAATTTTAGAATCAATTCCTCTACAATTGCAAAGCCACATACACAAAGACAAATATTATAGATGTTACTTCTATGTGGAAGCTAGAAAGTATACAGTAAAAACAGTGGTCACGGTGCCAACAGGTGGCATGGTGGTTAAGGTGCTAGAATCCCACAAGGCTAACTTCCAGTTCAACTCCCAGACCTGGTAGCTTCAAAATTACATTAACCACATGTGGCATGGCCATCCTCCCTGGGAGGAGAGTCTCACTTTCCCTCTCTTTGTGTCTCTCTGTCTCTCACCAGGATGCACACATGCTCTCTTGCAAATACATAAAAAGAAATAGTGGGTCAGCTAGTGGCTGGGGGAATGGGAATAATAGGGAGAGGAGAATATAGGATAAGGTTAGTTAAAGACACAATGTTACAATGAAATGGGAGAAATGTATCCTTATATTCCATAACATACTAGGGTGAGTGAAATGAACAATTTGCTAGATATCTCAAAAAAGTAAAAAGGAATTTAATGTTTCTGGCACAAATCATAAATATTTGAGGTGGTGTATAAACCAATTAACCTAATTTGATTATTACACATTGTATTTATGTACTGAAAAATCACATGGAACCCATAAATGTGAATAATGCATTTGTATCAGTTATTTTAAAAAATATACCCTGAGAAGACTTTGGAAATACCTTGCCTGTAGGGCAGGGCTCTTAATGCAAAGTAGGGTTGCAGACCACATAATATAAACTTGTGGTTTTAAAAGAGATTAGTTGTTCCCCTAGTGACAACTACAGTAAAATCACTATAATTCCATACCTATCTGGTGTAAATTGCATTCTTAAAAATGATATTTACTTTTTAATGAGAAAGAGAGAGCAACACCCTCTAAAGAATCATCTTAACCCAATCCTCCTTCAGTCCTGCAGCTAGTCAGTATTATGCATGCACCCTGGCATGTTCAGGTCAACCCTGTCGGCAGACCCAGAGACTTCCCATGTGGCTTCCAGAACTGTGCAGCCAGCATGCATAGTTCCAGTGCCTATGAGGCTGGGCCAAGTGTCTATTGTTAATCCTATGAATCTAGATAACCATATTATCTGTAGGTAGAAAATTCTAGTACCTTGAATAGGGATTGTTCTACAGTTGTTTAAGAATTATTTATTTAATTTATTTACTATTTTTATTATTTTAATTTGCTATTGTCACCAGAGAGAGATGGGGGGGGCAGTGAGAAAGCGAGCCCTCAGGTCTGGGACTCAAAATGCAGTTGGCCACATTGAGTCCAACACCTTAAATACCACCAACCTGGCCCCTCAAAGTTTTCAATAACAGCAACTTATGGTTATTTTTGTGAAGCAAAATAGCTTTATGCATAGTGCATATTTTTACTTAAATAATTCCTCATTTTTTTTTTTTAGGTTTTTGTTATAAGGCCTATGTGGGTGGGAAAGAGACATTGAGAGGAAAAATGAGGGGAGATGGCCTGTTGTAATCCCTTCTCCTCCATTCTCCTATGGGGATTTAGGGTACCCACACACACATAATCTACCCAATTTTAAAGATTGCAGGTCTGTGGACCAGCAGGTGGCATGGTGGTTAAGGTGCTGGACACTCCCACATGGCTGACCATGATTCAAGTCCTGGACCTGGTAGCTTGCTTTCTCACTTTCCCTCTCTCTCTCTCTCTGTCTCTCTCTCTGATCAAATTTAAAAATAAATGAATAAATAAATAAAATAAATAAAGTTAAATAATTCTTAAAAAAAAAAAGAAAAGATTGCATGTCTGGGACTTTGGGACTCCAACCCCAGCAGAGAAGGGGAGTGGGCCATGTACCTTAGCCACTATGCCACGTGCTCATTTACTAACAAAAATACCCAAGACAAAACTAGAAACAGATCAAACCGAAACTTTTGGGATATTACAGAAATTTTGGTTAAATCTTTAATGCTTCTTTTTTCTTTTTTAAATATTTCTTTATTTCATTTTTTATACATTTAATCATGTTATTTAGCTTACAAAGTGACTATTTTAACATGTGAACATTTCTCCCCAGTCCAGTTGATAAAATTATAAAATTATCTTCAACCGAAAATACCACATTTCTTTGTCCCATTAATGTTAATAAAACATGACTGCTCTAGAGTCAGCAGATGGTGTAATGGTTACATCACTGGACTCTCACGTAGTTATCTGTGATTTGAGTCCCAGATCAGTGACTTAAAACTTATGCTGAGCACATATGCGTGAATGCTTAAAGTCCTGAGAGAATGGAGGAAGAAGGATTGCAGAGTGGCCATCCCCACTAAGGGATGATTTCTCACTTTCTGTCTCTGTCTCTCTGGTGAGCACAAGTGCCCTAAATCAAAAATATCTCTCTCAAAAAAAAAGAAAGATAAACATGACTCCTTCATGAGCCCCCATAGGATCCAGAGGATGATGGTGGTAGCATGGGTCTCTGGAGGTAATGCAGAGGCCAGGTTTACAGAGCCTGGCAGTTGTGGCCACCAGAATTGAAACAACAGTGGCTGCATAGTAACCTGAGTTGTCCCCTAAAGCTGGAGCCCACCAAAGCATCAACTTCAGGGCCCTCTTCCTCTTTCTTCTGTTCTCTGGTGCCTGATCAGGACACCACAGCCTTGCCCACAGTCACAAGAAGAGCACTCAGAAGCCCTACCACTGTCCACCCTCATGGATCTGGCATCATTCTTAACATGCAGAGGCCTCTGAGAGCAGCTGCAGCACCTTGGCACTGCTGGCTTAGTGTTGTCCAACCTCAGAGCACTATGCATGGGCCCTGTCCAGGGCAGCTAAATGTGGATGCCAAGCAGAGTGGCCCAGCAGCTCCTGGTGGCTACACTTGAAGACTCAGACTAGGATCTACCTTCCAGGAGCAGTAGGGGGGGCCAAAGGGGGGGATGTGGGGGATAAGAAGGTAAGTTTTTGATGCCCAGAGTGCATTAGCTCAGTTTCTCAGGGAGTCCCTGCACAGCTGCTTTCTGGGTGGGGCCATGGTATAAAGTCATCCCTCAACACTCACAACAGCAGCAGCAGACTGAAGGGCTCTAAAGACTTGATGAACAGCAGTTGCAAGGACAGTGGTGGCATCAGTAGGGACCAGGAGGCCAGAGGAGACCCCTCAGGATATGCTTGGTAATCAGCTTCTTACTAGTGCAACTCTCACTGCATGTATTTAGAGAACTTAAGTGTCCTGTGTGTGCCAAATTTGTACCCACAGATGACATGGATGCATCTTGTAATACGTTGAGCAAAGCCAAGAGTAACCTATCATGTGAATGTACTGAGTGAAGATGCTGGAGATGTGCAATGTGCCTTGAGGAGCTGCAGCAGGGAGATACTATAGCATGAGTGCTTTGTCTCCACATGTATCATAAAGGCTACTTAGGTGAATGAGAGATCTTGTCCTGAGCATTCTTCAGATTAATCATTACATTTTTGTTTTATAGGTTTGCTTGACATTATTATGAAGAGGTATTTTTGCTATAGGGTAAATGCTCTCACTGGAGAAGCAGAGAAACAAAGGAGACAGAAAGTGAAAAATTATTCCTGGGGGATTGATAATGCAGAATTTCCTATTGCTTTATTTTTCTCTTGGGATATTTGACTTTCATAAACATATGACCAGTGTGCATTTCAAGTGACCAGGTCTGTGACTCAAACTGTGGTCAACTTGATGGGAGTCCAGCTCCTTAGCCAATATGTCACCTACTGGCCTTGGTTTTCTTGTCTGTTTATGATGCTTTAAAACCAAGAGGATATGAGGATATCCTCAGGAAGAACAAAAATATAGCCATACTCAAGCCACAATCTGAGTTATGTGAGACTTCATAGTGGGATGGACAGTCAGGAAGAAAAAAAAAAATCCTGCTGAACAGAGGAGAGTAACCATAGAACTCAGTGCACCCAACATGAATATAAAGACACACAAGGATTCTTAAAATGCTGCACAATCTTAATAGTCATCTACATACATAATACTGATAACCATTCTCTACTGAGACACTGATTCATACAATGAGATTTTTAAGTTCTCAAAAATAGGACACTTAATTTTGTTTTAATTTCATGTCTCTCTTCCCCCAATATAGTATTTCTATATTAATGTAAATTTAAAAGAATGTAATTCACTTTTTTAAGAATGTTTAACATAGGATATGTGCACTTGTGAGAGAGAGAGAGAGACAGAGACAGTGAGAAGGAAAATAAGAAATCACCCTCCTAGAGAGATGGCCTCAATCCCTTCTCCATTTTCCTCCTGAGATTTTTGGGCATGCATGTGGAGGAGTCCGACCCGGCGAGGTCCCAGGATCTGTCTGAGTCCCCACCCCCCCCACCCCCCCCCCCCCCCGACCTATGAGCTCCACTTCCAGTCAGATCAACATGCTGGCAGGCCACTGTTGTGCACTCCCTGACCTTGGAACAAAGCTTGGGTCAATTAGCATGTCAGCAACTGCTTGCTATTTGCTCCAGAAAACTGGTAGCCTTGCTGGGAAGCGACCCCCCTCTGACTCCCCAATTTACTACTATAAAAGAATTGCATAAGCTCTCTTATACATCCTGAGTATACAGGAACTCCCCTGACCGCTCCCCTTTGCTATAATCACCTACTATTAATTACAATGCTTTATCTTCATGGTCACAGTAGAGGGTGGGCTGAAGTTCTATCTAGGTGGAAATGGTCTTGACCTTTGGAAGGCCCTTCAAAATACATTTAAGGTAAACTTAATCCTTTCTTTATGTAAAATAGGATTAGGCCAAAACTGTCCCAGGACCACTCCCCCCCCCCCCCCCCCCCCGCCCTCACCAACCGAAATAGATAAATAATTTAGGACTCCTCAAATCAAGTTTTAGATCCCTATAAAACTATGTAAGTATCATTCTTTATTAAGATCCAGAGGAACTAATATCTATTCTTGAGATTTTCTTTTCTCAGAGCCATTCCTAGTAATCGCAAGATGGCTGCTGCGCCGCTGCTTACCGGAACCACCTTCCTGAAACTGCATTCTATGGAGACCCACCTACAATTGCAGAAATGCACGAGACCCACCCTTAATCCAACCCTGAATAGAATCTATGTTCCCTTTTGTTAAAACCTTTATGAGCTGATAATTGAAACATGTAGCCCCTCTCCCTTTATTTGCATGTAACACATTTTCAATAAAAAGACACAATGATTCCTAGCAGTTGTCACTCCTCAGAGAGAGATCTTTGAGGAGTGTCCAGCAGAGGACGTGCGTGAGAAGGCACCGAGGCCTCTGTCTTCTGTTCATCTGCGCCGCCTCCTTTGAGATAACCCACCCACGCTGAGGCTGATCCCCGGCATGCATGCCCAGTAATCCAGTGAGCTTCAAGACACCGAGTCTGGGCCTCAAACTGTGGTTGGCCATGTGAGAGTTTGGTAAATTTAACTACTTCACCCCCTGCTGGCCCCGATAGTCAACTCTATTATTTAAGAGAGAGATTTTTGCTGTAGGATGTATGTACTTGCCAGAGAAAGAAAGACAAAATGTGAGAAATTACCTCCCAAGGGGCATGGACACAATTTGTGGGAAGCTGC
Organism: Tupaia tana; assembly: GCA_026018925.1. Classification (NCBI taxonomy): domain Eukaryota; kingdom Metazoa; phylum Chordata; class Mammalia; order Scandentia; family Tupaiidae; genus Tupaia; species Tupaia tana. The sequence goes on along the minus strand of JAKSZU010000025.1, from coordinate 3,179,243 downwards.
ACACCAGCAAGTCTGCCAAGGCCATTTTCATGAGTCTCTTGTTATTGCCATCTTAGGCTCAGAGAGCAAACAATTACACAACACCAAAGGCCACAATTGGCTCCCCTTCAAAACCTCACCTTCAAAACCATACTATCTGGCACCTTATGATTGGTCTATAGAGCAATCACTGCCTACCAGCATGTATATAACCATGATCCCTGGCCCACAATAAACGGACGACCCTGAAGAGTAACACTGTGTCATCTCCGTGTTGTAACATTGCGCCATTCATCCCATCTCTCACTCCTTCCCTCAGGAAACCTGTTCAACTCCCCTGCAGGTCGGGACAACAATTCCTTCTTCTACATATTCCTCTCAGGATTTTGGGCATGCACACACATGAATCTGGTGTGAGTTTCAATCCACCAGGTCCAGAACTCAAAGTGTAGTCTACCACTTAGGAACAGAGCACATCAACCACTATGCCACCTGCTGACCCACCTTTTTTAAGACTATGAGTTAAAAATGTAAAGTTCTGCAAGCTACAATAACTTTACTTTAATGGGTATCTTTTATTTGTTCTCTTCATATAATATTATGGTTTACATCACTAGGCAATTTCTCCACATTTTGATAAAATGTTTAGCCCATTTGTAAACTTTATAACTAATGAAAATTTAACTATAAAATTTTTGGAGTGAAAAAAGATAAAAGATATCAAATCAACACTATTTAACACATAAAGAAACTCCAAAAAGAAGGACAAAGCTAAAAGTTAGAAGAAACAGAGATATTGAGATTAGAATGGATATAAATAAGAGAGATAAAAACCATGCAGAGAATCAATGTAATCATTAGCTAGTTTTATAACAACATCAAGAAACTGACTAAATTTTAGATAGGACTTTTTTTTTTGGAGAGGTTTTTGCTATAGGGCACATGTGCTCACCAGACAGACAGAGAGAGACAGAGAGATAGAAAGCGAGAAGTCATCCCACAGGGGGGATGGCCACACCGCAATCTCTGCTCCTCCATTCTCCTCTTGGGATCTTGGGCACGTACGCACATGCGCCCAGCGTGAGTTTTAAGCCACTGGGTCCAGGACACAAACCGCAGTCGACTACATAGGAGTCCAGCAACATAGCCATTACGCTAACTGCTGGTCCCTAGATAGACCTTTGTAGAAAAGAGAGAGAAGATACAAATCAATAAATCATATATGGAAATAAAGATATATTTCTGACTGCACAGAAGTAAAAAGCTTTATAGGACAACACAATAAATAATTAATAATTAATAAAATTTAGCAATTAATCAATACCCACAATGTAAGAAATACCCATTAATCTAAGATACTATTCATAGGTGCAGATTTAATAACTGAGATTAGATGTATGCAATAATTATTTTTAAAAGTTAATTTAATAAGATGATCATTTTCAATTATTTTATAATATGAGAATAATAAAACAGGGTACATTTTTGGATCAAAATCCTAAAATTGTGATTCAGGCTTATGAGATAAAACCTTAGAATGCCTGTTTAATTTGGAATTTCTTCTGTTTTTTTAAAGCTTTCCAGGCATTCTTATCAGGCTTTACCAAAATAATGTAACACTTGGGAAAAAAGATGCAGCCTAGGAGCCCTGCACCTGAGGCCAAGATAGAGAAGACCTCCACGGCCACCATGAACTTCCCCTTGGTGCTGTGGTAGACAGGAATAAAGGTGACCCAGACACTGCAGAACACCAGCATGCTGAATGTAAGAAACTTGGCTTCGTTGAATGTGTCAGGCAGGTTCCTGGCCAGGAAAGCCACAGTGAAACTCCCCAAAGCCAAGAAGCCTAGGTAGCCCAGGACACAGTAGAAGGCAGTGACTGAGCCCTTGTTGCACATGATGATGAGGTTTCTGGGCTCAGAGTGTGAGTCTATGTCAATGAAAGGGGGAGAGGTTCCCAGCCAGATTCCACAGATAATCATTTGGATCAGGGAGCAAATGGGAATGACAGAGTTGGAAGCCCCTGAGAGCAGAAAGTACCTCATTGTTCTTCCAGGCTTCATGGATTTGAATGCCAGAATCACAGTAATGGTTTTGGCCAAAACAGTGGAAATAGCCACAGTGAACACAAGGCCAAATACTACTTGTTGGAGGACACAGGTGGCTGTGTTAGGATGGCCAATGAAGAGTAAGGAGCAGAGGAAGCACAGCAGGAGGAAGATGAGCAGAATAAAGCTGAGAGCCTGGTTGTTGGCCTTGACAATGGGAGTGTCTCTGTGCTTCACAAAGACCCCCAAAACTACAGTTGTGAGAACAAAGAAGCACAGAGCTATGGAGGACATTGCTGTCCCCAAAGCATCCTCAAAAGCCAGGAAGGTCACAGGCTTGGGGAGGCAGTGAGTTCTCTCATTGTTTGGATACTCTCGTGCTGGGCACTGGATACACTGCTTTGCATCTGATGACAAAACAAAGATTCAGCAGTTCAGTTTCACAAATTAATTGTCACATTGAAGGTAATGGTCACTTTCGGGTAATTTTGTGCAGATAAAGTCCCTGAGGTGATACTGAGATACACCAAATTAAAAGTCTATATTGAGGAAATTAGGGAGAAAAATAGAGAGGCTAGACATTTGTGGGATACAGAAATAGTTTATTACCTGTTGATGATAACCTGTATTGTATCCTCAACTGGACTGTTCTGATGTGTATTTTTATGTTGGTTAAATTCACTTTACAAGCTTGTAAAGTGATATATAGTGATTGAATGTGTAAAATAAAATTAATAATAAAAGAGCCTATGTTGATGAAATTAGGTGAATTCTTTCAGCTGCAGAGAACATCAGGGTCATATAAAACTGAGTCTTGGGACGAGCAGACGTCATAATGGTTGTCATTGGACTCACATGTCTTCAACTGTGGTTCTAGTCCTAGACAGTGGCTTAAAATTCACACCAGGCACATGTGCATGCATGCCCAAAATCCCAAGAGAAGGCAAAAGAAGGGATTTTGGTCTGGCCATCTCACCTGGGGGGTGTGATTTTTTGCTTTCTGTCTCTGTATCTCTCCAGATAGTACATGCATCTTTTTTTTTTTGGAGAGGTTTTTTTTTTGTTTGTTTGTTTGTTTGTTTTGTTTTTGTTTTTTTCCTTGCTATAGAGCACATGTGCTCACCAGAAAAACAGAGACAGAAAGCAAGAAATCACCCCCCAAGGGGGGGTGGCCATGCCACAATCCCTTCTCCTCCATTCTCCTCTCGGGATCTTGGACATGCATACACACGTTCCTGTGTGAGTTTAAGCCACCGGGTCCAGGATTCAAACCTCAGTTGACTATATGGGAATCCAGTGACATAGCCGTTACACCAACTGCTGGTCCCAGTACATGCAGTACATGCACCCTATAGCAAAAATCTCTCTAAAAAAAAGAAACCCCAAACAACAACAACAAAATCCTGGGTCTTAGCATATGAGGAACTTGGTTAGCATCTTGTAGCTCTCAATGATGTTACCAAGGATGAGGATTTATTCCAGATCCTTCTCTACTCTCCCCTGAGTTTTCCCTATGGTAACCTTATATTTCCATGGCTTAGTATATTTAACACCAAAAAAAAGAATAGTTTTCTTATTTATATTCAGAGAAAAATGATGACTTTATTCTCCTGAAATATACTAACACATCTCTATCCTAATTTCTTCTGATTTTTTCTTCTATATACCATGCCACTGTATATACAGACTTCTGTCATTATACATTTTTATTTTTCTGTCAATATTATCAACACTCCCATGAAAGTGTTGAAAAGTTTCCATTTAAGGACCAGCAGTTAGCATAATGGCTATGTCACTGGACTCCCATGTAGTCGACGTGGTTCACGTCCCAGACCTGGTGGCTTGAAACTCACACCAGGCGCGTGTGCATGCATGCCCAAGATCCCTAGAGGAGAATGGAGGAGAAGGGATTGTGGTGTGGCCATCCCCCCTGGGAAGTGATTTCTCACTTTCTGTCTCTCTGTCTCTCTTTGTCTGGTGAGTGCACACGCCCTATAGCAAAAACCTCTCCCAAAAAAAAAAAAAAAAAGTTTCCATTTAAACCAATTTAATTTTGAATAGAATTTGGTTGCTACTATATAGCTATTTTTTTGAGAAGTTGGTATTTCAATTTTATCATAGAAGGATGAAGTGTTATTTTTGAAATATTCATTTATATACATTTAAAACATGGTTTGTTGATCTTTTTTGTAAATGACTGGGAATATTTTTGCCTTTATACATTCTAAGTCTCTGTTGTAACTTCTCACCTCTATTGTTATGTAGCAGGAAAGAAGTCAGAGCTAATGGAAATTAGCAGGCATGTTTGTGTGGCAATTCTTCTTCTTTATTTACTTTTTTTTTTACAGGTATAAGTGGTTTGGGTACTTCTTTCTCACATTCTTATTTATTTTCAGTACTACTGAGGCAATAGTATTGTGTTGTGAGATATGTCATGATGCATTTTTGCATTAAAAAAAAAAAAAAACAGAAAAAAATAAGTCATGACTTTTCCAACAATCCAATATATCATCAAGAATTAGAGTGAGGGCCATCAGTTGTCATGGAGGTTAAGACACTCAACTGCCACATGGCTGATTGCACTTTGAGTGTCAGAACTGGTGGCTTGCTTTTTCCCTTTCCCTTTCTTTTTCTCTCTCTCATGTCTTTCTCTGGTGAATGTGCATACTCTGTAGGTAATTTAAAAAATCACAATCATAAATAAAATTAGATAAATAATTTTAAAATGAATTAGAATGATATGTCATTCTAATTAGAGTGATAATTAACATTTTTTTCTTGCACAACCTATTCCTGTTCTTAGAGTCAATAGGCACTCCTGGCTTCTGTCTTAGGGATGGTTTGGCACCCAAAAACTTGTATGTGTTTTCTTCTTGGTCTCAAACCTTCTCTTTCTCTATTTTTTATTTTATTCTTTAAAATAGCTATTCATTTTATTTTATTTTTAAAATTGTTTTAAAAATCTGCTATAGGTCATGTGCACTCACCAGCAAGAGACATAGACAGAAAGGGAAAGTGAGAAAGCAAGCTGCCAGTTTTGGAATTCGAACCATGGTTAGTCATGTGGGAGTTCAGTTCCTTAATCATCACACTATCTGTTGGCCCTATCTTTCCTTTAAAAAAAATTGCCAAAGAGTATCTGCACTCACTAGAGAGAGACCCAAAGAAGAAAAGTGAGAAAGCAATACCTTTGCAAAATGCATGCCATAATCCCCTCCACACCATTTTTTCTCCTATCAGGATTTTGGACAACCTACACGCATCTGGTCTGTTTACTAAGTCATCAGGTTTGTGACTTAAATCAAATTTGGTTAATGTGGGATTCATCCACCTGAACCACCATGCCATGGCCTGGTTCCATGCCTCTATTTTTATTATTTGTTTTGCACACTTATTTGATGTTGCAATTTTTTTATAAAAAAATGCAAGTATTGGGACCAACAGATGGCATACTAATTACATCACTGAACTCCCATGTAGTCAACCATGGTTCAAGCCCTCAACCCAGCAGCTTAAAACTCACACCAGACACCTGTGCATGAGTGTCCAAAATCCTAAGAGAATGTAGAGGAAATCGCAGCATGGCCATCCACCCCTCGAGGTTATTTCTCATTTTTTGTGTCTCTGTCTCACGCAAGCACATGAACCCTGTAGCAAAAATCTTGCTTAAAAATACGTAAGGTTATTTTTCTTGACATATTCTCACTAGAACATGTACATTTACTCTTTTTCTTTTTTTTGAGACAGATTTTCCTATAGGGAGTGTATACTCACTGTAGAGATAGAGACAGAATGTGAAAAATCATCCCCCAGAAGGCATAGCCATACTGCAGTCCCTTCTCCTCTTTTCTCTCTTTGGGATTTTGGGTATACATGCAAACAAGTTCAAGTCACAGGGTCTAGGACTTGAATTGATGTTGAACATGTGGGAATCCAGCACCTTAACTGCTATGCAACCTGGTGGCCCCCCACTTATATTCACTTTTACTACCAATTAAAAGTAAGTGATTTTTACTGTTAGGATGACTGGAATTGCATCATATTTATGGAAGAATCAAACCATAATATTTATTCCTTATATATTGAAAAAAATTGATGTATGATTTTTTATAATTTTCCATATTTCATATTTGACAATACCAATTTTATTTTGATAATTGCTTGATTTTATATTTTCTATGCCACCTAATTTTGAGGTGTCCAATAGTAATAGTTTTGTTTCTATTGAGCAATAGTAGGGACTAGTAGAGTAATTATATATTTCATACTTGTTTGATTTGAAATGTCTGACTCTGGGCAAGAGACACAAGTAAAGCAGCAAACAGGTCTTCCTTCTTGGGGAATTTTCTGGAATCCAGGAACACACCTGTGACTACACACAGATTCAGGAGTCTGAGAAGAAAAGAGAATCATTCGTCCTGATCATGTATGTTATGAACAGCCTTGATGGGATGTCTCTATTTCCTAAGAGAAAACTTGGGCCTTTAATAGTTCATCACTGTATCATTCAAACTCCAATCACATCAATATTACCTAGGCTGCTGCTGCTGCTTTTTCTTTTTTTTTTTTTTTTTCTTTTTGTAGAGGTTTTTGCCTTAAGCCAGAGAGAGAGAGAGAGAGAGAGAGAGAGAGGTAGAGAGAGATAGAGAAAGAAAGATAGACAGATACAGTGATAGGAAAAGTGAGAAATCACCTCCAGATAGGATGACTACACGGCAATCACTTCTCCATTCTTTTCCCAGGGTTTTGTGTATGTACACACATGTGCCCAGTGTTTTTCAAGACACCAGGTCTGGTACTTGAACCATGATCAGCCATGTGGGAGTCTGGTGACATAACTGCTACCCCATCTGCTGGCCCCCTTTCTGGTTATATAGAGATAAATTTTTGCTATACATTGCATGTTTTCACTGGAGAGACAGAAAGAGAGAAAGTGAGAAATCACCCCCTGGAGCCAAATAATGTATAGCAATTGAATATTTTTAAAATAATAAGAAACATTTTAAAAATAAATCACCTACAAGGGGATGGCCACATCACAATCTCTTCCTCATTCTCCAGTTGGGGTTTTGGGCATACATACATACAAGCCTGGCAAGAGTTTCAAGCCTCCATATCCAGGACATGACCTGCAGTCAGCCATGTGTGACTCTAGAGCCTGAACTACTATGCTATATGCTTGCCTATCTTACTTGGATTTATAATTAGGAACAAGTACCCTTAGCTTTATTCTGTATGCATTAATTTTTTTGAAAATTTAAAAAATTATTTATTTAATTTTATTTATTATTATTTTTAAGAGAGATTTTACTATAGGATGTGTACACTTGTTTGAGAGAGAGACATATGGAGAGAGAGAAGAGAAAGACTAAGACAAATAGATACACCAAAATCCCTTATACTCCATTCTCATTTTGGGATTTTGGAGACACATGCACACAAGCCAGGCATGAGTTTCAGTAGCAAGGTCCAGGACTCAAACATTGGTTAAGTGGGATCCAGGTATGTAACCATTGCTCCATCTGCTAGTCTCTATTATTATTTTTTTTAATTTTACCAGAGAGACAGAAAAAGGGGAAGTGAGAAAGCAAGCCACCAGGTCTGGGACTCAACCATGTGGGAGTCCAGTGCTTTAAAACCATGCCACTTACCAGCCTCCTTTATGTATTATTTATCAAATATTTCCAAGGTACCTAATTAGTTTATCCCATACATGACTCAGAATATACTTTGTGTCATTCTTGTTTATGTAATCATTTTATCCAAAACCATTTAAATGAAGTTTTTCACATGGTAAAAATTATAAAATGTTATGTTCTTGAGAATATTTATGGTATGTCCTCATATCTAGTTAGGTAGAACATTTTAGGTTCTAGATTTTAAAATATCTACTAATGTTATATATAGGTACAAAATAAAAAGTTAACTTAAAAATCAGGGGCCGATGGATAAATGATGAGAGTGTGGTTAATCCACTTGTGGGCTTCTGAGGCCAGTTAAGCACTACTTTTCATATATTAACACCATGCATGTACAAACCATGACTGTTATATAAATCATCTGCCTCATCTAATTGCCTGAGATTATAGTCAATGCTTTGAGATGTTTAGTACAACAAAGAATTATAGGCAAGGGGCTGACAGTTGGTGTGGTTATTAAGAAGCTGTACTCCCACATGGCCAATTACAGTTCAAGTCCTGGACCTGCTGGCTTGCTTTCACAGTCTTCCTCTCTCTGTCTCTTTCTCTCTCTGGTAAAATTGAATAATCATAAAAATGAATAAAAAAGTTAAATAAATTATTATTTAAAATATAAAAATAGTATGCACAATGACAATAGAATTTGTGAATGTTATCTACAAAAACATGACTGGTATCTTTTTTTTAAAAGAATTATTTAACTTAATTTATTTTTATTATTGTTATATTAATTCGCTATAGGACACATGAAACAAGCAGAGATACAGAGAGGGTAACTAAGAAAGCAAGGTGGCAGGTCTGGAATATAAAATATATTTGGTCATGTGGGAGTCCAGTACCTCAACAATCATGCCACCTGATGGCTCCCATAAATGGTATCTTAATCTATAATGTACTCATTTTTATAGTATACCAAAGTATAAGAAGAACTTTTGGTTCACAAATGATAATGGGTTTCAGGATATATATATAGAAAAAAATTTTATACATACATATATATATATATATATATATATATATATGTATATATATATATATATATATATATATATATATATATATATATGTATGTATATGTATATAGTGCTCCATAAAGACATAAGATATTTCAGTCAATGATGAACTGCATATATAATAGTGGTTCTATAAAATAATAAGTTAGGCCATATAAATTCCATGTGCAGTGTACATCTACCATCTAGGTTTGTGTAAGTGAAATCTATTGTGTCCACACAATGACAAAACTCCCTAAAACTGCTTTTCCCAGAAAATATTTTTCTCACTAAAGAATGTTCAGTTATGTACACATATCCATCACCTCACTTATTTCATTCATTGGAACACAGCTTGAAAAAAAAATCAATTTAGCTTATAAAAACCAGATTTTTTTCCCTATAGTTGTAGTTTAGAATACATATAAGTAAAATCACATAGTACAAAGTCAGAATGTAAAAGGGAAATAATTTTTTAATTTGTTTTTTTCTTCCACTGAGGCAAGTTTAATTCATTTTTCTTAAGGTTTTTGCCATAAGTCGTCTGTGTTCACCAGACAGAGTCAGAGAGAGAATAAGTGAGAAATTAATTCTCAAAAGGGTGGCCACACAATAATTCCTTCTGCTCCATGCTCCTCTCAAGATTTTGGGCATGTACATGCACACACATTCTAGGTGTCATTTTGAAGCCTCCTGATCCAGGACTCAGATCATGGTGGGCCAGGAGAGAATCCAGCACCTTCACTACCGTGCTCTCTGCTTGTCCCATAGAAAGCAAATTTAATTCGCATTCTCTTTTTAGCACCTAGGCCTCCTTCTCCCCCCAGACCTTCCTGGACTGCCAGCAGGCAATAGCGTCTCCTGCAAGCCTCTGGCCAGCAAGGGACACTGAGGGAGGGTCACCTCTGACCCCCACCCCACTTCCAGACCCCCAGGCCCCAGACTCCACCTTCTAGCACCTAGCCCTCCTTCTCCCCCCAGACCTTCCTGGACTGCCAGCAGGCAATAGCATCTCCTGCAAGCCTCTGGCCAGCAAGGGACACTGAGGGAGGGTCACCTCTGACCCCCACCCCACTTCCAGACCCCCAGGCCCCAGACTCCACCTTCTAGCACCTAGCCCTCCTTCTCCCCCCAGACCTTCCTGGACTGCCAGCAGGCAATAGCATCTCCTGCAAGCCTCTGGCCAGCAAGGGACACTGAGGGAGGGTCACCTCTGACCCCCACCCCACTTCCAGACCCCCAGGCCCCAGACTCCACCTTCTAGACCTTCCTGGACTGCCAGCAGGCAATAGCGTCTCCTGCAAGCCTCTGGCCAGCAAGGGACACTGAGGGAGGGTCACCTCTGACCCCCACCCCACTTCCAGACCCCCAGGCCCCAGACTCCACCTTCTAGAACTTCCTGGACTGCCAGCAGGCAATAGCGTCTCCTGCAAGCCTCTGGTCAGCAAGGGACACTGAGGGAGGGTCACCTCTGACCCCAACCCCACTTCCAGACCCCCAGGCCCCAGACTCCACCTTCTAAACCTTCCTGGACTGCCAGCAGGCAATAGCGTCTCCTGCAAGCCTCTGGCCAGCAAGGAACACTGAGGGAGGGTCACCTCTGACCCCCACCCCACTTCCAGACCCCCAGGCCCCAGACTCCACCTTCTAGGTAGGTAGCCAGGATCTCCTTAAGGCGGGTTTTTTTTTTCTCTTTTCTTTTCCCTTGACCCCCCTGCATCCTCTTTTTAACACCTAGCCCTCCTTCTCCCCCCAGACCTTCCTGGACTGCCAGCAGGCAATAGCGTCTCCTGCAAGCCTCTGGTCAGCAAGGGACACTGAGGGAGGGTCACCTCTGACCCCAACCCCACTTCCAGACCCCCAGGCCCCAGACTCCACCTTCTAAACCTTCCTGGACTGCCAGCAGGCAATAGCGTCTCCTGCAAGCCTCTGGCCAGCAAGGAACACTGAGGGAGGGTCACCTCTGACCCCCACCCCACTTCCAGACCCCCAGGCCCCAGACTCCACCTTCTAGGTAGGTAGCCAGGATCTCCTTAAGGCGGGTTTTTTTTTTCTCTTTTCTTTTCCCTTGACCCCCCTGCATCCTCTTTTTAACACCTAGCCCTCCTTCTCCCCCCAGACCTTCCTGGACTGCCAGCAGGCAATAGCGTCTCCTGCAAGCCTCTGGCGAAATCGCGCGCCGCGCTAATCCGCGGCGCGCGACTTTTTCTTTATTTTTCTGTATTGTCTTTCCTTTCGTTGCATATTGTCCTCTCCTCCTTATTTTTTACCGTGCCAGACAGCCTAGACAGGCCTAGAATCATATATCTGAAATTTCCTAGGAAGGTAAGTGTCTTTGGGATCCTCCCTAGTACTGATCCCCTTTGAAAAAGGAGATTCTGCTTGTTAGACACTTCTGTAGAGTTCTCCACCTGAAAACACATTGGTAAAAACAACAGAAGAGAGACTTCTACAAACAGCTATTCCCATCAAAAAGGAAAGACTCTTCCTTCTCGTGTGACAAAAGTTCTCCCAAGAAGTCTTTAAAAGGGAAGTAATCCTCCAATGGCTAAAGGTAGAAAAAGAGCCTCAGGTCTGAATAAACAAGAAAATATGTCTCCAACAAAGGAAAATGCCCCTCCATGTCTCGTAAATATGGAGGACGTTACCAAAATGACAGACACAGAATTCCGAACATTCATGGTGACCAAATTCTGCGAATTGGAAAAAAAAAGAGACAACAAACTACAGGAAATTAGGAAGTCCTTCCAGGATATGAAAGAAGAAATGGATACTCTGAGAAAGAATCAGGTGGAACTATTAGAGATAAAGTCTATAATACAAGAAATCAAAAACTCTCTGGAAAGTATTAAGAGCCGATTAGACCATGCTGAAGATCGAATCTCTGATGTAGAAGATAAAACCTCTGATCTAGAAAAAAACTACAAAAAGATCGAGAAAATAACTAAAAAACATGAGGATAATATACGAGAAATACTAGACTCTATTAGACGCCCAAACATCAGAATAATCGGCATCCCAGAAGGTGAAGAAACTAATAGCGGAATGGAAAATCTATTCCATGACATCTTGGAAGAAAATTTCCCAAGCCTAGAGAGGCACTGAACCATCCGGACCCAAGAAATACAAAGGACCCCAAATAGAATCAACCCCAGAAGATCTTCCCCAAGGCACATCTTAGCCAGGCTGTCTAACGTCACAGAAAAAGACATGATACTAAAACTGGCAAGAGAGAAACGAGAAATAACTTACAAAGGCCATCCCATAAGACTAACACCAGACCTCTCATCAGAAACAATGCAAGCAAGAAAAGAATGGGAAGACATACTGAAAGTGTTAAGAGAGAAACAATTTCAGCCAAGACTATTATACCCTGCAAGATTATCCTTCATTTGGGAAAAAAAGATTAAAATCTTCTCAGACAAACAAAACCTGAAAGAATTTGCCAACACCAGACCAGCTCTTCAAGAAATCCTGAAGAAAGTACTGTTCCAGGAAAACTAAAGACGTAACAGCCAGAAACAAAGAAATAACAGGCAACTAAGACAATGGCTAACTTAAATGTCGGTACAGACCCTATAACATCGATAATAACATTGAATGTTAATGGGTTAAATTCTCCAATCAAGAGACACAGACTGGCTGAATGGATAAAAAAACAGAAACCCTCTATCTGTTGCCTACAAGAAACCCACCTCATGGAAAAGGACATACATAGACTGAAAGTGAAAGGTTGGAAAAAGGTTTTCCATGCAGTTGGGAACCAAAAAAGAGCTGGAGTTGCGATACTAATTTCTGACAAAATAGGCTTTAAAACAAAAAGTGTCCGAAGAGACAAAGAAGGGCACTATATCATAGTAAAAGGCTCTATAGATCGAGAAGATATAACGCTAATTAATATCTATGCTCCTAACACAGGAGCACCCAAATATGTGAAGGAAAGATTGTTAGATCTGAAAGGGGAGATAGACTGCAACACACTAATTGTTGGAGATCTCAACACCGCATTATCCCCTCTGGACAGATCATCTAAGCAAAAAATAGGTAGAGAGATCAAGGACCTAAATGATACCATAAATCAATTGGACTTAACAGACATCTATAGAACTTTCCACCCAAAAACCACAAGATATAGTTTTTTCTCACCCCGACATGGAACTTTCTCGAAGATTGACCACATCATAGGACACAAAGCAAGCCTCTGCAGATTCAGAGGCATAGAAACTATTTCCAGCATCTTCTCTGACCATGATGGAATTAAACTTGAGTTTAATTTCAAGAGAATTCCTCAAAAATACCTAAAAACATGGAAACTAAATAACCTACTCCTGAATGACTCCACTATTACCGAAGAAATAAAGTCCGAAATCAAAAGATTCATGGAAGCCAATGACAATGAAGATACAAGTTTCCATAATCTTTGGGACACTGCCAAAGCAGTCATAAGAGGGAAGTTCATAGCAATTAGTGCACATAAGAGGAAGACAGAGAAAAGGCTAATGGATCACCTAACATCAAGCCTTAGAGAATTGGAAAAGCAACAGCAAAAAAATCCAAAAAATTACAGGAGAAAGGAAATAATAAAGATCCGAGCAGAAATAAATGAAATAGAAAATAAACGTACTATACAGAAAGTAAGTGAAAGCAAAAGCTGGTTCTTTGAAAGGATAAACAAAATTGATACCCCACTAGCGAGACTTATTAAGAAGAAGAGAGAAAGGAACCAGGTGAATCAAATCTGCAATGAGGCTGGTAACATAACAACAGACATAGTAGAAATTCAAAACATCATTAGAGGATACTTTGAACATCTATACGCTAAGAAACAAGATAATCTGGATGAGATGGACAAATTCCTGGACAAATATAATCTACCAAGAATGAGCCAGGAAGAAATAGAAAGTCTGAATAGGCCCATAACAAGCCAGGAGATTGAATCAGTAATAAGTAACCTCCCAACAAAGAAAAGCCCTGGCCCCGATGGATTCACCTCTGAATTCTACAAAACTTTCAAAGAAGAGTTAACTCCCATTCTGCTCAAATTATTTCTAAAGATCCAAAAGGGTGAATCTCTCCCTAATTCATTCTATGAAGCCTCTGTCACCCTCATCCTCAAAACAGATAAAGACAGGACAAGGAAGGAAAACTATAGACCAATATCTCTGATGAACATAGACTCAAAGATTCTCAACAAGATACTAGCAAATCGTATTCAACAACTTATACAGAAGATCATACACCATGATCAGGTAGGCTTTATTCCAGGAATCCAAGGTTGGTTCAACATACGCAAAACCATAAATGTAATACACCATATTAATAGGAAGAAAGACAAAAACCATATGGTCATATCGATTGACGCAGAAAAAGCATTTGATAAGATACAACATCCCTTCATGATCAAGACTCTTAGCAAAATCGGCATAGAAGGGCCATTTCTCAATACAATAAAAGCCATCTATGAAAAACCCATAGCGAACATCATCCTGAACGGAGAAAAGCTGAAAGCTTTCCCACTAAACACAGGAACAAGACAAGGATGCCCACTTTCTCCTCTCCTTTTCAATATAGTACTGGAAGTCCTCGCCAACGCAATCAGAAAAGAGAAAAAAATAAAGGGCATTCGAATAGGAAAAGAAGAGGTGAAACTCTCTCTATTTGCAGATGACATGATTGTATACATAGAAGACCCAATGGTCTCCATGGAAAAACTACTGGAAGTAATACATGAATTCAGTAAAGTTGCAGGATATAAAATCAATATACAGAAATCGATAGCATTTCTATATACGAATAACAGGCAGACTGAGATAGAACTGAAAAAACTTATTCCGTTTACCATAGCCACTAAAAGTATAAGATATTTAGGAATAAATCTAACCAAAGAAGTTAAAGACCTCCACAAGGAAAACTACGAGAAGGTAAAAAAAGAAATTGAAAATGACACAAAAAAATGGAAGGACATCCCATGTTCATGGATTGGAAGAGTTAATATAATCAAAATGGCAATTTTACCCAAATTAATCTACCTATTTAATGCAATGCCAATCAAAGTACCAGACACATTCTTCACAGATCTAGAAAAGACAATCTTAAAATTTGTCTGGAATCATAAAAGACCCCGTATTGCCAAAGCACTTCTACACAAGAAGAATGGAGTGGGTGGCATCTCAATCCCCGATCCAAAAATATATTACAAAGCTGTGGTAATAAAGACAGCATGGTATTGGCACAGAAACAGACATGTGGACCAATGGAACAGAATAGAGTCCCCAGAAATAAGTGCCCAAACATACAGTCAACTGATCTTTGACAAGGGGTACCAGTCAATCCAGTGGGAAAATGAAAGCCTCTTCAGCAAGTGGTGCTGGAGAAACTGGACTTCCACTTGCAGAAAGATGAATCTGAACCCCTACCTCTCTCCTTTGACAGGAATCAAGTCAAGGTGGATCAAGGATCTAAATCTAAGACCTCAAACTATAAAGCTGCTCCTGGAGAATGCTGGGGAAACTCTGGGAGACATTGGTGTAGGGAGAGACTTCCTAAAGAAGACCCTCAAAGCAGAGTCCATCGTCCACAAAATAGACAAGTGGGATTACATCAGGCTAAGAAGTTTCTGCATGGCCAAAGACACAGTAGTTAGTGTGAATCGACAGCCCTCAGAATGGGAAAATATTTTTGTAAATGTTGCATCAGATAAGGGACTGATAACCAGAATACACAAGGAACTAAAAAAGGTGTTTGGAAAAAAGATGAGCAACCCTATTAAAAGATGGGAGAAGGAGATGAAGAAAACACTCTCTAAAGATGACATACGAATGGCCAAAAGGCATATGAAAAAATGTTCAACCTCCCTCATCGTAAGGGAAATGCAGATAAAAACAACAATGAGGTACCACCTAACCCCAGTCAGATTATCTAATATTAAAAAAACAAAAAATGATAAGTGTTGGCGGGGGTGTGGTGAAAGGGGAACTCTTTTACACTGCTGGTGGGAATGTAGATTGGTCCAACCACTGTGGAGAATAATTTGGAGATTCCTCAAAAATCTACAGATAGATCTGCCATATGATCCAGAGATCCCACTCCTCGGTATCTACCCAAAAGACAGAAGAATCCTTCATTGGAAAAGTGCTTGCACATCGATGTTTATTGCGGCACTATTCACAATTGCTAAGTCATGGAACCAACCCAGATGCCCCCGTATGGAGGAATGGATTGAAAAACTGTGGCACATATACTCTATGGAATACTACTCAGCCATAAAAACCAACAGAGCCCTGGCTTTTGACAGAAAGTGGAAGAATATGGAAGATGTACTGCTGAGTGAGGCAAGCCAGGCTATGAAGGAGAGACATTGTATGTCCCCACTTAACATATACCGTTTGTCTGCATTCTATGTCTGAAACTGATTGACCAACAGTTGAACAAACACAAGAGATGGGTGTGAATGTCAGATGAGGTGTATGTGGAGGAGTGGGGCCCAACGAAAGACATTTGGAGAAGGGATACAGAGGTAGAGCATTGACGGGATGGGGAGGTGTGGTGTTATCTGTTGAAGATATTTCGATCAACGGGTCTGGGGAGAAATGTTCACATATCGAAATGGTCTCATTGTAAGCCAAACAATATGATTGAAAGTATATACAAAAATAAATAAAGTAATTTATAAAAAAAAAAATTATGGAAAAAAAAAAAGAAAGCAAATTTAATTCAGAGTTAAAGTAGTCACACAATTTTATTTCAGGGCTCAGTTCAGATACCTCTGTATACAGTTAATATTGAAATGACATCATACCTCTTTGAAACTAACAGGCCAGTTTATCATCTCTTCATTGATGACCAAGCCTTGATCATGGGTGCTCCTGTAGATGAAAGTTCCTACTTTAACCAGCAGCCAACTGTGATTAGAAAATCTCATAATGTTGTGGATATCATACTGTGTCACATTTCTTTTTTCATCTAGGGGCATGTTGTACTCAATGCTGTTTGTCAATTGGTGTTTTCTCAGAAATGCATGAAGCTGGATTAAAGGCAGGATTTACAAATTAGGAGTGCATTTAATGTAGAGGTGAATGGTCCATATCTATCAAGTAATCCCTCTATTTTAACATGCCTTTACTTTTTCTAGGAAATCAGTTTGATTTGAGTGGTCACCAGCTCAGGACTCATGTGAGATAAGCTCATTTTTCTTTATAAAAAAAATGGAGGACTGGTGGTAACTCATCTGAAAATCATAAACGGCAACCAGCAGATGGCAAAATGGTTACATCACTGGAGTCCAACATAGTTGACTGTGGTTCAAGTCCTGGACCTGAAGGCTTAAAAGTCATGTCACGCTCATGTGTGTGCCTGCACAAGATCTCAAGAGCAGAATGAACAAAAAGGGATTGTGATTTAGCCACCTCCCTTGGGGGGGGGGGTGATTTCTCACTTTTGTTCTGTCTCTCTCTTTCTTTCCAGCAAGTGCACATGCCCTAAAACAATAAATAAATGAATGAATATAAATTTAAAAATCTCTCTTCCTAAAAAATAAAAATTCTAGAATATTTCCCAGAGGGTGATTTATACACACTCTCATAAAATCAAGACTAATAAATCTGGTTTGGACTAATTAGAGGCTAATCTTGGTAATTTATAAAGGACCCATGATAAGGGCAGCCAGTGGCATGGTTTCTGTTGCTGAATCACACATAGCCAACCAAGCAACTTGTGTTCTATTCCCAAAGCTTATAAAACACACTGGGTGGCAATGGCAGGTGGCAAGGTGGTTAAGGTGCTACACTCCCAGATGGCCATGATTCAAGTTTTGACCTGGTGGCTTGCTTTCTGACTTTCTTTCTCTTTCTCTCTCAGATCAAATTAAAAATAAAATGATTTTAAAAAACAAAGCACAACACCAGGCATGTGCATGCCCAAAATTCTAAGTGAAGAAAAAGATGGAGAAAAAACAGCATAATAACCATTCATTCCCCATGGGAGGGGGGGTGTGATTTCTCACTTCTCATCTCTGTCTTTCTTTTTTTTTTTTTGAGAGGTTTTTGCTATAGGGCACATGTGCTCACCAGACAGACAGAGAGAGACAGAGAGACAGAAAGCAGGAAATCACCCCCCAGGGGGGATGGCCACAATCCCTTCTCCTCCATTCTCCTCCCAGGATCTTGGACATGCACGCACATGCGCCCGGCGTGAGTTTAAGCCACTGGATCCGGGACGCAAACCGTGGTCGACTACATGGGAGTCCAGCGACATAGCCATTACACTAACTGCTGGTCCCTCATCTCTGTCTTTCTATGGTAAATTTATGTGCATTGTAGGAATTTTTTTTTTTTCTTTTTTTTTTTGGAGAGGTTTTAGCTATAGGGCGCGTGCGCTCGCCAGACAGACAGAGAGAGACAGAGAGATAGAAAGCAGGAAATCACCCCCCAGGGGGGATGGCCACGCCGCAATCCCTTCTCCTCCATTCTCCTCTCGGGATCTTGGGCACGCACGCACACGCGCCCGGCGTGAGTTTAAGCCGCCGGGTCCGGGACTCGAACCGCGGTCGACTACGTGGGAGTCCAGCGACATAGCCATTACGCTAACTGCTGGTCCCTCATCTCTGTCTTTCTATGGTAAATTTATGTGCATTGTAGGAATTTTTTTAATGATTTTTAATTTAGCTTAATTTATTTTTATTGCTATTACTATTTTAGTATGGCTAGAGAGAGAGACAGAAAGTGAGAAAGCAAGGCACCAGGCCTAGGAGTCTAACCAAAGTCAGTCATGTGAGAATCCCACACCCTTACCACCATACTTACCACCCATACCACCACCTGATGGCCTCTTGTGCAAAAAATTTTTAAAAGGCACTTTATGAATGAATAGGTTTAAATTCTTGTTACTGGTAGTGGTAGCATAAAGTTATCCATTTGACCAAGTTTACTCAAATATGTACATTAAATATGTGCAATTGTTTGGATACTATTTACACCTCAATAAAGCTTGTTTTTAGAGAGAGATTTTCGCTACTGGGTGTGTATGCTTGCTGGAGAGACAGAGAGTGACAGAGAGACAGAAAGTGAGAATTCATCCTGCAGAGGGAATGGCCAAGCCACAATCCCTTTTCTTCCATTCTCGTCACAAGATCTTGGGCATGCACATACACATGCCTAGTATGGGTTTCAAGTTGCAGGGTCCAGGACTTAAACCATGGTCGACTATGTGAGTTTTCAGCAACGTAACCATTATGCCATCTGCTGGTTCCCAATAAAGCTTTCTAAATGAGAACAAATCTATTTTGTTCTTTATCTTTTGTACTTTCTTTGGTAAGAGTGTGATTGTCATGTGACATTATAAGAAACATTAGTGACAAAATGTATATTTAAAACTTGTGAATTCTGAGTTTTTTTTTTCCTAGTGGGCATGTGCACTTGCTAGAGAGAGACAGAGAGACAATGAGACAGGAAGAGAAGAAAGCACCCCCTGCCATGGGGAATTGTCAGGCTGCAATCACGTCTCCATTTCTCCCTCCTTTTTGGATTTTGGGAATGCAGACATACACCATGCCTGGCATGTTTCTTAGACCTCCAGGTCTGGGGCTTGAGCCATGAGAAATCTAGCTGGCTTATTCACCAGGTCATGGAACCAGTCAACATAAGAGGTTTTTTTTTTTTTTTTTTTTTTTTTTTTTTTAAAGAATCATTTACTTAACTTTATCTATCATTATTATTTTTAATTTGTTATAGGGCACATGGGCTCATGCAAGCAGGAGAGAGAGAGAGAGAAAGTGAGAGAGCAAGTTACCAAGTCCAGGATTCAAACTGTGATCAGCTATGTGGAAGTCTGAGGACTTAACCACCATGCTACTTGCTAGCCCCACTGAGATTTTCAATAGCATATGTTAGCCTCTTCAATTTTAAATTTATGACATTCTTTTGCAGAAAATAATTAACTTTTATTGTTTATACAACTCTTAGAATAGAAGTACTCTAATTTGTAACAAATCTAGGTAACCATATTGACAAAATTACTTGCTTTTCTTTTTTTTTTTTTTTTTTTTTTTTTTTTTCCTTTTTCTTTTTTTGGAGAGGTTTTTGCTATAGGGCGCGTGCGCTCGCCAGACAGACAGAGAG
Source organism: Tupaia tana (assembly GCA_026018925.1). NCBI lineage: Eukaryota > Metazoa > Chordata > Mammalia > Scandentia > Tupaiidae > Tupaia > Tupaia tana. The sequence continues at coordinate 3,159,411 of JAKSZU010000025.1, read as the reverse complement.
AGACAGAGAGACAGAAAGCAGGAAATCACCCCCCAGGGGGGATGGCCACGCCGCAATCCCTTCTCCTCCATTCTCCTCTCGGGATCCTGGGCACGCACGCACACGCGCCCGGCGTGAGTTTAAGCCGCCGGGTCCGGGACTCGAACCACGGTCGACTACGTGGGAGTCCAGCGACATAGCCATTACACTAACTGCTGGTCCCAAAATTACTTGCTTTTCTAGAGTCAAGCTAAAAATAGCTCAAAGTGCAAATCATATGTTACTGTTAGTACAAACAGAAATCAGATGGAAACTATGTATGTGTGTTTTATTTACTTATTTTGCTTAACAAATTTGTCTAATGTACTCATCCCTTTTCCATAAATATATTTTATACAAAATTTATAAAATTAGTGTTTATTTTTAAAAAATATTTTATTTAATACTATTATTTTAAAGTCTACTACAAGGCATGTGTACTCATCAGAGAGAGAGAGAGAGAGAGAGAGAGAATGACATAGCAAGCCACCATATCTAGGAGTTGAACCATAGTCAACCATGTGGAAGTCCAACACCTTAACCAAGACACAATCTGCTGGCTCCATGATTTAGTGCTAGTTTCAAATATAAACTTATTTACAGACCAAATAGGATATCCTGAGACAATATATATCAACAGAGGTTTTATGGTTTAAAATTGGATCACTGTTTCTTCTTCCATGATATTTGTAGACAGTATAAGTATAGTTATGTCTAAAAGAATGTTCTTTTCACAAGTCATGTTAGAATATTATGTAGATCTTGGAGCTAGCATGTGGCACGGTGGTTAAGAAACTCAACTCCCACATAACAACCATGGTTTAAGTCCTGGACATGGCATCTTGCTTTCTCAATTTTCTGTCTCTCTCTCTCTCTTTTCTCTCATCAAATTAAAAGAATATTAGGTAGAACTTAATTTTTTCTCACCATGACTATTGTATGGAGGGGTTAGGACATAACATTTATATCACTATAGATGAAATATGTGGAGTTAGATATGGTCATTCATTATGTCAATATTTATTGACATAGATGCATTCCTAAGAAACACACATATATTTGACCAATTTTGATCTATGTTTCACCAAGTATCTTTTCTTGGACATTTCACTGTATTGCATTGTACATTATTTTTACCAATGTAATTAATTTTAAAAATTCACCAGAGAGTACATATATTCTCCAGAGGGGAAAAAAAAAAGAAAGCAAGTTTCATTTAGAATAATCATGCAGCAATCTCTTTTTCTCCAGTAACAAATGTGTGTTCAGGGACACATGCAATCCTGGTGTTTCTCAAGCTCTGGGTCCAGGACTTGAACTTCAGGGTTGGCCATGTGGGATCTGGTTACATCAACCACCAGGCCATGGAGCCAGCCCAATTTTTAAAAAATCTAAGTCTATAATGACAGAACTCTCTAAGTATATACTGTGTGTAAAAAATTATTTTAAAATTTTAACTAATATTGATCTTGAAATTAACACATGACCATGTTGTCTTTTTAAAAAAAAATCTCAGCAGGTGGTGTGGTGGTTAGGATGGCTGGGTTTCCACATGACCAAACCTGAACTGAGTCCTGGAATCAGTGGCCTGAAAATCATGCTGGGCACAGGTATGTGTGTGTGTGCACAAAATCCTAAGCAGGGTAGGAATCATAGCATTTCCTGAAAATCATGCTGGGCACAGGTGTGTGTGTGTGTGTGCACAAAATCCTAAGTGGGGTAGTAATCATAGCATTTCCACTGGAGGGGGGTATTTCTCACTTTTCCTTTCTCTGTCTCTCTCCTCTCTGGTAAGCACACACAATCTATGACAAAAAGCTACAAAAAAAAAAAAAAAAAAAAAACTATAAACTAAACAAAAGACCCTCTAGGAGCCAGCACATGTTGTGGTGATTTATATGGACTCCAACACTGCTGACCACAGTTTGAGCCCTGGAATGAGAAGCTTGAAAATCACACCAGGCATGTGTCTGTGCATATTCAAAATTACAGAGGAGAAGGGATTTCAGTGGGTTATATCCCCTGGGGGATGACTTCTCACTTTCCCTCTTACTGTGTCTCTTTGGTACGTGCATGTGTCCTATGAGGGGAAAAAACATAAAAAAAAGGAAAAGAAAAAGAAAATACCTCCAAATGTTATCAGGTGGTTGTGAAGGGTGCTTACCTGCCATGGAAGAATAGGCTGGTTTTCATCTCCTGGGGATCCCATTTCTATTTTATCCAAAAGCATCTTATAGAGAACTTGGGCCACTGCATGTACGGCATGATAAATAAAGAAACTGGAGTCAGACATGGTCATCAAGTCCAAATCAGATTGTAGAAACTCAATGGAAGTATTGGGTAGGCAGTCTCCAAGTTTGCCACATTGTGATCCAGTAAGTGAGCAATTAAAAAAGGAAAGCCAGAATTTACTGAAGTAAAAGTCTTCTGGGTATTGGGAAGGATTCACTGTTTGGAGAAATTGTTTAAAGCCAGGAATTTTCCTTTTCTGTATTGAAAATAAGAGGCTTCCATGGAAAAAGTGTGGACTATGATACAAAATGGAGAAAATAGTTTCCAACTCTGAGGACTGGAGATTTCTCATGATCCAAACCTTTCCCAATATTAACCAGAATTCTTTTTCCATTCCCAGGCTGCAGACACTCTCTTCATCAACATGAATTATATACACATTTGCAGATGAAACTCTGATCCTCTTCACAAGAGTAAAGTCACGTAACATAAAGACACCTTTTGTGGCAGGGAGCTTTTCTGTAAAGGCCACACAGATATCCTTTTCTGTCATCTTTGCCTTTACATCCTGAAGGAACTGTTCCCCTTGCATATCATCAGATACATAGAGTGCCACCCACGTCCAGCCAAAATGCAGCAACAAGCAGATGATTCCATGAGTCAGAGAGCTGTCCTTGGTGACCATCTGATAAACTGATGGAAATTGGTCTTTATCACTTAGGATGGGGTCAAAAGGACCATATGTGATCTGAATCAGAAAATAAACAACCAGATTTTGACCTTAGAGTAATTTTGTATTGGGAGGAGATAATTATCTACCTGATAAAATCATAGAATGGAATATTGAGTGAAGACAATGCATGATGTGAAAAGGATCCTGCTCTGATATTATGATTATTAGAAGATGGCTTTTCAGTCCCATTTCTTTTGAGATAGGTCATGTGACTAGTGTGAATAACAGTATCTCTCCAGATCAAAGCATTAAAAAAAAAAAAAACTATACGGTTCAATACATGCTTCATTTTCTACAGTGGCAACTGAGGGATGCATAAACTTTATAAAGATGGTGCAACAAGATACTGGTAATCCTGCCATCCTGAGCCCATGTGTCTTATGGATGAGTGGCTTCCTTTGCTAGGAGCCAAGGTTAAAAATTCTGAGAAAAATATTATATTGATTTTTGATGCTGTGTCTTATCACAATAGCATAAGCTATATTGTCTTTAAAACACAGGCACTTAACCTCTCAGACAGTTTTAAAATATAATTTTCAAGAACATAATTTTTCTAAGATAATAATATATTTACTTGTGATGGCTCCTAAAATTTTATTTGAAATTTTTGCTAGAAATAATCTGAGGTGGAGAGGTGTTATATGGAGAGTAACTGGACATGCTTTCAAGAGGTCCACCTGCATAGATGTGAGGAAGGGCCGAGGTATCTTGTAAACCACAGGTGGCGTAACTGCCTATAGCCAGTTTGGAGACACGCTGGTGCAGAAATATTTTTTCTTCATCCAAAATGATAATGAATGCAAAGACTTATTTTATATTTTTGTATCTAATTGTCCTCTAAATGCCTCCTGATATTGTCCTGTTTTAAGATGGGATAGATGTCTATGCTGTGTGCACTTTTAAAGAGGGCATTTTAAGTTAACCATCAATGTTCACATTAGTGGAGATTGAATATAATGGACATGGAAAAAAATGTAGGTGAAACCTAAAAAATTCCACTTCTTTTTATTTTTATTTTGTTAGAGGTCAAATTAAATTATGTGTGCTTACAACAGAGAGACAGAGGGAAATTGAGAATCACCCCTCATAGGGGATGTTCATGCCAATATTCCTTCTCCTACAGTTTTCCTTTGAATTTTGGGCCTACAAGCACATATGTCCAGTGTCTTATTCAAGCCACCAGGATCAAGACTTAAACTATGCAGTCAGTCATGTGGGATCTAGTCACATTAACCAGCATATCACAATCTGGTCCACTGCTCTTTTTTCTTTCTCTCTTATCCTTTTACTTTTAATCATTCTTTGACTCAGGAAATTTCTTGTGTCTTTTTCCCTCTATTTAAGAAAGTTGTGTCAAAACAATCAAGAGCTGTTTCGTGGGCCTCCAGGGTTATGTAAACCCAGTGTTTACATTTTCCTTGATCAGATATGAGAGAATTGCATTAGGAGCTGTTCTACCATCAGTTTCCCACCTGATTACTAATTACCTGTGCACTTTTGTAGAGCTCAAAAAGGGCTCCAACTTGGACTGAAAATATGGGCTCATTTCCTGCAATGATAGCAACAGATTGTTTCTGTGTCTGGCAGTTGTAGTTTGGCAGGGTCTGATTCCCTCCAGAGAGCAAGAGCAGAGCATTTTGTAAAGTTCTTTTGTCACTGGTAAATGCATTGTAGAGATCATAGCCCAGGGAAAGATTGGGTAGCAAATGGGGGCTCTCATTAATCTCCTCAATGGCAAAAAGAAAGGCCAGTACATATTGGTAGTTCTTCCATTGGTACCTGAACAGAGGGCACAGTATTAGGAAATATTGTCAAGTCATGTGATTCAGGGCAAACTTTTCAGACAAGCCACAAGACATAAAGGTTTAGGCCTAGGCTGCCATTCAGAGATTCTTCTGCACTGGTCCATGGAGCTGGTATGAATAACGTTTGCAGAGCTCTAGAAAACCTTGAAATTTTTTTTCTGTCTACTTAAGCAAATTGTGTCCAAACAATAAAGAGAGGTTTTGAGGACCTTGTGAGTGAGATAAGGTCTCATTAGCTGGACAATGTTGCTATGTGTGAACAGATATGATTTTAAAGAAGAATCATAAAGGCATGGAGAAGAAAATGACTATTTTTAAGGATGTGAATAAAGAGTACACAAATTCACAATTTTTATGCATTTAAAAATATAGATAAATTACACACATGTATATTTATGAAATGCAAAGCAGTTTTAGGATTTTTAAATAAAACATGGAACAATTGAACTAAAGTAGTTAACATGTATATCACTTAAATTATTTCACATTTTCTGTGATGAGAACACTAGTATACTCCCTTGGCACTATTAGAATTAATAGTACTCAATTTTGATCTACATTTACTATACTTACACTCACCTTCATAATCCTTCTAGAATTGAGTGTATCCTACATGTCATCTTGTTTCTATGTAGGTCTAGAAACCATGATTGAAGCACTTCTTATTTTACTTTTGTTCTGGAACATATAAATAGCATCTCACAAGGCCAGCTGGTGGGATGGTGGCTAAGGCACTGGACTCCCACATAGCCAACCACATGGTTTGAGTCTCAAACCTGGTAGCTTACTTTCTCTCTCTGGTGAGCACACGTGCTCTGTAGCAAATTGAAAATATAATAATAATAATTATAAATAAAATAAAATAATTCTTAAAAGAAGACAAAAATAGCATCTGCATTGCTAGTTTTTCTACCATTTAGCACATTTCAGGTACATTTGGGAGGCTTTTTCTTTAGTTTAACACGACTAAATCAACTCTTAGAAGACTATTAAATGTGTTTTGTTGAAATTAAACATTTAATTCAGATCTTCTAGTCAATTATTGTCTACATCAAGTCTTTTTTAGTAATTTGTAAAAATATATATTTCTGTAGTTAATTCATCTATATAGTTGTTCATTTTCCACTTGGAAATTCTCAATTTTAAAGAAATTTTAGCTAAAATTAAGTTTTGATATTTAAAAAATAGTTTATATTTTTACTTCTTATTGAATTACTGTTATGTATTGTCTTTAATTTTTACTTCATCCTCTATGGAATTCTTCTGGTCTTAATTTCTTAAATTTCAGCCCCAATCTAAGCATTCAAAAGTTCTGATTGCTTAATAAAGCATATTAGCCTAAAGATTTTTTATACAACTAGATCTCTCCTTTTTCTGAATTGGTTCTTATATTTGGTTATTACTTTTCTTTCCTATAGAGCACACACTCTAACCAGAGAGAAACAAAGAGGAAGAGTGAGGAATCACCCCCTGAGGCATGGTCATGGCAGAATGCCTTCTTCCCCCATTTTCTCTCAGAATCATTGGACAGGTAGGTACACACTTGCCTGGCATGTTTTTCAAGTCACTCAATCAATCCCTCAAATCACACAATAAACAATGTAGGATCCAGTTGCCTTAGACTCCACGCAGAGTTAGAAGTTAGTCCCCTCTGGTAGGTAGATAGGGGATGGTCTCTGTATAATGGAGTTACCATGATTTTGCTTTGTTTGGTCTGGTAAATATTTACTATGCCTGCATTACCAGTCTCAGAGGAATTTATGACTCCTAGTTTCTGGCTGAAATGAGACTGAAACCAGTCACTGTCTAGAGCACAAAGAGACATCTAGCCCCCTCCAGGGCCCAAATTTGTTTTCTTTAGCTAAAACAAAAAGCCATCTGGCCCCCTCCAGGAACTAAGTTTAACTCAAGACTCCAAATTGTTTTAAGTTCCAGAATCTGGGTTGACAACCCATTTCAAAGAGAAAGAGGCTTTTCTTCTTTGTCAGAATTCTATTTAACTAGGCCATTTTGAGATCACAGGATCATAGCAACCCCCTCTGGCCCTGTTCCTTTCACTGCATTGAAAGCTTTCCCTCCAATAAAATTCTGCTTGTTGGGACCAGTAGTTAGAGTAATGGCTATGTCGCTGAACTCCCATGTAGCCAACCGTGGTTCAAATCCCGGACCCAGTGGCTTAAACTCACACTGGGCACCTGTGCATGCATGCGTGCCCAAGATCCCGAGAGGAGAATGGAGAAGGGATTGTGGCATGGCCATCCCCCTTGGTGAGTGATTTCTTGCTTTCTGTCTCTCTGTCTCTCTCTGTCTTTCTGGTGAGCGCATGCACCCTATAGCAAAAACCTCTCCAAAAAAAAAAAAAAAAAAAAAAAAAATTCTGCTTGCTATCCTCTCTGTATGTCAGAGTCTCTAACTCTTCATGAGCACTGGACAAAGAACCAGCATGGGTGCTGGGTCTGATCACCCCCACAACCTCCTGTCAATGTCACCTGCTGGCCCATTTTTATTGTTACTTTCTATAAAAATTAAATTATATTATGTTTTAACTAAATATTTATGTGATAGTTTTAAGTACTTGCCAAGTAATTGGGTTTTATTTTTAGCTAAAATGTGTTTTCCATTGTGCTCAAATAATTATTTTTTTTTACTGGCTAGATTTCTTTGATTAATAAAACATTTTTTCATAGATTTTTGCTATAAGGAGCATGTGCTTATTGGAGAGACAGAAAGTGAGAAATGACCTCCCAGGGGGAGGGCCATGCTGCAAAACCTTCTCCTCTCAAAATTTTGGGCACATCAGTACACACTCCCAGTGTCAGTTTCAAGCTGCCAGTTCTAGGACTCAAACCGTGGTTGACCATATGGGAGTCCAGTGCCTTTATCACTATGCCACCTGCTGGCTTCTGCTTGATAAAACGTTCATCAGGCTTCTGAATGTTCTCCCAGGCCCATCTGCACACTTGTGTGTAATCCATATAAGTGGATTTGAACAGAATTTCTATTACCTCTTAGTAATTTTCTATCCAATCACTGCCATCTTGCTCTTGTTATAAATTCTTACTTGTCCTTGTTATAGTCAGATTTGAACTTAATATTCTTCAAGTACTACAAAACCTCATGGCCACATTTCTCACATATATTTGAGGCTTTAAAGGAGACCTTTTTACTGTGGGTCAGCTGGTCACTTGGAGGGGTCAGCAGGTCACATAGTTGTTAGGTAGTTTTATGACATGGCTGACCACAGTTCAAGTCCCAGACCTGGCAACTTAAAAATCATGCTGGGTACATTTGCTTGTATGCCAAAATCCTGAAAGGAAAATAGAGAAGGGATTGTGGTGTGGCCATGCTCCCTGGTTTATATGTGGTGGTGGCCTTTAGACACCCAAAGCTTCTCTACAAAGCCCATTTCTACAATGCCCTTATCAGCATTGAGCATGCAATATCAGTCCCTTGATGCTAACATTAACTTCATTTCAGGGGATCAGTGCCTCAATACGCATGTGGGCCTCACTATATGGGTCTTGGTTGTAGAAGGGCTGAGATTCCAACATTCTCATGCATTCTGAGCTTCCTGACAATTGACTATGAGGATAACACTGGGAGTAGACAACAAACTATATTATTTATCTCTTCTCTCTTGAAAGAAATGGAGAAACATTGAAAATAACAAGAAGAAAGATAATAAGATTAAAAAGGCAGAACATCTTGAGACCACAGTTCTGTACTTTTCTTGTTCTGTGCACACTTAATTATTATCAGTAGAATTAATCACACACACACACACACACACACACACATATCCAAACATTATTACACAGTTATAAATACATGTATTTACTCATACATATGACCAACAACTTACCGGGAATCTTTCAGTACTTGAGTTGGCCTCGTCAGAAAATGTATTTGAAGTAGAGCTTCTTCCTCTACCATGGTATAAAGAGGGAAAAACCCACCCAGTACCAGGCCCCCATCCTTGTAGACATTTGGCTTCAGATATTCAAGGCAGTTAACATGTGTCATCTCACACACTGTTGGTAAAGGCTGCAGGAGTAGGAAAAGACTAATCAAAGGTAATGACATGTCTGAGCTGGCTCATCACAGATAAAAAGCCCTATGTGTGTGAGCTGTGGAGATGGAACTTAATTGTGTCTGCAGGCCCAGCGCTCTGTTGGGAGAAGCAATTCTGTGGAGAGCACAGAGGATTCTCACTTCCACAGTCTACCTTCAACCTGTACAAAGTGTATACCAGACTGGCATGACAGACAAAAGCATAACTAGAAGCATTAAAAAATGAATTTCTACAGGAACTATGGAGCTTAGAATTACCCTTAATCTGAGTCTCTGAGCTACTCTGGCTTCCCTGTCTTTTTACTGTTTCACTTAAGTCTCATCCAGGAACTCTGGGGATCTCCCTGCCCTGGGGCTCATCACCTGTCACCCTCCATTTTGGTGAAAAACAATTTGGCAAAACATATTTTGAAATGTTTTTCTCCCCCAGACTTTATAATTTTATACTGGCAAAGTAAGGCTTTGGAGACCACCCCATCCTGAGAAAACAAGCTTTGTAATTTTGTGACCAAGAGAGGCCAACAGTGCTTGTATCATAAGACTGTTTTTAAGATTTGGATTACTTTTAGAGGTGCATTTATCAGAGACAAAGACAGAGACAGTGAGAGGAAAAGTGAAAAATCATCTCCTGGGAAAAATGGCTACACTACCTACCATTCCTTCTCCTATATTCTCTTCCTGGAATTTGGGCATGTATGCACACATTCTCAGTATGATTTTCAGTCCACCAGATCTGGGACTTGAACCCTGGTCTGTTGTGTTGCAGTTCAGCAGTGTAACCACTACACAATCTGCAGTTCTCTATTTCCTTTTTTAGTGATGTTAAAATCCATAAAGCCAGTACGTGGTGTAGTGGTTAAGGTTCCATGGAACTCCCATGTAGTTGACTGCAGTTCAAGTCCCAGACCCAGTGGATTGAAACACATGTGAGTGCATTCACAAAATCCTGAGAGGAGAATGGAGAAGGGATTATGGTGTAGCCATTCTCCAGGTGTTCAACTTCTCCCTTTCTCTCCGGGAGAGCACATGTACTGTATAACAAAAATCTCTACCCAAAAAGTTTTAAAAAAAGAAAAGAAAAGATATGGTGCCTTAGCAAGAAGGGGTAAGAATAATGTCAGTCATCAATGGCTTATTCAGCAGTGCACAGAGCCACTTGATTTATCTTCCCAACATCACTCTCAGGTCTGCAACACCATCTTGGTGGAAATGAGCCTTGTGATTTACAAAGAAGTAGAAACAAGAGTAGATTACCTTTAAACTCCAACCCTCTATAAAATTAAACCAAATATCCTTCAACCTGATATTCTGTGCTGTGGTTATAGCTATTCAGGCACCAAGTACTCATTTTTACATGGTTTAATATATAATAAGTAAAAGAATTTTATTCATAATCTAGCATTTACCTCTTGTCATGTTTTTCTTTTTCTACCAGTCTTTATGGGAAAAAATGTTGATACAATTTTGTTTTTATATTTTTAACTTTTTTACTTTTGTAAATTTATGATATAGGAGAAGATGTTTTGATTGATGTAAGCTTTGGGAATGGTTATGTTGAACCATTTAGCATATGCATAATCTCCTGACTTACAGTTTTGTGTTCAGAACACAATATCTACTCTCAGAATTTTTGGGGTATACAATATAATGCACTTGCATTCAAATGATGTGCATTATAACCTTTGAACTCATTCTTCTTGTTTAATTGAAATATTGTAATTTTTGAACAAAATTTTAAAAATCTGGCTTTAGTTTAGTTTTTAGTACCTATCATTTTACTCTCTATCTTTATGAATTTGAGTTTTTAACACTTTACTTACAGGTGAGTTGATGTAGTATGTCTTTCTGTACCTAAATTTTTTCCATCAACTTAATGTCCTACAAGTTCATCTCTGTTGTTAAAATGACAACAAATTTTCTTTTACTTTTAGGGTACATGTGATCACAGAGACCAAGGGGGAGAGGAACACTCTCCAATGGAGCATTGCCATGCTGAATTCCCTTCTCCATTTCCCCATTCCGTCAGGATTTTGGAAATGAACATACACATGCATAGTGTGCTCCTTTTTTTAAAATTAAAAAAAAATTAAAGATCTTTTTTCTACAAGGTGCATACACGTGCTGGAAAGACAGAGAAAGACAGAGAGAAAAAGTGAAAAATCAAACCCCAGAAATGGTTAATGAAGGATGGCTGAAACAGAATCTCCTTTTTTCCATTCTCCTCTTTGGATCTTGGGCATGCACACACACAAGCTCAGAATGAGTTTCAAGCCTCTAGGTACAAGACTTGAACCATAGTCAACAGTGTGGGGATCCAGCACCTTAACCACTATGTCACCTGATGGTCCCATTGTGTGTTTCTTAAGCTACCAGCAATCGGATTGAAACCACAGTAACTTGGGGCTGGCATACAGAGTTTTTTGTTTTTGTTTTCCTAAGAAAAAAGATTTGAACCATGGTCGACCATGAGAAGGTTCAGCACCTTAATGACCATACCACCTGCTGGTCCTTATAACAGCTTTTTAAAAAATAACTGTTCATTGAATTTATTATTATTTAATTTGCTACAGGGCATTTGTGCTCATCAGAGAGGAACACACACACACACAGTGAGAGAGAGAGAAATAAAGAAAGAGAGAGAGAAAGAGAGAGGGATAGTGAGAAAGCAAGGTGTCAGGTCTGGGACTCAAACCACACTCAGCCATATGAAATTCCAGATCCTCAACTACCACACTACATGCTGCCCTCATAACAGTTGTATACATTTTTCTGTTTTACTTATGTTAATAGCATAGCTTGTCTTGTCTTTGGTGAATAATTTTGCAATGAACCTGGAAGCACAAATATCTTTTTGACATATTAATTTTATGTCCTTTTTATATATAAACAATAATGAGATTGCTAAGTCGCATGGTAGTTCTATTTTTAATTTTCTGAAAAACCTCAGAAAACTGTTTTCCATGTGTTGAATCAAGTTATAGTTTTATCAACAATGTTCAATTTCCCTTTTCTTCTGATCTATCACTTGTAATTTTCCCTGAAAATAGCTATCCTAAGAAGTGTGAGGTAATATTTCACTATTGTTTTAATTTATATTTTCCTTTTGATAGGTGATGGTGAGTGCTTATTCATATGCCTATTGGCCATTTATATCCTTCCTTCTGAAAATATCTATCCAAGTCTTTTATATATTTTACTTTGATTTATTTGTGTTCTGAATATTGAGTTTTATATTCGTTTTTAATATTAACTTGTTGGGACCAGCAGTTAGTGTAATGGCTATGTCGCTGGACTCTCACGTAGTCAACCACAGTTTGCGTCCTGGACCTGGTGGCTTAAAACTCATGCTGGGCACATGTGCGTGTGCACCCAAGATCCCGAGAGGAGAACGGAGGGGAAGGAATTGTGGCGTGGCCATTCCCCCTGGGGGTGATTTTTTGCTTTCTTTCTCTCTGTCTTTCTGGCGAGCGCACACACCCTATAGCAAAAACCTCTCAAAAAAAAAAAAATTAACTTGTTATATAATATTGGGTTGTCAGAAAAGTCATGATCTTTTTTAGAAAGAGATTTTTGCTATAGGGCATGTGTGCTTGGCTGTATCATACATCTGTGAATGTAAAATACCTTGTACCTGCTTTATGATACGTAGTAATGACCATGTTTTATCAGAGCTGTTTATAATGATGTTGTTCTAGAATGTTTTCTTTCCAGATGATGACTCAGAAGCAGATTAAAAAACAAAAACGGTGCCAGGTACCACAACAATAACAGAACTTTCCTGTTTTCTTTTTTTTGTTTTGTTTTGTTTTTTTTTATCTTTTTTTCTATTTTTTTTTAATGGAGTGTGCTGGATGTCTCTATAATTTTGTTAAGATGACTGCAGAACCTGGAAAAGTTGTTGTTACTATTGATGCATAACATACTGCTATTATTGGTCTTTCTATATAAATATAAATATATACATATATATATGTGTGTGTATATATATATATATATATATATATATATGTGTGTGTGTGTGTGTGTATATATATATATATATATACATATATATATATAATTTGAATTTTTGGAAACTTTAGCTGTGCTGTCAACTTTGGAAAAAGAATCCCAGTTTACTATGTTGAGTTGGCATTGTACAGAAATTAACAGCCATATTGGTCTAGAAACATTAAACTTAATTTTTTTCCATTTGTACAGGGGTAACACACTGTATTAAATATGTAAGGTCTTATCTACATGGGTTTGATTACAGAAACTAATAAAGTATTCTCTAAATAATGAAAAAAAGGTAAAGAAACAGAGAGATAGAATGTGAGAAATCACCCCACAGGGGGATGGTCATGCCACAATCCCTTCTCCTTCATTCTTCTCTTGGGATTTAGGGCATGCACACATGCACATGCATGAGTTTTAAGCCACTGGGTCTGAGACTTGAACCATGGTCAATGTGGGAGTCCAGTGACATAAACATTACACTATTTTTTGGTCCCTAGGATGTATTTTTCTAAGCAAGGTGCATCATGACTTTTCCAATAACCCAATATATTATATGCCAATATATAAACTATTCTTTAATTTCTCAAATCAGTATTTGTTTGTTTTGTTGGACAGAGTTGTAACAGAGTGGTCAAACCTTGAAATGGTTAATGTGCACATACCAGAATGAGAAAACACAGAACGCTGTGCTCATTCTTCCCTGAAAACAGGAACATGTGACCACATCAGAAGGATCAAGATTTTGTCATGTTCCCTAAACATGTCTTGCAGTCTTACTGCTATCTCAGCAGCTGCAAAAACTTTAGCAAATGCTCTGGTGCCTTCTTCCTTAATAAGTATATGGAGAATAAGACAGTCTGGGTGGTAGTCTTCTTAGAATGCAAGCTCCATGGCTTCCCTGTTAAAACTCATGGCTTGTCAGGGCCAGCAGATGACACAGCAGTAACATCATTGAATTCCCACACGGTCACCTGTGGTTGGTGTCCTGAACCCAGTGGTTTAAAAATCATACAGGGCTGGCAGTTGGTGTGGTGGTTGGGGGTGTTGGTCTCCTACATGGCCAACCAGGATTTAAGTCCTGAACATGGCATCTTGCTTTCCTCACTTTCCCTCTCTCTTTCTTTCCCTCTTGCTCTGTCCCTCTCTTATAAAATTGAAACAAATAAATAAATAGAGTTAAATAAAATAATTCTTATTTTTTAAAAAATGTGTGCAGAATGTGTGTATGTGTATCCCCAAGATCCTGGGAAGAAAAAGAATTGTGTAATTGTTATCCCTCTGGGGTGATTTCTTACTTTCCTGTCACTGTCTCTGTGTTTGACTGTGTCTGTCTCTCTCTGGTGAGCATATGTGTCCTAAGGCAAAAGCTCTCATAAAAATATTGCTTGTATTGTGTGTTTTATCTCACTCCCATTTCTGTAGGTTCTAATTTTGGCTTCTCTCTACGCAGCACAGAATCACTTTCGTTTTATGTAACTTGATCTCTTTTTCTTGTCTTTGATTTTGAGATCATATCCAAAAAGTACTGCAGGGGTAGCAGGTGTCACAGTGATTACAGGGTTGAAATCCCTCATGAGCAATCAAAGTTCTAGTCCTGGACTTAGTGGCTTGAAAATTATGCCTGGCACCTGTGCATGTGTGCCCAGAATCCCAGAAGGAGAATAGAGTAGAAAAGATTGCAGAATAGTAGATAGTAGAAATGCCCCTAGGAGTGATTTCTCACTTTCCCTCTTACTATCTCTCTCTGGTGAGTGTACATGCCCTGTGGCAAAAACCTTAAAAAAAAAAGTGCTTCATACAGGGCCAGTGGGTGCCATGGTGTTTAAGGCATTGGACTCCTACATGGTTGACTGCAGTTTGAGTCCTGGACCTGGTGGCTTGAAAATTATGCCTAGTGCAAGTGTGTGTACCCAAAACTCTGAGAGAAGAATGGAGGAAAAATGATTATAGCATGACAATTCCTTTTGGGGTGATTTTTCATTTTTCCTCTATCTGTCTCTTCATACCCTGTGGCAAAAACAAAAACAAAAACAAAAACAAAAATAAAAGAGAAATCCCATTTATAAAGGGAAATTAACAAAAAATTATGTGGAATTTTAGAATTCAGAAAATTATAATTTAGCACTCCCACTTTATGAGAGTTTAAACAAGTAAAATAAAATATTTTTAAGAGATTTTTGCTATAGGGTACATGTGCTTGCCAGAGTCAAGGAGAGAGACAGTAAGAAAGTGAGAAATCACCCCCTAAGGGAATGGCCACACTACAATCCCTTATCCTCCATTCTCCTGTCAGGCTTTGGGCACACATGCACAAGTGCCTGGCATGAGTTTCAAACCACTGAGACCAGAGCTCTAACTGGAGTCAGCCATCTTGGAATCCAGTGTCTTAACCACTATGCCACCTTCTGGCCTCCAAATTTTGACCATTTTAGGCAATGAATAAATATTTTAAATTCCAAATGTAGTAATGTAGTGTTAAAAATTATGTAATGTGCCTATCTAGAAAAGCATGATAATTAATAATATTTTATTAGAGACCATGGAAATAGGTAGAGGGACTGGGACAATAAATTTGTGTGTGAGAGAGAATGGGCTCCACTCTTAATATATTGAGTCATCAGGAAAGTCATAATGTGTTTTTCTATGCAAAAATGGATCACAACTTTCCCAATGACCCAGTAGAATGGACAGTATAAATCTGGCACTATGCATAAGGGTGGAGGTCAGTGGACAGCAAATTACTATTAGGTAGCCTTAGAGCTATGGTGGATCCTGCTTAAACCCACTGACCTTCATTTCATAGAAATGTGCACAAGCAGATCTCAGTAAAATGTAAGAAGCCTGGCTGAATATAAAAAAGCACAGAATCTTTGTCAAGACAGAGTTATTTTTCCATAGCTGACTCTAAGGTTTGAGTACCAGACCTGACAGCTTGAAAAACAACACTAGGTGCCTAGCTGAATATGCACAGGAATCCTGATAATAAAAAAAGGAATTAACATACACCTGAGTTGTGATTTTTCATTTTCTTTCTCTTTCTCTGTGTCTCTTCAGCAAGTGCACGTGCCCAATAGCAAAAATATTAAAAAAAAAAGCATTTTAATAATAAAACACCATGATTTGTGAACTATTTAAGAATATCACATTTGGAGGACAGATGGTGGCACAACAGTAAAACACAATGCTCCATGAGGGTGACCTACATGGAAACATTTCTGGGGTTCATGGCTGGAGACCTACTTGAGTAAAGATTGTGGGCCAGAGCAGTGTTATTATTGAGGGGTGTGCTAGATCTTGTTCATTATATACTGCATTTACATCAACCACAAGTGATGGAATGATCCCAACTTCAAGAACAGGCTGTGAGAATGAAGAAAGAAAAAGAAGCTTGTGAAAGAACTGGGCTTCACTGACAGCTGGTTTGTGCCTCCTGAGATGTGAGCTCCAGGAGATAGCTCTGCTCTCTGCATCATGGTTGTGATGGGTGGCAGTTCCTGTAAGGCAGGCTGGTGTGGGTAGGGGGTGGAGGGAGTAGGATGGAGTAAAGCATAGAAGGGGAGGGGGGCAGCTATGAGTGATGATGATGGATGACCAGAACTACAATTGGGAGGCCACCTTGAAAGGTTTCTGCAGCCACCACAGCCACCATCACCCACTTTGTCAATCCAAGGCCCTGCCTGAGAGACTCGGAAGAAAGCTGCTGGTGGTGGCTGCTGTCTCCATGGATAGAAAAGGCCTTAAGGAGGGGCTCTCAATGGAGGCCAATGGGGTGATCATGATATTGAAGAGTTTCCACCTAGACCCAGTCAAGACAAATCCTCTAGCTCTACCATTAATGTCAATACCTCCACATCCACCTCCAAGTTCTTAATCAATGTTATAACTGTTGAAGATTATAAGAGCACATACTGGGAGCCAGCAGGTGGCTCAGTACTTAGGGCCCAGACTCCCATGTGGTTGAGCACAGTTCAAGTCTCATACGAGAAACTTCCAACTCATACTAAACACACATGTGCATGTGCTCACAATCTCAAGAGGAAGAACATGGAGGATTGCTATGTGTCCATCCCTCTTGGGAGATGATTTCTCCTTTTATGTCTTTCTCTGTCTCTCTGGTGAGCCTACATGCCTTATAGCAAAAATCTCTCTCCCCCTCAAAAATAAGCACATTCTGGACAAAATTGAACATTGTCAGATCAACTTTTAACACAGAGTCTTGCTGATGCTATCTCTATATCCTATGAAGTTGTGTGTGTGAGTGTGTAATCCAGCAGTACATGGAACAGGTGTGTAGTGATCTGATTTAATAGACTAACAAATCACTTGGAGTCTCAAAGGAACTACACTCCAGCCCTCCAGATCTCTATATTCAAAGATTTAATATAGGTCTTGGACAATATATGAGAACATCACAGAGCATTGTGCCTCTTTTCATATATATGAATAAGTTTTGCATCAAAACTAGCTTAGCAAAGATTTAAAGAGTGACCTTTTAAATATTTTTTATGGAACATGTTGCATGAAAACACAATTACAACATAATCTCTTTACTTTTAGAAGCTCAGCTACCATTTCAGGTCACATCTTCTACTATGGCAAATATTGCAGAAATCCTGTATACACTCACACCAGAATGAGTTCAGATGGCACCAACTCTGCTTTCTAAATTTATTCCAAACATTTTACCTCTGGAAGTAGAACCTGAAGTTTTTTTTGTTTTGTTTTTTTCTTTTTTTGGAGAGGCTTTTGCTATAGGGCGCGTGCGCTCGCCAGACAGACAGAGAGAGACAGAGAGATAGAAAGCGAGAAATCACCCCCCAGGGGGGATGGCCACGCCACAATCCCTTCTCCTCCATTCTCCTCTCGGGATCTTGGGCACGCACGCACACGCGCCCGGTGTGAGTTTAAGCCGCCGGGTCCGGGACTCAAACCGCGGTCGACTACGTGGGAGTCAAGCGACACAGCCATTACGCTAACTGCTGGTCCCAAACCTGAAGTTTTTTAATATGCTGCTTAAAATCAGAAACTTTGAAAAGAACATATTTGGAATAGCTTTTAAGAGAACTTATTAAGAATGTTTTTATGAGTGGTGACCAGTCCCAGAAGAGAGCTAGCAATGAGTTGGCTTATAACAGCTCTCAGCATATGCAAGTTCCAGTGGGTACAGACAACAAATGTACTGAATGTACTTTCCTTCTGGAAAAGAGGATATACTGGAGCTGCAGAGACTATAATCAGAACACAGTGGGAGTCTACAGACACTCAGAAAATCTCACAAAACTGTTCTTAGAAGAGGATGTTGGGCTTCTTACTTTGGTTTTAAATTTTAAAAAAAATGGGACCAGGGGGTGATGTAGAGGTTAAGATGTTGGACTCCCACACTGCTGACTAAGGTTCAAGTCCTAGACCTTACCACCTTAAAAATCATGCCAGGTATGTGTGTATGTGTGTGTGGGGGGCTGCCCAAAATTTCAGGAGGAGAATGGATTGTGGCATGACTATTTTCATGAGAGATGATTACTCATTTTTCTTCTCATTGTCTCTCTATATCTCTCTTCAGCAAGTGCACACTACCTATAACAAAAAAAATTAAAAATTAAGAGAAAGAAACAGGAGCTGACATGTGTCATGGTGGTTAAGAGTAAGGGCTCCCACATAATTGACCATGGTTTGAGTTCTGTACATGATGGCTTGATTTCTCATTTTTTCTCTCTGGTCAATTTAAAAAATAATTTAATTAAATTAAATAAATAATTTCTTTTTTTTGGGGGGGGGGCGTTTTTTTTTTTATTTATTTATTTTTTATTTTTTTTTTTTATTTTTGTATATACTTTCAATCATATTGTTTGGCTTACAATGAGACCATTTCGATATGTGAACATTTCTCCCCAGACCCGTTGATCGAAATATCTTCAACAGATAACACCACACCTCCCCATCCCGTCAATGCTCTACCTCTGTATCCCTTCTCTAAATGTCTTTCGTTGGGCCCCACTCCTCCACATACACCTCATCTGACATTCACACCCGTCTCTTGTGTTTGTTCAACTGTTAGTCAATCAGTTTCAGACATAGAATGCAGACAAACGGTATATGTTAAGTGGGGACATACAATGTCTGTCCTTCATAGTCTGGCTTTCCTCACTCAGCAGTACATCTTCCATATTCTTCCACTTTCTGTCAAAAGCCAGGGCTCTGTTGGTTTTTATGGCTGAGTAGTATTCCATAGAGTATATGTGCCACAGTTTTTCAATCCATTCCTCCATACGGGGACATCTGGGTTGGTTCCAAGACTTAGCAATTGTGAATAGTGCTGCAATAAACATCGATGTGCAAGCACTTTTCCAATGAAGAATTCTTCTGTCCTTTGGGTAGATACCGAGGAGTGGGATCTCTGGATCATATGGCAGATCTATCTGTAGATTTTTGAGGAATCTCCAAATTATTCTCCACAGTGGTTGGACCAATCTACATTCCCACCAGCAGTGTAAAAGAGTTCCCCTTTCACCACACCCCCGCCAACACTTATCATTTTTTGTTTTTTTAATATTAGACAATCTGACTGGGGTTAGGTGGTACCTCATTGTTGTTTTTATCTGCATTTCCCTTACGATGAGGGAGGTTGAACATTTTTTCATATGCCTTTTGGCCATTCGTATGTCATCTTTAGAGAGTGTTTTCTTCATCTCCTTCTCCCATCTTTTAATAGGGTTGCTCATCTTTTTTCCAAACACCTTTTTTAGTTCCTTGTGTATTCTGGTTATCAGTCCCTTATCTGATGCAACATTTACAAAAATATTTTCCCATTCTGAGGGCTGTCGATTCACACTAACTACTGTGTCTTTGGCCATGCACAAACTTCTTAGTCTGATGTAATCCCACTTGTCTATTTTGTGGACGATGGACTCTGCTTTGAGGGTCTTCTTTAGGAAGTCTTTCCCTACACCAATGTCTCCCAGAGTTTCCCCAGCATTCTCCAGGAGCAGCTTTATAGTTTGAGGTCTTAGATTTAGATCCTTGATCCACCTTGACTTGATTCTTGTCAAAGGAGAGAGGTAGGGGTTCAGATTCATCTTTCTGCAAGTGGAAGTCCAGTTTCTCCAGCACCACTTGCTGAAGAGGCTTTCATTTTCCCACTGGATTGACTGGTACCCCTTGTCAAAGATCAGTTGACTGTATGTTTGGGCACTTATTTCTGGGGACTCTATTCTGTTCCATTGGTCCACATGTCTGTTTCTGTGCCGATACCATGCTGTCTTTATTACCACAGCTTTGTAATACATTTTTGGATTGGGGATTGAGATGCCACCCACTCCATTCTTCTTGTGTAGAAGTGCTTTGGCAATACGGGGTCTTTTATGATTCCAGACAAATTTTAAGATTGTCTTTTCTAGATCTGTGAAGAATGTGTCTGGTACTTTGATTGGCATTGCATTAAATAGGTAGATTAATTTGGGTAGAATTGCCATTTTGATTATATTAACTCTTCCAATCCATGAACATGGGATGTCCTTCCATTTTTTTGTGTCATTTTCAATTTCTTTTTTTACCTTCTCATAGTTTTCCTTGTGGAGGTCTTTAACTTCTTTGGTTAGATTTATTCCTAAATATCTTATACTTTTAGTGGCTATGGTAAACGGAATAAGTTTTTTCAGTTCTATCTCAGTCTGCCTGTTATTCGTATACAGAAATGCTATCGATTTCTGTATATTGATTTTATATCCTGCAACTTTACTGAATTCATGTATTACTTCCAGTAGTTTTTCCATGGAGACCATTGGGTCTTCTATGTATACAATCATGTCATCTGCAAATAGAGAGAGTTTCACCTCTTCTTTTCCTATTCGAATGCCCTTTATTTTTTCCTCTTTTCTGATTGCGTTGGCGAGGACTTCCAGAACTATGTTGAAAAACAATGAAAAGAAAAAGAGTTACTAGGCTTGGGAACGATTTTGAAATGGCACAATCTTAATGAGTCTATATACAAATTCTGTGAGGAACAAGCATTTAGGAAATGTCCCAGCCTGTGGGACAATCGAGCAGGGTGCCTGAGTGAGTGGAGGTCTGGAACCGGCACAGCATCACAACACAAGAGCGACACAGTGTCACAGCTCAAGATGGTATGCAGTCACTCGTTTATTGAGGGCCAAAACACATTCTTACATACACAAGGTAGGAAGCTGATTGGTCGTACAATGAGGGATGCAATTCTACAACCACCGATTGGTTGCTGTGTTAAGGGGTAAAGCCAGGAGGTGAGGTAAAAAGGGGGAAGGAATTGTCGCACACCTGACTGAGGACCTGCTTGAATGAGGAAGTCTCAGGGTGAATTGTCTACTCCCAGAACAAGGATACACAAAGGTCCTTGTATGAAGGTCATGTCAGCCATTTTGGTGCATGTGGCTTCCCACAAGGAAAGTGAACATTGCTAAGTGAAATTAAACAGCCCAAATCAGCAGCTTCCTTCAAAACTATAAGTGCAGATCTGACAGCCCAGAAAGCTTGCACTTCAAGATGGACCACACTACGGAACTACTGGCACAGAAGTTCTTTAAAAAGATTTTGGTAGCTGAACATGTGGGCATTGTTGGAGCATTTTTTAAAATGAGATGAACACAAGTCAAGATTTCAGGCAAACATGAACAAGAAATTTCCTTTCATCCTAGAAGTTTTTACAAAGCAGTTAACTGTCTGGAATGTGTGGGATCAGAAAAGAAGATCAAGAAAAATTGTAGAGCAGAAAAATTAGGACCAGTCATCATGTTCAGTCTCCCATCTGAGTTGTTTGAGACCTTTGGAAGAATAAAGATGAGCCTTTCACTCTGCAGACTCTTGGAGGCCACACAGTCTATCCTTCTGAGTAACAGAAACTTAGGCCTAGCTGTGACTTGAATTTTCCACCACAGTACAAATCAATTATTTGTTCTTTTTCTATATATTTATTGTTAAATATTAATGTTTTGCAAATAAAAGACTAAGGAAAGAAAAGAAACAACTACTCTAATGATTTTCCCCCCTGAAAACTACCACTGGTAAAATAGCAGAAACCAACTGCAGGTTGAGTATCCTTTATCAAAAATGCTTAGAACCAGAAAGTTTCAGGTTTCAGACGTTTTTAAATTTTGAAGTATTTTTGAAGTTTGGAATATTAATGAAGCAACCCAAGTCTAGGCATGTATGTTTCATATACACCTTATATACATAGTCTTAAAGTAATTTTTTTATAATATTTTTGGATTGTAGCATTTTGACTGTGACTTGTCACAAAACATTAATTGTGGAATATTCTACCTGAGGCATCAGGTTGGTGCTCAAAAACTTTCAGATTTTGGATTAAGAATCTTAATTTGTACTATCAATATCAGAAAAAACTGGGCCCAGCAGGTGGCATTGTGGTTAAGGCACTGGACTTCCACATGGTCAGCAATGGTTAGAATCCCAGATCAGGTGGCTTACTTTCTTGTTTTCTCTCTCTCTCTCTCTCTCTCTCTCTCTCTCTCTCTCTCTCTCTCTTTCTCTCTCTCTGGTCAAATTAAAAAGTAACAGTAGTAAATAAAATTAAGTAATTATTTTAAATATATCAGAAATAACTAAAATGTCTATAAAGCATATAAAGTTACTTAGCAAACTGATACAATGTAAAAATGGCCCACCTCCCCAGAAAACTAAGTAATTTCTTAAATCTGTAATCTTGTTTTCTGTGATCTAAGTGATTTTTAGACCTACTTGCTCTCCGGAGGGAGAGATAAAAAAGTCATGCCTTTCAGTTGTAAGATATAAAAAGAACCTTTAAAATATTGTTTTAAGAATTTTTATTTAATTTTATTTATTATCTTTATTTTTTAAAAATTTGCTACAAGGCACATGCATTCACCAGAGAGAGACACACAGAAAATGTTAGAAAGCAAGTCACCAAGTTTGGGACTCAAACCATGGTCATCCACATGGGAGTCTAGCACTTCAACTACCACACCACCTACCTTCTCTCAAATATTTGTTTCTTTAGAAGTTCTGGAGCCAGCAGGTGGCATGACAGTTAAGTTGCTGAAATACCACCTGGCTGACTGCAGTTTGAATCATGGACCTAGTGGTTGTATTTCTAGTTTTCCTTTTATCTCTTTCTATTTCTGGTAAGTCAAAAAAATAATAGTGGGGAGACAGCAGTTAGCGTAGTGGCTATGTCACTGAACTCCCATGTAGTCGACCGCAGTTCGAGTCCTGGATCCAGTGGCTTAAACTCACACTGGTTGCTGTGCATGCATACCCAAGATATTGAGAGGAGAATGGAGGAGAAGAGACTGCGGCATGGCCATCCTCCCCTGGGGGTGATTTCTCACTTTCTGTCTCTCTGTCTCTCTCTGTCTTTCTGGCGAGCGCACACGCCCTATAGCAAAAACCTCTCCCAAAATTATTTAATTAATTAATTAATAGTGGGATTAGCAGAAAGATTAATTTTTATGTGGCTGGACATAACTCCCACATGGACAACTGCAAGTCCCAGATCCAGTGGCTTGAAACTCAGACTGGACAAATATTCATGCATGCCTAAAATTCCAAGAGGGGAATTGAGGATAAGGAATTGCAGCATGGTCATCCCTTCTAAGGAGGGTGATTTTTCACTTTCTGTCTTTGTGTCTCTCTGTGTTTCCAGCGAGTGCACATGCCATTTAGAAAAAAAATCTCTCTAAAAATAGAGATAATAATAATAATAATAGTAGTAGTAATAAATAAAATTATTTAGAAGACAAAGTTCTAAATCAAGGTTATTTTAAAATTTTAGTAAAAAACTGAAGTTACTGGCATTTTCTTTGTTAGTCATAGCATTTATACCACTTTTATCAAACTTGGATCCCATATTTTATAATAAGTGACCAACTTTGAAAGAATAAAAAAGAATAAATTTATTAGAAAACTTAAAATAATGATATCAGTAGAATAGATAACATTTTTTTCCTTTTCTTTTTTTAGAGATTTTTGCCATGGGTTGCTTGTGCTTACCAGAGAGAGAGAGAGAGAGTGAGAGAGAAAGTAGGTATCATCCCCTGAGGGGATGGCCACACCACAATCCCTCTCTTTTCTCCTGGAATTATGAACACATATGCAGACTTGCCTGGCGAGGCTTTCAAGCCACCTGATCTAGAACTTCAACTGTGGTCAGCCATGTGGGAGTCCAGCAACATAACCACTATGCCATCTGCTGACCCCAAATAGCTAACTTCCTAAAACAATATTTTAACTCTGCCTTGTAAGCAAATACAAATAGGCTGGAATTATTGAGGTTTCTTTTACTTTTTCTTTTCAGTCCTTAAAAAACAAACACAGGGAACCAGCAGTTAGCGTAATGGCTATGTCACTGGACTCCCACATAGTTGACCGTGGTTCGCGTCCTGGACCCGGTGGCTTAAAACTCACGCCAGACGCGTGTGCGTGCGTGCCCAAGATCCCGAGAGGAGAATGGAGGAGAAGGGATTGCGGCGTGACCATCCCCCCTGGGGGGTGATTTCTCGCTTTCTGTCTCTATGTCTCTCTCTGTCTGTCTGGCAAGCGCACGCGCCCTATAGTGAAAACCTCTCAAAAAAAAAAAAAAAAAAACACAGAAGTCTTATTATGTAAGTGTAAAGGCAATTATTTAGAAAAATTGTAAATCTTTCAATATGGATTTATTTAAAACATATTTTATCTGGGTAAAAACACAATTGCTATGGCCAGCATGTGGTGTAATGTTTAAGGCCCTTTACTTCCACTGGTTGAACATGATTCTGGTCCAAGACCCAGTAGCTTGAGACTCACACTGGGTGTGTGTGCATGTGTGTGCCCAAAATTCTAAGAGGACAATGGAGGACAAGGGATTGCTGCATGGCCTTGTCCCCTCGGGACTGATTTCTTATAATCTTCTTGTTCTCTGTCTCCCTGGTGAGTACATATGCCTTATAGCTAAACTCTCTCTAAAGTAAATAAATAAATAAAATAAAATAAAATAAAATAAATAAAACAAAATAAAATCACTGGGGCCAGCAGGTGGCATAGTGATTAAGGTACTGGACTCCCATGTTGCCAACCACAGTTCAAATTCCAAACTTGGTGGTTTCTTTTCTATTTGTGTCTCTAGGAGTACATGTACTCTATAGTAAATTAAATTACAATAATAATTTTAATAATTAAATAAATAATTTTTTCAAGAAACACAGTTGCCACTATATATGAACTATTTTATTATTTTTACGTAAATGCCAGCTTCCCAAGAATTAGTACATAGTATTTTTATTTTTTAATATATTGTACTAGAACTGCTCAGATTATGGTCGTATCTTCTTGAATTTGGCTGCTGATTAAAGTTTACCCTTAAGAGAAATATCACAGTATATCAGGCAGATTAAAATTCAAATGTTGATATGATAGGATAGTTTAGGATAGTTAAGACAAAATGTAAATTTTATTTCAGAGGTCCTGCTCTTTGGAATGTGAATAAACTGAATGAGGTGTTTATTATATTATAAGAAGGTTTGTTTAGGTGACCAGCAGGTGGAGTAATGGTTACATCACTGGACTACCACACAGTAGACTGCAGTTTGAATCCTGGACTTGGTGGCTTAAAACTCATGTTGGGCATGTGTACATACATACCAAAAAGCCTAAAAGAAAAATGGAGAAGGAACTGTGGCATGGCCATCCCTCTGGGGAAGAAATTTTTGCTTTCTGTCTCTCGGTCTCTCCATTTAGCCCACATGACCTATAACAAAAAATCTATTTAAAAATAGAAAGCTTTGATCTAGAGACTGATTCAAGTGAGTGGCCTGCTGGATGCCCAGCTGCCTGTGGTTGCAGGGCCTAACGGCCAGGACCTGTGGTTTATCCCAACCCCCACTCACCTTCAGACTGCAGGTTTGCGTCTTGCAACTTTAAGAAGAACTTGCATACCTCACCACCCTATCCAGAGACTGGTTCAAGCAAATGGCCTTGCTGGACACCAGACTGCCTGTGGCTGCAGGACATAATGGCCAGGATAAACCAACTAAGAAAGTCAAAGACCTTTACAAAGGAAACTATGAAAATCCTTTTTTTTTTTTTAGAGGTTTTTCCTATAGGGCACATGCGCTAGCCAGACAGACAGAGAGAGACAGAGAAACAGAAAGTGAGAAATCACCCCCCAGGGGGGATGGCCACGCCACAATCCCTTCTCCTCCACTCTCCTCTTGGGATCTTGGGCATGCATGCACATGCGCCCAGTGTGAGTTTAAGCCACCAGGTCCCGGAACTCGAACCACGGTCAACTACGTGGGATCCAGCAACATATCCATTACGCTAACTTCTGGTCCCAAAACTATGAAAATCTTTAAAAATATATTGAAAATGACATTAAAAAAGTGGAAGGACATCCTATGTTCCTGGATTAGAAGAATTAAAATAATCAAAATGGCAATTTTACCCAAATTAATCTACATATTTAATGTAATTTAAATCAAAATAGCACAGACATTCTTCAAAGATCTAGGAAAGACAATCATAGAATTTGTCTAGAACCGTAAAAGACCTAGTATTGCCAAAGCAATTCTGCACAAAAAGAATGGAGTGAGTGGCATATCACCACCTGACCCCTAGGTATATTATAAAGCTGTGATCATCAAAACAGCATGGTATTGGCACTAAAACAGATGGGTGGATCAATGGAATAGAATAGAGACACCAGAAATAAACCCCAAAGCTTACAGTCAACTGATTTTTTACAAAGGATACTAGTCAATTCATTGAGAAAAGGAAAACCACTTTAGTAAATAGTGCTAGAAAAACTGAGTATCCCCCTGCAGAAAGGTGAAACTGAATTCCTATCTTTCAGCATTAACAAAAATCAACTAAAAATGAATAAAAAGTCTGAACATAAGATTTCAAACTATGAAACTACTGGTGGAAAATACTGGGCAAACTCTGGGGGACAATGGGGCAGCCAAAAAAACTCCAAGTAAGACAAAAAAAAAAAAAATACAGGCAATAATCCCTAAAATAGACAAGTTGGTTTATATCAGACTAAGAAGTTTTTGCACAGTAAAGAACAGAGTAATTAGTGTAATTGACCACCCTCAGAATGAGAGAATATTTTTGTTAAATATGCCTCAGACAAGGGATTGATAACCAAAATACACAGGGAACCCAAGTGGCTTACTTGGGGGGGGGGGGGGGACCACCATTAAAAGATGGGAAAATAAACTAAACAAAAATTTCTCTAAGGAAGACATGTGAACAGCCAAAAAGCTAAAAGCATATGAGGAAATGCTCAATGGCCCTCACCATAAGGGATATACAGATTAAAACCACAATGAGGTACCACCTAACCCCTATCTGACAGTGAAGATTAAAAATGTGAAAACTGATAAGTTTTGACGGGGATGTGGTGAAAAGGGAACTCTCTTACACTGTTGATGGAAATGTAAATTGTTTCAGCCACTGTGGAGAACAATATGGAAGTTTCTCAAAGATCTACAAATAGAGCTACCATTCGATCCAGCAATCTCACTTCTGGGTATCCACCCAAAGGACAGGAGTGTCAGTCAGATAAGCGCTTGCACACCAACGTTTATTGCAGCATTATTAACGACCGCTAAGAGAGGGAACCAACC
Source organism: Tupaia tana (assembly GCA_026018925.1). Taxonomy (NCBI): domain Eukaryota; kingdom Metazoa; phylum Chordata; class Mammalia; order Scandentia; family Tupaiidae; genus Tupaia; species Tupaia tana. The sequence goes on along the minus strand of JAKSZU010000025.1, from coordinate 3,131,941 downwards.
CAAATGCTCATAAACAGATGAATGGATGAAGAAAGTGTGGCACATATACTCTATGGAATACTATTCAACAATAAAAAACAAAAACCTGGCATGATAGAAAGTGATTAAATATGGATAATATTGCTGAGGAAGTACCTACCGACCGAAAAGCAGAGGAGGCAGAAAGCACACCTCCCAGCGCAGCGAGCCCCAACGCTCAGCCGCGCCCACCTGGCAGCCCCGCCTTGCTCCCCCCCCCCTTCCGGTGCCCCAGTGCCGCACACGCAGGCCCGCGTCAGGTCTGCCGGTTTGAAAGCGAGCGGTTGGCGAAGCTGAGAGACCAAGGAGCTGAAGGCGGGGCAGGGTCAGGGATGCAGCGTGGCGACTCCAGTCTGCCAATGGCCGGGGCTTTGGCGGAGGGTTGAGAAGTAGTTGAGATTTCTTCTCATAAGTTTAACACTGTTCTCCAGCATGATGGATTTGCTTTCAGAGATTTGGAGAGAAACTTTTGTGTAGGAAACGTTATTTTTAACAAAATGAATAGAAATAACTCGTTTTGAGGAAATCATGGCAAAATCAAACACAAAACATAGAATTTGTTCTTTGGAATCTTCAGCATCGTCTCTTCTAGCAAGCTGCAGCCTGAGTGGTGGAAATTCCTCTCACTATGAAGGCGCTTTTCAATTTAAATGTGGACAGAAATCTGATTGCTTTTTCCTATTTTTCCAAAGTTCATTCAAGAAAGCCTAGGAAGAGTCACGCCCACAAACAAAAACAGACCATTTTTTCCCCCATTTAACAGTGTTCTTCCTAAATCCTGTCCCTGGCATAGTATCTTTGAGATGTATATTCAACTGATTACAGTATATTATTTTACTAACCTTCCCAAGGCACAGAACTTTTCTTTTCTTGAGATGTGGATTAACCATTTCTTTGTATATCTCTTCCCAGATCTTCCCTTCCAATCACCAGCCTAGGAATTGTGGAACCCACCTATAACCTACAAACCCCTGCTTCCACATGTTCTGCCTTTTTGGGACAGACCAATGGAAAATCTTCACTAAATTTTGTCTGTCAATCTTGAAAACAAATAAAAGGAATCCCTGTACATGATCACCTTGAGAAAAGCATGTATGTCTCTTCTCTGGGCCTAGGTCACTCATATTTGGCTTGGAAATAAACCACATTAATTATTAATTATTAACTTTTACAGTTGGTTATTTTTCCATCAACAAGATGACAGCCAGGAAGGGATCAGAGATGAACTGGAGATCTTCCAAGGGGATGCTTCAAACCCGGTGCCTGGTAACAGTAGTTGGCCCTTTGTGCCCTCTCTGGCTTCGAACCTCTCTTTTCCTCAGGGGAGATTCAGTAAGTCCTCTGGACTCAGACCTCTCAAAAATTGGTAGACGGTCTGGTTTTTATCTCTAAGCTTGTTTGCTTGTTTATCTGTCTTATGTTTGTCTGTCTGTTTTGGGTAACCCAGGTTTGTTCCCCTCAGGTTGAGGGGCTGCAGTTTGCACCCTTTGGATAAGGGGCAGCTGTTTGCTCTCCTCAGGTTGAGGGGCAGTGGTTTGCACTCCTTGGGTAAGGTAGAGTAGTTTGCTCTCTCTGAGTCAGGTGTGGTGTTTTGTTCTCCTTTGAGTGGGTAGTTAGGAAACTAAAAGTATGAAAGTGCATTAGTTCAAAATAAAAGTAAGGATTCTAAAGGGTCTTCCACCTTTGCCTTCTTGAAGCTGCTTTAACTGGCTGCTACGCGTTTGCACTGGAGATATTGAAATGTCTTATTCATAGGCAAATGAAAGACTGAGTATCTCAGCTCTGAAAATAAAGGGCACTTGCTCCTCCCTGCCAGGTAGGCTCCCCAGGAGACTGGGTGCCATGCTGGGAGTGTCTGGAGGGGAGAAGATTTCTGTCTCTTAGAACTAGTAGCAGCTCTATAGGGAATCCTAAGCACAATAATTAATAACAACCCCATCCAGTAAACGCAAAATAAGAGCTGACCACCCAATGGTTTTGGGCTCCCTTAAAGGATGCTAGATTCTTTTTTTTTTCTTTTTCAGAGAGGTTTTTGCTACAGGGTGCGTGCACTCACCATAAAGACAGAGAGAGACAGAGAGATAGAAAGTGAGAAATCACCCCCTAGGGAGGATGGCCATGCTGCAATCCCTTCTCTTCCATTCTCCTCTCAGGATCCTGGGCATGCACGCACACGCGCCTGGCGTGAGTTTAAGCCGCTGGGTCCAGGACTTGAACTGCGGTCGACTACATGGGAGTCCACTGACATAGCCACTACGCTAACTACTGGTCCCTAGGATGCTAGATTCTTAAAGGGAACTGAGACATGTAAGATGAGTGATCGTGACACTAGAGTGACATTTAATGGAGAGATGCTCAAGGAAAAAAAAAACAGCAGCACACCAGTCCACCACATTAAAATCCTTAGAGTTCCACAGGCGCATTTCTCCTTTTAAAACTGCATTTAAAACAAAAAGAAAGAAAGAAGACACCTACAGTTTTAAAAGGCAAAAATTATGACCCCTTTGGGCACCACAGCTAGCTTTATGTATGACATCTATGGCGCCTTGACATGTAGGTATTTAGAAAAATGGGCAGAATTACAAAAGGTGATCTTGGTTAAAATTTTCTCAGGCAGAAGCTTCCATATTTATAAATAAGTCTTTTTGCAAGCTAAATTACAAAATCTGTATTTCAGTAAAAAGAATAAGGTTGCTACTTTAATTAGTATAAAAATTTTATTTAAAAAAATGACAAAATTAACTCCTTATAAAAGTTAACAAGAATAAATGTGAGACCATATCTCAAGAAAAATAAAAGAAGCTGCTTCTGAAATTAAAAAGGTGCCCCAAACTCCCTTTGTCCAGACAATTTCTGTATTTTCTTATTCCTTCTCTTACCAGAAATAAACTTGGGAAAGATACACATTAGCAGATTAGTCACCATAATGGTTGTTGTCAACAAACTAAAATCTGGTTTCCTCTCTAGGATACTATGGGCCAAACCTTAAGCACATGAAAGGAAGATGGGAACCCTAGTCTTGTTGCTAAGTGCAGGGGCAAAGAGCAGGACAGCTCATGCTGAAAGGGGCCATTCTGCTAGAGTTTTGTTTTTATTTAATTTATGTATTTTTGTTTAAGTGCATAAGTCTCTACTGAGTTGATCATGTACTCAATCAGTTTTAGAGGGTGAGCTCACCTGGTGGGCCTCTTTTGATTTACAAAGTCTTAGATAACATTTCCTTTTTTTTAGTAGAAAACAATCAGTTTTCTAGCAGCAATAGGTCTGGGGTCTTTTTTTCTTTCTTTCTTTTCCCTTTTGCTAGCATACAGCAATTTTCTATCTTGTAAAACATCTTAAAATTGTGTTATTCCTTTAAGGCCTGTGTTTATATTGTGGTGGTAGTCTTCTCTCAGCCTTTTTCTCATTTTTTTCTTATCATAACCAAAATGTAAGGTTTTTTTTTCTTTTACTGTAGGTCATTACAATGTAAATGAACCTTGGATTCCAAGCCCCTTAGAAAGATATTTTTATAATTTTTATTCCAATTTTAGCCCTTTTCAAGTTGTATTCATAGTTTTAAGATAATGATGCCAGAGGTTGGGGTGCATAGGCCCTACGCCCAGTACAGAAACACTGAATTAATTCTTTTGTCTCATGCTCATAAGGTAACAGAGACATGGTCACAGAAGGAATACTGAAATAGAGAGTTAGCAGAGGGCAGAAATATCAGAACTCCCAGGCAGGAATGAGTCCTGAAAAGTAGATTGCTAATGGAAAATTCAGAAATTTTTTTGTTATCTGTAGCTGGGGTTTTGTTTGTTTTTAAATCTAGGCTGCATATTGGCTGGCTTTCATATTGAAAAATGCCAACTCATTGACAAACTTAACTGCTGCTCAAAGTGAAACCAAGCAAAAACTCCCTAATGTATTTTCTAGGGTTCCTGAAAGATAAGGTCTATTTACATTGTAATGGCCCAGAGTAAGGAATAACTCTTCAGACTTTGGTTATGATAAGGACCAACCTGGACCGTGAGTGAGGGCCATTTGACCTCTAAAACTCTCATTTAAAGGAAAGAAGGTTTTCATTTCAATATGTAAGATGTTTTGTAGGCTGGAAACTGTTGGTTGTGAGCTCAAAGACTCCAGGCTGAATAGTTCCAGACACCTGAAGAGGAATTTGATTATCTAAGGCTTCACCAATCAAGAATGCCCACAAGATGATCATGCCCTCTTGAACCAATCACTGAACTGATCATGTGCCTAGGACCTCTGCCCCTAATTTTGCCCTTAAAAACGCATGTGGGGAATATCTTGGTGTGACAGGCCTTTTCAGCATGAGCTGCCTGCTCTCCTTGCTTTGCACTTTACAATAAAGCTGAACTTTCCTTCATTACACCATGTGCCTATGGCTTGGTTTTATAGCACTTGGGTGCACAAATCTGCTTTGAGTTCAGTAACAGTTTTTTGGCGACCCAGATGGGACTAAGGACCTGCGTAGGCATCTCGCCCAAGGTACAACGACCCTTGGCCAATGGCCACCCTCAGAACTTGTCCTGCAGCTGCCTGAGCACCTTGTCTCAGGGGCAGTCCTGGGTGATTGGCCACTGACCAGGTGCCATTGACCCATGGCGATATCAGTTTTGTGGTGAAGGAAACATGGCATTGGATTGGATTAGATTTGGTAGATGTCTGGTACATTGTGTGACTCGTGTGTGATGACACCAAGGCCTATCTTTCCCTGTAGATCTTTGATGGGTTTCCCTTTGTTTGGATAAAGAGTAGCTATAAGCCTCCCTTTAGACGTTTGTTTTCTAATTTGGTAGGACATTTGTTTGGTGTGATCTCCCCCTTTGGATACAGGGTCAAGAAGCCTTGAGAGACTGTTTGGAAATTTGGTAACTTGTACATTTGATTTTATGTTTTGTTTGAACCTGCCATGAATAAGACATCATTATGGGAAACTGAAAGAGAGCTCTATTCCATCTTGTAGCCCTTAGGGTATATTTTGTAGAATTGGGAACTTTGAACTATCATTCTAAGGAAGGAATAAAGATAACTCTTATAACATTATCTGGCCCCAATGTTCTCTAGGATCCAGGGAACAAGGGACAAAGAATGGGTGCTTACATTAGGTAACTAACTTTCTAATCATTTTGTGGGAAAATTAAAAGTAACATGCTTAGAATTTTAGTTAGGGGGTCTGCTCACTAACCCTCTGTGAAAGAAATGTGCATTCATTTATATCAGTAAAGTCAACAGCAGATGTTAATAGTCTTTAAAATGGGGGAAAAGAGATTAGAAATGTGACCACTGCCCTAGAAAGGCTAGGTTATTTGCATTCTCTCCCCCCCCACCCCTTTTTTTAGCATAACTCCAGACCTCCTTTTCCCTTCAGAGTGTACAACCTCCAGTAGATTGGCTTTTCTTAAAGGAGCAGTTTGTGGGTCCCATGTGGATGGTGTAGGTTAAATGTCTGTGTGCCTTTTCCTTATCTCTGCATGCCTTTCCTTTTCCTCTGTGTCAGTGATTTTTTAATAAACCTTAGGGCACGTGGCTACTATAGATTTGGCGTGGTGTAAGGAGTAAACCAAAGCTGCTCTGCTCTTCCCAAAGTCACAGCCAAGAGAACTCAGGACCTGACAAGTCGGCAAAAATGGAAGAATGTCTTAGCAGTCACTCCTGCTTTCTGTAGAATTCAGTTCAATAAATGGTAAAAATCACTGTTTAGTTTGTTTTCTAGATAAAGATTAGTGGGGGAAAAAAGGATTTGTATGAAATAGTCCTGCGGAGTATAGTTATTGTTAAGCAAAATTAGCATATGTTAGGCTGAGTTAGTATAAGCCCATTTAGTGTAATTAGCATATGTTAGGCTGAGTTAGTTTAGGCTGATTTAGCATAAACACCCTTGCTAGGGCTGCAGGCCGAGTAAGTATAGGCCAAGTTAGAGTATTCACCTTATTCACCGCCATAACAGGGATTCAAAGATGGAGCACAGGAATTCGTTAATTAACAGACAGGAATCCACAGCAAACAGGATATAGGATTTCGCGGCTTTACAAGACATAGGAATTGGCAGTTTAAGAGAGGAAGGGTGGATCTGGCTGGTGGCGACAGGATGAACAAACCTGAAGGCGCCAGAAGATTACCTACCTTAACTGAGAGTTCTTATCTAAATTCGGGTGGGCAATAACAGTCCCTAACTACAAGTGGCCCCTCCTTTGTGTGCTGTAAACTATAAAAAACTAATAAGATATCCTGTATTGCCTCCTGAGCTATAAAAAGCCCCTCGTTCCTAGGTTCGGGGTCCTTGTTGTAACCTGCTGTGTTGGGCATTAACTTGGACCCCAGCTAGCTGGGAAAATAAACATCTCTTATGCAGTTGCATTGTCGTTGTCTCCTCTGCGTCACCAGCAGATAAATCTATCTTTGGGCCTTACATGATCATAGTGATTTTTTTCTTTTCATTTTTTTATTTTCTGAGAGGTTTTTGCCTTAAGGGCACGTGCATTCTCTGGAGACAGAGACAGAAAGAGTATGAAATATCTCCCCCCAGGGGGGAGTGGTCATGCTAAATCCCTTCTCTATTCTCTTCTTGAGATCTGGGGTACGCATGCACACGAGTCCAGTGGGATTTTAAAGCTGACTCAAACCGTGGTGGGCCATGTGAGAGTCTATCCATGTAGCCATTGTGCCATTTGCTGGTCCCCATAGTGTTTTTCTGGCATGAGTACTCTGCCTGCTTTTTCCCGCCTGGATATAGTCTCCATTTCTGTGTCATTTGTCCTAAGGAGGTCAGAACACAGGCCTAGTGATGAAGGAATAAGGTGGCACAGGAGTGATTGGGCCCACACTTGCATTGAGACACAGGTTCTTGTCCCACACTCAGGAAAAATTAGTCATGGACACAAAAGTGTAGCCATGGCAAAGTGGGGAGTTTATTAAAGGAGAGGGAAAGAAAAACAGCTTCCAAAAAGGGAGAGCTTCCTGAAAATAAGTTGCCAAGAAAAAATTGTGATAAGGAGTTTATCTTTGGGTCAGGAAGGGCTTAGTCTGGACCTCTTCAAGGTGGGGCTTGTGCCCCTCCTAGTGACGAGGGGCACATACTGGATGGGTCCAATTACTTTCCTAATTTTATAATGGATATGAAGATACCATGGAGATTCTTTGTCTAAAACCTTTAGGCTATAAAAACCATTATCTTATCCTTTTCCTAGAAAATGGTGGTGCCTGGAAAAAAGCCTTTGTTTTAGGTGTAAGTCAGGCTGTCTAGGTCAGTCACCAAGCAACCTCTGCACAAAGCCTCTCAATTAGTTTTTTCCCCTATCTTTAAAAGCAATCTGGATCTTGTTTTTTAGTTCAGTTATAACTTGGTTTAAATTCTATTCTATATTCAAAACATAGTAAAAGTGTCTGTGTGGTTATATGTATGTGCACACATTTGTGTGTAGACATATAGATATGTTTGCTGTTTGTCTGGCTAAAAACTAATAATGATAGATATAAAAAAATTTTTCTTAAAAATCCCTTGTAAATAAGTCGGCCTAATTAAAACCTAATACACTGGCCATTCATTTATAAAGCTTCTGTTTCTCTCTTAAATCCTACTTTTTTATGGCCACGTTTCAGTCGACCAAACCCTTTTTCCTCAAATCTCTCACTAACTGCAATTAGCTCTTTAGGACTTAATTATTTTTTATGTGTTTTCTCTCTGGTCTAGAGCCTGTACTCTTTTGCATTAAACTCATCAATCACTTTGGCTTTTGGAATACAAAGTGATACATTGATACAGTGAGTGGACATTTAATCTTTGGTTGTATGCTAGTTACCATATAAAACTGGCTTTCTTTACTTTTTGTTTTCTTTACATGCTTTCATTAAGAAAAAGTCTTAAATATCTAATTCAGTCAGACAAACAGACAGCAAACGGCAATTCATTAAGAGAAAAAGTAATTTCTTAAATAAATCAAAAAAACTTTTTGAGCCAGTCACCTAATTTAATTAGATTTTCTAAGTAGTTCCTACACCATCTGCACACTTAGTAAAATAGTACAAAAAATTTCTACAATTTTATGTTCCCTTAGTATCCATTTTGGTCAGTATTCTTTGTCTTTAAAGTGCAAATCTCCTAATCTACCTTCTAAAATCAAATAAAAGACTTAAGCTATATGTGAGAATAAACTAACTTGTTCCAAATAGTAATGCAGTTTGACTCATACTGTTCTTTCAAACTAATGAGTTTTATAGTCTCTTGGCTAAAATTCTAAAATAAAAGCTATAATTCTTTGACTCTATATATGTGTACACATATGTGTATTATGTTATATTTATGTGTATGTTTATCTGTATGTGGTACCAAATTGATATAAATGCACACTTATAAGTTAAAATGCGCTCAAATGATATTCAAGTTCACGTGACTTAAGTAAAAAATCTTTAAAGCTGATTTAAAATTGTTAAATATAAACCAAAATGTCTCTGAACTTTTAGCATGTAAATCAAGGGCACAAATTGCCTCTGTCATAAGTGGCCATTCTTAATGCCACATGGACAGTTAGGTTAAAAAAAAACTGGGGAAACAAAAAACTCTATTGTGTCTGGTAATTCAGTCTTTAAATAAAATAAGATTAGTTAATAGAAAGCTAGGCTGATTTTCCTTTACTTCAAAGAAAAATACCTTAAATAAATAGCCTTGTTTTTTCATAAATAACTTAAATATAATAGTTAAAAACAAATTAAGTAAATGTAAATGGAATAAATGTTTATAATTAAACTTGTTATCACTTTTACATTTTTCTGCATAGTTTAAATTTTTTTGGAGAGGTTTTTGCTATAGGGCTCGTGCACTCGCCAGACAGAGAGAGAGAAAAACAGAGAGACAGAAAACGAGAAATCACCCCCCAGGGGGGATGGCCACGCCACAATCCCTTCTCCTCCATTCTCCTCTTGGGATCTTGGGCACGCACGCACATGTGCCCGGTGTGAGTTTTAAGCCACCGGGTCCGGGACGCGAACCATGGTCAACTACGTGGGAGTCCAGCGACATAGCCATTACGCTAACTGCTGGTCCCCTGCATAGTTTAAATTTTAAAGGCATGGTATGTTAAGTTATATTAATAAATTCCTTGAGCTATTTCTAAGTTTAAGTGTTGTATATACTTTAACACCATGTTTTATATAGCATAAGTCTAAAATGTAATCTGTTAACTTCTGTTATAAAAAATATTTCTAAATATTATAAAATAGATGTTAAAATTTCAGAATAATAGTAACCAAAGCTAAAAATTAAAAAAATAATTATGTACTCAAATATACTGAAAAAGTTAAAATTTTTTGGTAAACAGAAAATAAAAATAGATGTTAAGTTGTGTTTTTGTTCAAGATAATTGTCTAGTGTGGAGGATGTTTAAAATTTGTTTTAGAGTAAGTAAATAAATATATATATATATAAATAAAACTAAATAAGTATAAAAAGTTGGAAAAAAAGAAATGTAAAATCTTAACATAAAACTAACTAAATTGACTAAACTTATCCAAAATTCTGTTAAAGACTAAAATTTGTTTTGTTTTTATATAATAATAACCAAAATGAGTAAAGTTTTTTATAAAACTTTTTGAGTATAAAAAAAAAGAATTCTGTGTGACTTCTACTGTCTTAATCAGGTTATCTAGCTATTATAGTAAAAAGTCTTATTCTAACCTATTAAAGAGCTTTTATTATGGCTTTAGTTTGAAATTTTTTAAATTGTGACTTTGGTTAAATAAACAAGAAATAGTCACAGTGCCCTAATTCTGCTTTAATTACATGTTATAAACCTTTGATATTTGTCAGATATTCCATGTCAAATTTCAGTTCCAGTTTAAGTTTTTTTTTTTTTTTTAACCTTAAACTAATTTTTAAAAATTCTTAACAGGGTCCTTAAATGTCTACAAAAGACAGACTTTCTGACATGCTAAAATTATATGAAAAATACTGTCGAATATAAAATAGTGTTTAGCTCTATGTGTCGATAAGTGTTCCAAAATTATATGAGATTCTTGGGACCAGCAGTTAGCATAATGGCTATGTCGCTGGACTCCCATGTAGTTGACCACGGTTCGAGTCCCAGACTTGGCGGCTTAAACTCATGCCGGGCACGTGTGCATGCGTGCTCAAGATCCCGAGAGGAGAATAAAGGAGAAGGGATTGCAGCATGGCCATCCCCCCTGGGGGGTGATTTCTCACTTTCTATCTCTCTGCCTCTCTCTGTCTTTCTGGTGAGTGAACGTGCCCTATACCAAAAACCTCTACCAAAAAAAAAAATTAATGAGATTCTTAAATATCTGTTATATATTAGTGTATTATTAGTCATATTTGTAATGCTAAATAGTTCTAATATAGCTTGTCACAAAAATAATCAAATTTGTCTATTTTGGGTTATAGTAAAATCAGATCTCAAACCAGGGCCTTTTTAAGTTTTGTCTATAGTTTAATGTTTTGTTCTAATGCTCTTTTGAAAACAATTTGTTATAAGCCATAATCCAAAAATTGTCTCTTTTAAGAAAATTAGTAAAAAGACTCTAATAAGTACTCTTTTTAAAGAATTGTTTCTGTAAGTTTATTATTATTGTTACTATTTGATTTAAAAAGAGACAAATCAAAGAGATATCCCTATCTCAGTAGGGATAGTGAGAAGGCAGACCACCAGGTTTGAGACTCAAACTGTGGTCAGCCATGTAAAAATCCAGTGCTTTGGCCACCAAGTCACTGGCTAGCCCCCAATAAAGTACTCTTAAATGTAGGTTTTTTAATAACTTTGAGATTATATCTCTAAACTTCCAGGATTTAAATTTAAAAATTGGGCCATAGTAACACTGCAAACTCAACCAAAGAGAGATTAATTTAATCAAAATGAACTGGTAAAATAATTTTTTTTTACTTTTGACTAAAACGTTACTGATTTTCTTCTATGCTTTTTTCCAAATTTAAAAATGTTTGTCTTTTTGAGCTGTTAATAAATTCAACAGTTTGTAAAATTTTTCCTTTTAAAATTGTAACAAACTTTTCTCTTTCTAGTCCCCTAAAATTAGAGAATATTGGTGAGCATTCTTATTTTGTGACAATATGGTTGTTTGCATAAGTTTAATAATACTTGTTGCCTTGCATCAGAAATTAAAAACACTGGTTATTGCCAGGGCTTTGACTCACATGTCATATCTGAAGATATGACCAGAAAGCTAAAAAACTAAGGTTAATTTCAACAAAGTCAACAATTGCTCTTAGAAAAATTGCCTGGTACCACAAGCAATTCTGCCTGGCAGGTAAGTAAAAAATGTCACTTCCTGACAGGCCTCAAAACTTCCAAGTACAGGTACTTAAAGGCACAGTCAGGATAGATTTCTGACTTGGCTCAGTAGCCTTGGGAGGCTTCTTTCTTTCTTTCTTTCTTTCTTTCTTTCTTTCTTTCTTTCTTTCTTTCTTTCTTTTTATTTACATTTTTTAACACATTCAATCACATTATTTAGCTTATAAGGTGATCATTTTAATATATGAACATTTCTCCCCGGTCGAGTTGATCAAAATATAACACTACCTCCCTGTCTCAACAATGCTGTCTTTGTATCCCTCCTCCAAATGTTCTTCCCCAGGCCCCACTCCTCCACACACACCACATCTGGCATTCACATCCACCTCTTGTGTTTGTACATCCTTTAGTCCGTCAGTTTCAGTTATAGAGTGTGGACATTCGGTATATATTAAGTGGGGACATACAGTGTCTCTCCTTCATAGCCTGGCTTGCTTCACTCAGCAGTAAATATTCCACATTCTTCCACTTTCTGTCAAAAGCCAGGGTTTTGATGGCTTCTTAAAGAGTCTAATCTATGGGACCAGCAGTTAGCGTAATGGCTATGTCTCTGGACTCCCATGTAGTTGACCGCGGTTCCCATTCCAGACCCGGTGGCTTAAAACTTACGCCGGGCGCATGTACATGCATGCCCAAGATCCTGAGAGGAGAATGGAGGAGAAGGGATTGCGGTGTGGTCATCTCCCCGGGGGGTGTGTGATTTCTCGCTTTCTGTCTCTCTGTCTCTCTCTGTCTGGTGAGCGCACACACCCTATGGCAAAAACCTCTCCAAAAGAAAAAAAAAGTCTAAAGTTTCTTATAAAAAATTCCAGCAAAGCCAACTAAATTAATTAGTATTCTTATTAGACTTTGTGCAAATAACAGACCAAATTAAGACTAAACTTATTTTTTTTGCAAATAAGTTAGTTCTATTATGCTTTTCTTAGTAAAAAGGGAAAATGGAAAAAAAATGTTTCTCAAAATACTATAGTGTACTTTTTACTAAATTTTAGCTCTGTACATATTTGTTTTTGAGTTTTTAATATCTACCTACTGTTTGGACAGAATTCTTTATTTCCTGGCTTTAAGTCTTAAGCAAGTTTTTTCACATTTTTAAATTTTAATTCATTAAAACTAAAACTGCTTTTCTTAAAGTTTTACATGTAAGAATAATCAATTAAATAGACTACCCAAATCACCACAATAACTAGTGCATAATGAGTGTAAATGCAAACAACAGGCTAAAAAATTTTATTGGATCACTTTTCAGCCTTTTTTTAACTGTATTTCATTGGCAAAATTTGTCTTAGACCATAATTAAATTATGTCTTAGCTTATTAAAGAAGTTTGCATAATGACATTTCATGTTGCACTTACAAATCTTAAGAAAAAAAAAAAACTAAGCTACCTGGCTACTAATAAAAATAGCTAGTGTTAATGCAAATAACCAACTCTGTAAAAATAATAATACAGTTTATTTCTAAGTAAAATATGAGTGACCTAGGTCCAGAGAAGAGGCAAAACATACCTTTCTTGGGGTAATCAAGTATAGGGGTTTCTTTTATTTAATTTTAAGAGCAAGAGACTAAGTTAAATATTTAGTGAAGAGTAAAAAGTTTTTCTATTAGTCTAGCCAAAAAAAAAAAACAGGACATGTAGAATGGGAGGGGGACTTCTAAGCTATAAATAAGTTTTATAGTTTTTAAGTTGGTAATTAAAAAAAGTTGCTAAAATTAAAAAATATGTACTTTAACAGAGATGAGGAGACTTAATATATATCACAAAAATGCTACTACAGGGACAAAATATAAAGTCTCCTGTCAAAATAGTCTATTAATGTTTGTGGGCATGACTCCCTCCAGTCCCCCTAAAACAGATTTTAAAAAATAAAAAATGCAGTCAGACTTCTGTCCTCATTAGCAACTTTACTGTCTTGTTTTATATCATACTTAAATGTACGTTCAAATTTTAAAATGTAACAGTAAAAGCTAGTGCTAGCATAATAATATTAAAAAAAATCCTAAAAAAAATACTTTAAAATAAATGCATACTATTTTCTCCAATCCTGACCTCTAAAACTACGTTCTCATTCAGGAAAAAACAAAAAAACAAAAAAACAGCCAGATCAGTCATCGCCCATTTTCCTTCAAGATTGAAAGGTTATTCTAAGAATGGGGGGACTGAAACCAAGCTGTAACCCTCTAAAAGGAGTAAACCTTCAGTTTCTTTATTATTATTATTATTTTAAAAGAAAGTGTAAGTTCCTAAAATGAAAACTGATTAGAACGAAAAGTATCTATCCAGATTGACTGACAAGAGAGGCCCATTTAAATGTAGATGTTACATTCAAGTATCTTGTCTCTGACTACACCCACTCCCTCCCTGAAATAATTATTTGAATGTATACCCTAGCTTACAGTAAACTGCACCTTCCTGTAGTAATAGATGACATTTATCTAAAAACTGTCTGTCACTTTAATGTACTCAAAAGAAGCTTGTAGCTTCCCTCTTTGTCAAAGAAATCAGTTTCTTAACTGTAGGAATTAAGATGTAGAAGTTTTGAGTAACACATATCTTAAGATGTTTTGTAGGACAATAATCATTGACCACATCACTTCCAGGCTAAAATGCACCAAAGACCTGATGATCGCCCCCTCCCAGATCAGAACATTGATCATCTAAGGCTTCACTGATCAAGAATACAGAAGAGATGATCACACCCTCTTAAACCAATCACTGATCTAATCACGCACCTGAAACCTCTACCCCAATTTTGCCCTTAAAAACGCATGTGGGGAACATCTCAGGGAGACTGGGTCTTTTCAGCATGAGCTGCCTGCTCTCCTTGCTTTGCGCTTTGCAATAAAGCTGTACTTTCCTTCATCACACCATGTGCCTATGGCTTGGTTTTATAGTACTTGGTTGACCAAACCTAGTTTGAGTTCGGTAACATTATCTATGTAGATAACTATTAAGGGATGTAAAGTATTTTGAGAATCCTAGTGCATCTTCTTTTTGTTTTTAGAGGGTTTTGACTTAGGGCACTTGTGCTTGCCAGGGAGAGATAGAGTGAGACAGAGACAAGGAGAAGTGAAAAATTACCTCCCAGAGGGAATGGTCACACCACAGTCTCTTCTCCTTCATTTTTCTACTGGGATCTTGGGCATGCACATAGACACCTGGCCTGAGTTTCAAGCCACTGGTCTTGACTCAAACTGCAGTCATCCATGGGGGAATCAAGCAACATAACTGCTACACCACCTGTTGATCCTCCCATCCAGGTCTTTATGTTTATATTTGCTGCCCTGAGATCGACAGTCCTCGTTCTCTCTCTCTCTCTCTCTCTCTCTCTCTCTCTCTCTCTCTCTCTCTCCCCCTCTCTTTTTTTTTGAGAGGTTTTTGCAATAGGGCACATGCACTCACCAGAAAGAGAGAGACAGAGAGACAGAAAGTGAGAAATCACCCCCCAGGGGGGATGGCCATGCTGCAATTCCTTTTCCTCCTTTCTCTTCTCTGGATCTTGGGCATGCACGCACACACGCTCGGTGTGAGTTTTAAGCCACCAGGTCCAGGACTCAAACCACAGTCGACTACATGGGAGTCCAGCAACATAGCCATTATGCTAACTGCTGGTCCCGACAGTTCCCTCTTTAAAAGGATTTTTTTTCTGTGTGCTTGCCCCTGTCATTACCAAATCTAACATAACTCAGATTTCTGACTTGAGTATGTTTGCATTTTTGTTCTTCAAGACATGCATTCTCATGTCCTCTTGACTTTTCAAGTATCTTAAAAAGAAAAGCAAACCTATAAAACAGAAATTTGATAATTAATCTGAGGGATGCTTATGGTGAGATCTATTTACTTCAAACCATTCTCCGAGGCAGTCTTATGTTACATTCATAGACAAGGCGGCTGTGCTATAGTACCTCCCTGCTGTCATTCTTCAAGGCACATTGTGCATTCCCAGCACCTTCAATCAGTACATCCTCATCATAGTCATTCATGGCTTTGTTCAACATATCATAAGATGTACATCCATGTCATCTGAGGGTGCAAATTTTGCACATACATTGAACTTAAGTTCTCCAAACATGTGCAGCAGGTGGTGTGGGGCTAAGGATTGGATCACAAGGCATGGCACACAGGATCTCCTCTTGGCTGGCTGCCCCCTACCACTGCCACTGCCATCCCTGGAGCTTCTGTGCATGTGGTTTTGTGAGCCCCACAGTCTATCACTGCAGTTGGTGCTGAAGAAAGACTGCACTGATGTCCCAACCAGAATGGGGCTGCATAAAGCCTCCAGGAGGTGCTGGGCTAATGATGCCCAGCACCTGAACCAGAAACCTATCATCTCCCCATCCCTGCTCTTTTTGTTCCCTTCTTTGCTCCTGGAAGGTAGATCTGAGCCTGAGTCCAGGAGTACAGCCATTAGGAGCTGCTGGGCTACTCTGCTTGGTGCCCAATTTCCACACATCAAGGCAGGGTCCAAGCTCAGCACCCAGCGAGTCTAGTGAGCAGAGCAAGGAGGCATGGTCAGGGCTCTGCAGCTGCTCTCAGAGGACCCCACACATCTAGGGCCAGTGCCAGCTCCCTGAAGGCACTAGACACTGGAGGTGCTCTTATTCTCTGGGGGTGGTGGGCCAGTGTGGTATCATGATTGGGAGCCAGAAACAAAGAGAGGCTAGAGAAAGAGGGCCCTGCAGCTGATGCCATGTGCTGGTGCCTGTGGGAGGAGACAGCTCACGTGACTGTACAGCTGTTTCAGTTCTGGTGGCCACAACTGCTGGGCTCTGAGACTCTGGCCTTCACACTGCCTCCTCCAGGGGCCGTTGCTAAAATTGCCATCCATGGAATCCCATGGGGGGGGGGGGGTCTCATGGAGGATTTTGTTTGCTAAGAATTATTTTATTTTGGGGCCAGATGATGGCATGGTGTTTGAGGTTCTACAGAGGCCAACTGCAATTCCAGTACCTGGACTGGAGAATTGCTTTCTCACTTTCCCACTCTCTATCTCTTTGGCCAAATTAAAACTAATAATATTAAATAAAAATAGTTGTCATCATTACTTTTTTAAAATTTGACTGGAGAGAGACAAAGAGAGAGATAGGAAAAAAAGGAAGGCAGGAAAACACTTTTGAGACTTTCAGGACTTTAGAGCCCTACCAGATCTGAGACCCAGGCCATGGTCAGCTATGTCGGAGTCTAACACTTTTATCACAACACTTGTCAGCCCAAGAAATCATGTTTCTTAAGTAACATTAGAGATTTAAATGTATCTCTAAGCAAAATTTCTACAACATCCCAAAGATGTTGTGCCATGGTCCAGCCTCGGAGGAGGTGGGTTGACTCATCAGGGGCGGCACAGGAAAAAGAATGGAGGCCACAGTGCCTTTTTTTAAAATATTTATTAATTTATTTATTTTTCTCTTTCTTTAATTTTTTAATTTTTTAATTTTTACATTTAATTATTGCACCTCTTTACCGTGTACACCAAGGTTTTTCCCAACATGAATACAGTGCACATTAGTCAAAACAATGATATTACCATGTCCATTATCATCAACAGACAACCCTCCATTTTTGTATCCATTAAGTGTGTTGTTTGTTCCCTGAATCCCCCTCCCCTCCATCCTCAATCACTCGTTCCCATTATCTCTCCCATACTGTCTCCAGTATCCGCAGCCACCATCCCTGCTACCATACCCTCCGGTTCCTTCAGTTTTCTTTATTTTTTTCAATTATCAGCTCATAAAGTTTTTAACAATAGGGAGCATAGACTCTATTCAGGGTTGGATTAAGGGTGGGTCTCATGCAGTTCTGCAATTGTAGGTGAATCTCCATGGAATACAGTTTCAGGAAAGTGGTTCTGGAAAGCAGAGATGATTATCAGTTGATGCGGCACAGTATCCATCCTGTGACCACCAGGAATGGTGTTGTGGGAATCTGCAGCGTGAGTCATCCTCAGGTATCTGGCTTTCTTAAGAATGGTAGAGTAGTTCTTGTTTTTTCCTGAGGTAATGCAGTGCTGGTAACCATCATCTTCTCACTGTCCATAGGCAGAGAAAATCCTCCTATACTGTAAATTTCTCAATTGGTTTAAGACAGCTAAAGTTTCTTTCTGTTGCTTGTAGCTGCAAGTTCTCAGTCCTAGTTTTCGGCTTCAGTTTGCTGCCTGCAGCCGGTGGCCACGCGCAGGCGCAGGCCCGGCGGCCACGCGTGGGCCCAGGGGCCACATGCAGGGCCGGCGGTGACGTGCAGGTGCAGGCCCAGAGACCACACGCTGGCCCGGCGGCCACGTGCAGGCCCAGGGGCCATGCGCAGGCCCGGCGGCCACGCTCAGGCCCGGTGTCCACGCGCAGGCCCGGGAGCCATGCATAGACCCGGCGTCCACACGCAGGTCCAGCGGCCATGTGCAGGCCCAGCGGCCACGTGCAGGCGCAGGCCCGGCTGCCATGCTCTGGCCCGGAGGCCACGCGGGGGCCCGGTGGCCACGCGCGAGCCCGGAGGCCATGTGCGGGCCCGGAGGCCACGTGCTGGGCCGGCGACCATACGCAGGACGTGCAGCCATGCGCAGGCGCAGGCCTGGCAGCCACACTGAGGCCCAGCAGCCACACGCAGGCCCGGAGGCCATGTGCTGGCCTGGTGGCCACGCGCAGGCCCAAGGGCCACTTGCAGGCACAGGCCCGGCAGCCACGCGCAGGCCTGGTGGCCACGCGCAGACCCGGCGGCCACGTGCATGCCCGGGGGGGCCACGCGCAGGCCCGGTGGCCACGCTGGTCTGGCAACCACGCGCAGGCCTGGCGGCCATGCGCAGGCACAGGCCCGGCAGCCACGCTCAGGCCCGGTGGCCACGCGCAGGCCCGGGAGCCATGCGCAGGCCCGGCGGCCATGCACTGGTCTGGCAACCATGCTCAGGCCCTGTGGCCATGCGCAGGTGCAGGCCCAGCGGCCATGCGCAGGCCCGGCAGCTACACGCTAGCCCCAGGTGCATGAATGTGTGCGGGATCCAGCGCCACCTCCCACTCGCCCGCCCGGCCAGAGAAAGGAAGGTCAGTGAGCTCAGCCAGTCCGTGCCGCCAGTCCGAGTCGGCGCCAAGCGCTGGACACACCCAGTGCCGGAGGGGCAGCGGGGACCGGGCAGTCTGGGCCATGGCACGCGAGGCGGAGCCCCGCCCCCGGGTGGCGCAGGCCCCGGCTGGCGCAGGCCCCTGTCCCAGCATGCAAGGCAGAGCTGTGCAGGCCCCAGCCCCAGTGCGTGAGGCGGAGCTGCCCTCAGTGCCTTTTTTATGCACGTCCTCAATTGGACATTCCCAGAGATTGCTCTCTGAAGAGTGACAACTGCTAGGAATCATCGTGTCTTTTTATTGAAAATGTGATACATGCAAGTAAATGGGTGAGGGGATACATGTTTTAATTATCAGCTCATAAAGTTTTAACAATAGGGAACATAGGTTCCATTCAGGGTTGGATTAAGGGTGGGTCTATTGCAGTTCTGCAATTGTTAATTTGATGTAGGTGGTTCTTCATGTAATGCAGTTTTGGGAAAGCAGCTCCAGCAAGCAGAGATAATTATCAGCTGATATGGTGGTAGCCATTTTGTGATTACTGAGCACGATGCTGAGAAAAGAAAATCTCAAGTATAGATATTAGTTCTTATGGATCTCAATAAAGAATGGTACTTATATAATTTTACAGGGATTTAAAACTTAATTCAAGGAATCTTAATATATTTTAAAGGGGTGAAACTATTGTTTACTTGGTAAGAGCGGTGACAGCTTTTTTAACTGGTGGTAAAGTGACTAACAAGTTAAAGAAGAACTTTAAGGAGGGTTTGTGGCATAATTAAGCATTCTATTGTGCCTGTGGCACCACTGTTATGTATTTTGTTAGAACATTAGCTACCGTGGGGTAGGAGTGTTCAGGGCCAGTTTCAGCCTAAAAGGTTATTTTTAAGCTTGTGTTAAATGTATCTTGAAGGGCCTTCCAAAGGTCAAGAAGATTTTTGTTTAGATGTGACTTTAGCAAACCCTCTATTGTGACTGCAGGGATGAAGTATTGTAATTAACAGTAGGTGGTCAGGGCAAAGGGGAGCGGTTGGGGGACTTTTGGGAAATTTTATCATGTACTCAGGATGTATAAGAGAGCTATGTAATTCTTTTATAGTAGTATATCAGGGAGTCGGGGGGGGGGGTTGCTTCACAGCAAGGCTACTGCAGTCTCTGGAGCATAGAAAAAGCAGTCTTGCCAACGTGCTGAGTCAACCCAAGCTTTGCTCATCAGTTGGGGCCAACCAAGGCTGTGCTCAAAAGGTCAAAGGCTCAAAACAGATCCTGGGGCTCCACCGGGTCAGACTCCTCCAATTTTGGTATGATGTGTTTCTAATTTTGTCTCAGGTATTTTTGTTAGTAATCCATCATGTGGCATAGTAGTTAAGGTGTTGGACTCCCATATGGCCCAGTGCAGTTAAAGTCCCAATATTCTGGACCAGGAGGAGTGGAAATCAGGTAGGTCATGTGTGTGTGTGTGTGTGTGTGTGTGTGTGTGTGTGTGTGTATACCCCAAATCCCCACAGAGGAATGGAGTAGGAGGGATTACAGTATGGTCACCCACCTGAGGGGTGATTTTTCACTTTCCCTATCACAGTCTCTCTGTCTCCCACCAGTACAGGTCCTATTTCAAAAACTTTTTAAGAAAGGTGTTATTTAAGTAAAAATATGAATTATATATAAAGCTGTTTTGTTGAATATAGCCATATAACTTGCCTTTATTAAAACTTTGGAGGACCAGCAGGTGGTGTGAGGGTTAAGGTGCCAGACTCCCACATGGCTGACTGTGGTTCAATTCCCAGACTTGACAACTTGCTGTCACTCCTCCCACCTATCTCTGTCTGGTGACTATAGCAAATTAAAATAATAATAAATAAAATTAAATTAATAATTTCCCCCAAAAAATCTTTGGAATAGTCCCTATTAAAGGTATTAGAATTTTCTAACTACATATGAGAAGATTATTTAAATTTGTACCATTAGCAATAGACACGTGGCTGAGTCTCACAGGCATAGGAAGTATGTGTGCTACTGACCAATTGTGGAAGCCATATGAGAAGGCTCTGGGTACCTCTTTCTATTTCTCATTAAAAAATAAATATAACTTTTAAAAGAACAATTGGTACCAAATAGGTACAGAGTCATAATAAATTTTACACTGTTTAACACTGGGGGCTCTGCTAATCTGTATTAAAGTCACAAGTTCATATTATGTGTTCTGAAGCCTTACTTTGTACTATAAGCACTGCCCTACAGGCTATACAGGCAACGTATTTTCAGAATCTTCTAAGGGTACATTTTTATTTTATAAGCTTTTGATATAGGGCATGTACATTTTTTCAGAGAGAGACAAAGGGACACAGTGAGGGAAAGTGAGAAATCACCTTCCAGGGAGAGTGGCTGTGCTGCATATTGCCAGCATGAGTTTCAAGCTTCCAGGTCTGGGACTGGAAATGTAATTGGCCTTGTGAAATTCCAGCAACTTAACCACCATGTCACCTGTTGTTCCTGTAACTCACTATTTTTACTTGATACATTCTAACTTCACATATAAGTAACACTAATAATTGTGTGCTTGGCTTTGCAGTTGTAAAAGAAATTCTAAAATTTGAATGAAACCACAAAAGGCACTGAATGCTCAAGGCAATTCTAAATAGACAAACACAACAAAGAAAAACTATAAGAAACGGGACCAGCAGTTGGCTTAATGGCTATGTAACTGGACTTCCATGTAGCAGATTGCAGTTGGAGTACCGGACCCAGTGGTTTAAACTTGTGTCGGGTGTGTGTCCATGCATGCCCAAGATCCCAAAAGGAGAATGGAGGAGAAGGGATTGTAGCATGACCTTCCCCACTGGGGGGTGATTTCTCGTTTTTTGTCTCTCTGTCTCAGTCTTTCTGGTGAGTGCACATGCCTTATAGCAAAAACCTCTCCCCGCCCAAAAAAAAAAAAAAAAAAAAAAAAAAAAAAAAACAAAACAAAAAAAAAACTAGAATTATACTACCAGCCTTTAAGTACAATACAAAGATCTATTAACAAAAATAGCTTGGCAAAAACAAAACAAAAAACACACATAGGTACATAGGCCAATTTAACAGAAAAGAAAACCTGTAAATAACTCTACTTTTTACACTCAACTGATTTTTTTCTTAAATAATTATTTTATTCAATTTAATTTATTATTTTGATTTATTTTTAATCTGACCAAAGAAAGAAAAAGAAAGAGAGGGAAAGTGAGAAAGCAAGCCACCAGATCTTGGACTCAAATTGTGGTTGACCACGTGGGAGTCCAGTGCTCTCAACCACCACACCATCTGCTGGCTATTGATGTTCAACAGTGATGCCAGGATCATAGACTGGGAAGAGAGCAGTACTTCAAAATGGTGTTGAAAATAGTCGATATCTATATCATAAAGATTACGGACTTAAATGTAAGACATAAAAGAGGACTAGAGAAGAAAAAAATTAGGAAAAATGCCTCAGGTATTGGTATGAGTAGAGATTTGTCAAAGAATACCTAAAAATCAGAGACAAAAAAAATAAAAAGAGATTACTGATATTTTAGCAAACTAAAATGTTCCTGCCCTAGAATTGATCAACAGTGAAACCGAGCAAGGACCCCCTAATGTATTTTCTAGGGTTCCTGAAATGTAGAGTCCATTTACATTGTAATGGCCCAGAGTAAGGAGTAAGTCTTCAGACTTTGGTTATTATAATGACCAACATGGACCATAAATGGGGCCATTTTACCTCTAAAACTCTCATTTAAAAGGAAGATAAGGTTTTCATTTCAATATGTAAGATGTTTTATAGGTTGGAAATTGCTGGTTATGAGCTCAAAGACTCCAGGCTGAATGGCTCCAGACACCTGAAGAGAAATTTGATTATCTAAGGCCTCACCAATCAAGAATGCCCAAGAGATGATCACACCCTCATGAACCAATCACTGAACTCATTGTGCACCTAGATTCTCTGCCCCTAATTTTGTCCTTAAAAATGCATGTGGGGAACATCTTGGGAAGACCGGGTCTTTTCAGCATGAGCTGCCCACTCTCCTTGCATTGCGCTTTGAAATAAAACTGTACTTTCCTTCATCACACCATGTGCCTATGGTTTGGTTTTATAGCACTTGGGCTAGCAAACCTGATTTGAGGTTCAGTAAAAGTTTATTGATGACCCAGATGGGACTAAAGTTCTGTGTGGGTGTCTTGCCCAAAGTACAATGACCCTTGGCCAATAGCCACTCTCAGAACTTGTCCTACAGTTGCCTGAACACCTTGTTTCAGGGACAGTCCTGGGTGATTGGCCACTGACCAGGCCACTGACCAAGACTATTTCAGTTTTGTGGTGAAACATGGCATTAGGTTGGATTGGATTTGGTAGACATCTGGTAAGTTGTGGGACTCATATGTGATGACACCAAGGCCTATCTTTCCCTGTACATCTTTGGTGGGTTTTTCTCCATTTGGTTAAAGCTATAAGCCTCCCTTTAGACTTTTGGTTTCTGCTTTGACAGAATGCTTGTTTGATGTGAATCCCCCTTTGGATACAGGGTCAAGAAGCCTTGAGAGATCATGTAGAAATTTGGTAACTTATAAACTTGATTTTATGTTTTGTTTGAACCAGCCGTGAATAGGACATTGTTATGGGAAATTGAAAGAGAGCTCTATTCCATCTTGTAGTCCTTAGGGTATATTCTGTAGAACTGGGAACTTTGAACTATCATTCTAAGGAAGGAAAAAAGATAATTTATAACATCATCTGGATCCCAATGTTCTCTAGGATCCAGGAAACAGGGGACAAAGAATGGGTGCTTACATTAGGTAACCAACTTTCTAATCATTTTGAAAAATAAAAGTAACATATTTAGAATTTTAGTTAGAGGATTTGCTCGCTAACCCTCTATGAAATGTGGACTCATTTTGTTATACCTAATATGTTGTCTTACTTGCTGTGAAGAACTGTTACACTTGATATATTGTTTAATGGCTAAGTTAGTAGTTTGCTATGAAGAAAATGTTTGATTGTAACGCTGCTTGCTGAGAACATACCTGACTCCATTTGTAGTACATTCAGCCTGGCACTAGTCATGTTCCTGGAAATTCGACACTCAGCAAACACCCTAGTGCTTATTGCTAATAGCAGACTAGCCATATGCTGACCGATAGATAACAGAGGAACATGAGCATGGTCTATGCTTCACCCCCTCCATGACTGGCAAAAATATCCCACTTTGTTCTTACTCAAATCCCATAGACTTACAAGTAAAATGTTACCAAGATGTTCTGTTTTGTCAAGTCACCATGAGCCTGTCAAAATTAGACATAAAAAGAGGAGCCTGGACCAGCAGTTAGCATAATGGCTATGTCGCTGGACTCCCACGTAGTCGACCGCGGTTCGAGTCCCGGACCCGGTGGCTTAAACTCACGCCGGGCGCACGTGCGTGCGTGCCCAAGATCCCGAGAGGAGAATGGAGGAGAAGGGATTGTGGCGTGGCCATCCCCCCTGGGGGGTGATTTCCTGCTTTCTATCTCTCTGTCTCTCTCTGTCTGTCTGGCGAGCGCACGCGCCCTATAGCAAAAACCTCTCCCAAAAAAAGAAAAAAAAAAAAAAAAAAAAGAGGAGCCTGAGCCTAGCTCATTAGCTCTGTCCTCTGCTTGCGCCAGATCCCGTCTCACTACATCTGAGACCCCCCCTTGCAGGCTCTGCTGGCTTGCACACTGATGCCTCCTTGCCCAGATGGCCCTCTGCTCCAGTGTTTGATGCTTCACTGTTGGCCACTAGCCCCGACCTCCATACTCTAGGATCACCGGGTGGACTTTTCCTCCTCGCTCACCCTTGGTCATCTTGTGGCCACTGCCACCATCATACTCTAAGATCTTCATGGAGCTCACCTTTGGCTCACTGTCTGTGCCTTGTAGATGTCCAGGATACTCGGCACTTGGCCTCCCTCTCGCCCTTGTGGACTGCACTCCCCGTTGCCGTGCCAGCATAGGATACTTTGCGCCACCCCTCCCATCGTGACTTGTAAGCCCCTCTTTTCCCTGTGTGATTAAAGTAACTTGGAAGGCAAATCTGAGTCCTGTCCTTCTTCCATGAGCTAGAGCACAGGTAGGCTCGCTTAAACTCTCCCTCTCTCTTGCTCCCCTTCCAAAACTCCTCTTACTGCTGCTCTGCAGGGCACATTTCTATCAGTAAAGTCAAC
The DNA here is from genome assembly GCA_026018925.1 of Tupaia tana. Classification (NCBI taxonomy): domain Eukaryota; kingdom Metazoa; phylum Chordata; class Mammalia; order Scandentia; family Tupaiidae; genus Tupaia; species Tupaia tana. The sequence goes on along the minus strand of JAKSZU010000025.1, from coordinate 3,107,368 downwards.
AGCAGATGCATAGTCTTTTCTGATGCTACCTCTCTTCCTTTTATTAAAATGAGGGAAAAGAGATTAGAAGTGTGACCTCTGGCTTATAAAGGTAAGATTCTTTGCATTCTCTCCCCCCACACTTTTTAGCATAACTCCAGACCTCCTTTGCCCTTCAGAGTGTACAACTTCCAATAGATTGGCCTTTCTTAAAGGAGCAGTTTGTGGGTCCCATGTGCACAGTGTAAATTAAATGTCTGTGTGCCTTTTCCTTTATCTCTGCATGCCTTTCCTTTTTTTGTGTGTCAGTGATTTTTCAGTGACCCTTAGGATGCATGGCTACTATAGATTTGGCATGGTAAGCAGAGTAAACCAAAGCTGCTCTGCTCTTCCAGAAGTCACAACCAAGAGAACTCAGGACCTGACAAGTTGGCAAAAATGGAAGAACGTCTTAGCAGTCGGACTCCTGCTTTCTGTGGAATTCAGTTCAATAGATGGCAAAGATCACTGTTTAGTTTCTCTTCTAAATGAGAATTAGTGGGAGAAAAGGATTTGTATAAAATAGTCCCCAGGTATAATTGTTAGGTTTGATTTGGGAGCGGTGGCCAAGTCAGAGGCGGCAAAGGCAAAAATACGAGTCAGGCTTTGGGGTTTAATAAAACCAACATAATTTATTCTGCACTCTCGGGTGAGGTCCCTCTGCCTAGTCCTAGTCAGAGGCCTAGGGAGTCACACCCAGGGTGGGTGTTATTCTTAAAGGGCCATTGTCCAATAGGTGCTTGGTATGGGTCCTTGTCTGGCCAATGAAGTTCGCTGTTTCTGTTCAACTTTGGCGGGCATGCCAAATGCTGAAGGGCAGGAAAGTCCATTGGTGATGGTGGGCCAGGTGTGGACAACAGGAAAATTCCTGCTGGCAGGAATGTTTTCGCCATGTTTCTTTTCCCTTTCCCCAGACCTTATAATAATGATCATAGTGTTTTTTCTTTTCTTTTTTTTTTTTTTCTGAGAGGTTTTTGCCTTAGGGTGTGTGCACTCTCTGGAGAGAGAGAGAAAGAAACAGAGACAGTATGGAATCACCCCCCCAGGGGGTATGGCCACGCTGAATCCCTTCTCTATTCTCTTCTTGGGATATAAGGTCCTCACGCACATGAGCCTGGTGAGATTTTGAAGCCAACTCAAACTGCGGTGGGCCATGTGAGAGTCCATCTATGTAGCCATTGCACCATTTGCTGGTCCCCATAGTGTTTTTCTGGCATGAGTACTCTGCCTATTTCTTCCTGCCTGGATATGGTCTCTATTTCTGTGTCATTTGTCCTAAGGAGGTCAGAACACAGGCCTAGTGATGCAGGAATGAGGGGGTGCAAAGGTGATCAGGCCCACACTTGCAGTGAGACACAGGTTTTTGTCCCACACTGGGGAAGAATTAGTCACGGACACAGAAGAGTAGCTATGGCAAAGTGGGAAGTTTATTAAAGGAGAGGGAAGGAGGGAACCAGCAGTTAGCGTAATGGCTATGTCGCTGGACTCCCACGTAGTCGACCGCGGTTCGCGTCTCGGATCCGGTGGCTTACAACTCACGCCGGGCGCGTGTGCGTGCGTGCCCAAGATCCCGGGAGGAGAATGGAGGAGAAGGGATTGCGGCGTGACCATCCCCCCTGGGGGGTGATTTCTCGCTTTCTGTCTCTAATGTCTCTCTCTGTCTGTCTGGTGAGCGCACGCGCCCTATAGCGAAAATCTCTCCAAAAAAAAAAAAAAAAAAAAGGAGAGGGAAGGAAAGACAGAGTTCCCAAGAAGGGAGAGCTTCCCAAAAATGGGTTGCCAAGGAAGAATTGTGATAAGGAATTTTTCTTTGGGTCAGGAAGGGCTTAGTCCAGACCTGTTCAAGGTGGGGCTTGTGCCCCTCCTAGTGGAGAGGAGAACATACTGGGTGGGTCCAATTACTTTCCTAATTTTGGAGTGGGTGTGAAGGTCAGGAGATTCTTTGTCTAGAAGCTTTAGGCTATGAAAGCCATGATCTTATCCTTTTCCTGGAAGATGGTGGTGCCTGGGAAAAGCCTTTGTTTTGGGTCTAGGTCAGGCTGCCTAGGTCAGTCACTGAACAACTTCTACACAAGGCCTCTCAGGTGTTTTTTTCTTTATCTTTGGAAGTAATCTGGATCTTGTTTTCTTAGTTCTATTATAACTTGGTTTACATTCTATTCTATATTCAAAACATGGTAAAAGTATGTGTGTGTATGTAGATTCACACATTTGTGTGTAGACATTTAGATATGTTTGCCTGGCTAAAAACTAATGATGATAGATATGAAAAGAATTTTCTTGAAGATCCCTTGGAGACAAGTCAACCTAATTAGAAACTGATATTCTGGCCATCCATTTCTGAAGATTCTGTGTCTCTCCTGGATCCTATTTTTTATGGCCATGTTTCAGTCTACTGAACCCTTTCCCCTGAATCTCTCGCTAACTGCAATTAGGTCTTTAGGACTTCATTATTTTTTATGTGTTTTCTCTTTGGTCTGGAGCTCTGTACTCTTTTGCATTAAACTCATTGATCACTTTGGCTTTTGGGATACCAAGTGTTATGTTTATACAGTGAGTGGACATTTGATCTTTGGTTGTATGCTGATTACCATATGAAATTGGCTTTCTTTACTTTTTGGTTTTCTTTTTTTTTTTTTTGGAGAGGTTTTTCGCTATAGGGCACGTGCGCTCGCCAGACAGACAGAGAGAGACATAGAGACAGAAAGCGAGAAATCACCCCCCAGGGGGGATGGTCACGCCGCAATCCCTTCTCCTCCATTCTCCTCTCGGGATCTTGGGCACGCACGCACACGCGCCCGGCGTGAGTTGTAAGGCACTGGGTCCGAGACGCGAACCGCGGTCGACTACGTGGGAGTCCAGCGACATAGCCATTACGCTAACTGCTGGTTCCCTACTTTTTGGTTTTCTTTACATGCTTTTATTAGGAACAAGTCTTAAATATCTGATTCAGTCAGACAAACTGACAGCAAATGGCAATTTGTTAAGGGAAGTAAGTTCCTAAATGATCAAGGAACTCTTCAAGTTAGTACCTGTCTAATTTGAGTGGATGTGTTAAGTAGTTCCTATGTCATCTGCACACTTAGCAAAATAGTACAAGAAATTTCTACAATTTTATGTTCCCTTAGTGTCCAATTTGAAAGAAATTTTAGTCTCTTGACTAAAATTCTACAATAAAAGCTATAATTCTTTGACTCTGTGTTATATGTGTGTCCATATATGTGTGGTATGCTGTTTATGTGTATGTTTCTATGTGGTACCAAATTGATTTAAATGCACAATTATAGGTTAAAATAGGTTAAATGCTATTCAAGTTCATGTGACTTGGGTAAAATCTTTGATAAAGCTGATTTAGAATTGTTAAATATGAATCAAAATGTATCCAGAACTGTTAGCATGAGAATCAAGGGCCCAAAGGGCCTCTGTCATAAATGGCCATTCTTGGTGCCACATGGACAGTTAGGATACATTAAAACTGGGGAAATGGAGAAATCTCTTCTGTCTGGTAATTCAGTCTGGCCAGGGGCCAGAGAACACATTCTGTATGTACAGAGCTGCTGATCCTTCTGGTTGCTGCAGAGGGATGGTGTCTGTTCTGTCCACACAAAGCTGACCAGGCCAAACAGTGCTGCTGAGGAACTCCCTACACTGTGCCTCCCCCACAGTCACAGTATGACCAGCAGATCCAGGATGGGTACCTTGTGAGTAGACAGCCATCCACACCCCAAAAGGAAATGGTCTGTGAGGTCAGGATTATGCATCGGCACTGCTGGCCAGTTTCTGAAGCATTCTGTCTCTGGAGAATAAACAAATCATGCCAACACCCCAACAGAGTCACATACTGAAACTCTCTGGTGGGGGCTGCTAGAGCAATGACTATAGATTTAAAATACTGTATATTAATTCTTTATTTCTTATGTCATAGATAGTAAACACCATTTCTGAGATTTACATATAAACCCATAGTTACATGTTCAGATTTATCTGTCCAATCTAAATAAACATGGACTGAAATATTCAGTCTGATGTAAAACACACAGCTTATGTCTTCACTGTGAGAGCCACAACTATACAGTACAAAAGAAACTACTAGAAAAAAGAGAGGAAGACAAGGAATTGTGTATATATCTGATATCAATCAACAGTCTTCCTAGTTTAAAATTATAAAATCTGTGTAAGATACCATTGTTTCATTTTTGTTAAAAACCAGTCTGTGCTTATAGCTGGTCTAAGAAGCCAAGGGACAGAAGAATGATCAGTTGGAAAAGCACTTGCACATCAATGTTTATTGCGGTATTATTCATGATTGCTAAGACATAGAACCAACCCAAATGTCCACAAACAGATGAATGGATTGAAAAAGTGCAATATATATGTCCTAAGGAATACTATTCAGTCATAAAAAAAGTCAACAAGATCCTGGTATTTGATAGAAAGTGCTCAAATATGGAAGACTGATTGATGAGAGAAACAAACCAGGCTGTGAAAGAGAGACATTGTATATCTCCACTTAATATATACTGACTGTCAGCACTCTGTGGTAGAGATTGAAAGACTGGAGAACATAAAAACAGTGAAAATAGTTATGGACGCTGGAGACAATGTGGAAGGCGAGTGGGAGAGGGGAAGAATATAGGAAAGGGAATCAGGGAGAAAAAATAGAGAGGCAAGACATTTGGGGGACACAGAAATGGTTTATTACCTGTTGATGATAACAAGTATAGTATTCTCAAGTAGACTGGTCTGAGGTGTGTTTCATGTTGGTAAAATTCTCTGTACAAGACAAATAATGTATAGTGATTGACTTTAAAAAAATAACAAAATGGAATTTAAGAAAAAAAGCCACGGCAGTGGGAAGGTGCAAGATTGTTTATTTGGTTTAGCTTAATGTGTATGAAGAGACTTGCAGTGACAGGAAGTGAGTTAGCTTCTCTTACTAACTGTATTTCCCTCCTCTTTGGAGTATTAGAAATGGTTTGCTCCATTGGACAGGGCATGGCCACCTTCCTAGAGGGTCATACAGTATCTTCTTAACTTTGCAAGCTGTGAAAAGCCCTGGGAATAATCGTCTCTCCTCCATAATCCTCTTGGGATTTGGAGCATGCATGCATACACACTCAGTGTGAGTTTTTAGCCACTGGATCTGGAATTCAAACCATGTTTGACTGTGTGGGAGTCCAGTGAATACCCATTATACCATCTGCTGTTCCCAATAAGTGTATATTTAAATAGTTGTGATTATATGTACCCATAAAACATTGAAAAAGAAGGTAAGATTTGGATTCAGCTCTTTACTATTGATATTGGCCTAAGAAGTGCTAAAAGTAATATTTTTACTAAAGAATGAAATAAAAGGATCTTTAAAGTTACTTCCAACAGAACTCTAAACACTTATGTTGATAGAATTGCAGAAAAACTATTTTCTTGCTAATGATGCTAATTTATTAGTCTGGCTATAATTTTGATTTTTTTAAGAGATATTTTTGCTATAAGACACATACACTCACTGGAGGGACAGAGAGAAACATAGAGACAGAAAGTGAGAAATTACCTCCCAGGGCAGTGGCCACACCACTATCCCTTCTCCTTTATTCTCTTCTCAGGATCTTGGGCATGTACACACATGTGCCTGATGTGAGTTTTAAGCCACTGGGTCTGGGAGTTGAACCACTGTCAACTATGTATTAGAAATGGTTTATTCCACTGTACAACAACATAACCATTAAGCCATCTGCTGGTTGCAGTCTGGCTATAGTTTTCTTATAGCATTTAATTGAGAAAAAACTATGACTTCTGCTGAATTAACAGATTTTTCTAAATCATCCTGTTGAATAGTTAAAAGAACATAGCCTTTGATGGTATTACTTCTTATTTCTTCTTGTTCAGTTATAAATGTTTTAATGGAAAAAATGAACTTCTGTTGTAGAATTTATAAATATGCTAACAGCTCTTGGTAAATCTCAGAGAAGAAATTACATAGTTTCACCCAAAGGTTCATAGAAGCATGCTGTTCACATTCATGGTGCATGGGCTGGATAAAGGGGTATTATGTTAAAGAAAGCAGTAATTTAAAAATTGAAACAGAACGAGTAACCTGAGACTTCATATTTAAATGGGAGGGTATACACTCTTAAAAAAAAAAAAAGAGAGAGAAAAAAATTTATATGCAAAATCTTCAATTAAAAATATCTACCTCTTGGGATCATCAATGGTGTAATGGTTACATCGCTAGACTCCCACATAGTCAATGGTGGTTTGGCTCCTGGAGCCGGCAGCTTAAACTCACACCAGGCACATGTGTGTGCATGCCCAAAATCCTGAGAGGAGAATGAAGGAGAATTGATTGTGGTGTGGTGATCCCCCTGGGGGGTTATTTTTTACTTTCTGTCTCTCTGTCTCTCCAGAAAGCACATGTGCCCTATAGCAAAAATCTCCCTCAAAAAAAATTTACCTCTTCTCAAAATTTTCTTAAGGAAATCTAGAAGTCATTTTAGAAAGAAATTTACTTCAGTAAAGTCTTCAAAAAAAAAATTTTTTTTTTGTAGAGGTTTTCGCTATAGGACGCGTGCGCTCGCCAGACAGATAGAGAGAGACATAGAGACAGAAAGCGAGAAATCACCCCCCAGGGGGGATGGTCATGCCGCAATCCCTTCTTCTCCATTCTCCTCTTGGGATCTTGGGCACACACGCACACACACCCGGCGTGAGTTTTAAGCCACCGGATCCAGGACACAAACCACGGTCGACTAGTGGGAGTCCAGTGACATAGCCATTACGCTAACTGCTGGTTCCCAAGGCTTCAAAAAATTTTATGGCAGACAATAGTATACACAAAGTGAGGGGCCAGCCAGATGACCTGGTGTTTAGAGTAACTGGATCCCACATGGTCAACTGTGTGATTTGAGTCTTGGTGGCTAAGAAACACACCAGGTGCATGTGTGTGTGTATACATGCATGTGCATGGATGTGCCCATAATCCAGAGAGAAGAATAGAAGAGAAGGAATTGGGGCATGATCACTTTTCTCATTTTCTCTACTCCATCCTCACACCACTTAGAGAGCACACACACACACACACACACACACAAATACACACCCTATAGCAATAAAAAAATAGGAAAAAATAAAATTAGACTTAAGAATTTATAAATTGGGACCAGCAGTTAGCGTAATGGCTATGTCGCTGGACTCCCATGTAGTCGACCGCGGTTCGAGTCCCGGACCCGGCGGCTTAAACTCACACCGGGCGCGTGTGCGTGCATGCCCAAGATCCCGAGAGGAGAATGGAGAAGAAGGGATTGCGGCGTGGCCATCCCCCCTGGGGGGTGATTTCCTGCTTTCTATCTCTCTGTCTCTCTCTGTCTGTCTGGCGAGCGCACGCGCCCTATAGCAAAAACCTCTCCAAAAAAAAAAAAAAAAAAAAAAAAAAAAAAGAATTTATAAATTATTTGCAAGACAGAAAAGATTGGGTCATGAAACCTTGACCTAAACACTTCCCCTCAAGGCCCGACCTCTCAATTCTGTTGCATCAAAGATTAAGTTGATAAAGCAAGCTGCCAGGTCTGTACTCAAACCACAGTTGACCATGTGGTTGTACTCAAACCACAGCTCTCAACCACCATGCCACCTGCTGGGCCCTGATTTTCAACAATGATGGAAAGAATATACACTGGTAAAGAACATTACTTCAATAAACAGTGCTGAAGATAATGAATATCTATGTCAGAAAGAACAGATTACACTCTTAAATGTAAGGCATGAAAACAAAACTACAAAAAGAAAAAAACAGGGAAAATGCCTCAGATATTGTTCTTAGCATAGATTTGTTGAAGATCTGAAAATAAGCAACAATAGCAGAAAGGGACAACTGATATTATAGCAAACTAAAATGATTCATGATTCTGCACAGCAAATAATCAACAGGTTGAAGAAACATCCTGCAGAAGAGGTTTTTTTTTTTTTTTTTTTTTTTTTTTTTTTTTTTTTTTTTTTTTTTTTCTTAATTTGCTTGTTTGTTTGGGCCTTAGGGCATGTGTGTTCTCTGGAGTGAGAGAGAGAGAGAAAAAGTGAGAGGGAAAGTGAGAAACCACCCCCCATGGAAAATGGTCACACTGGAATCCCTTCTCCTCCTGAGATCTTGGGCATACACACACACACACACACACACACACACACACACACACACACCTGGCATGATTTTCAAGCCCCCAGGTCCAGGACTCAAATCACAGTCAGCCATGTAGAAGCCCAGTGACTTAACCACTATGCCATCTATCATTGCCAACAGGAGTCATCCTATAGAAATGTTTATATTTAACTCAGAAAAAAATCCCATAAAATTGGTGGTCCCCTGACAACCATTTCACTGACAGTTTCAATTATCTAAGTTGAAACCATCATAAGTGTGGAAAAATACTTTATACTCAAGTCCTATAAATTTAAGTTCCCTTTTTTTTCAGCTCACTTTAACATGTGATGGTCTATGCAGGAAACAGATACTGAATCTAATTTCATTCATGTTACTGTGAGCATCTGAATGAGAGACTTTTGCAGGAATCTGGAGAGAAAGGAGAAGATTCTGGCACACACACACACACATACACACACAAAAAAAATCCTGCAACTTTCCATGAGCTCAAGCTCTGAGAAAAAGTAAAAAGCAGCCCAAAGTTAAGATACTTGTTTACCTGGAAGATAGAGCCACTTGTTTTCCACCTTGCCCTGGTCTCCAGAAGCTGGCCTGTGAGCACATTAGTCAGACTTACAAGGCCTCTTGTTTCTGGTTGGTTCAGTCAAAGGCAAGTACCAGCAGGAAGGCAGAGAATAGAAGAGAAAGTCAGTTCAGAGCCTCCTGGCTGTCACACTACTGTCCCGAGGGAGGCCTGGCCCTGCTTTCCTCTATTCCAGCTGCAGCTCCTGACTACTTTGCCTCTGCTGAATCTCAGGTTCTCACAGAACTCTTGCTCATTGCTCCTTCAGGGCTATTGAGGTTTACTGCTCCCTGCCAACACTGGCCTCAGCATTTCCCACATCCCACTCAGGCTTCTGGTAATACTATTGTAGTTTTGTAAATGCCATCTTCATCAATGTCTTTCTCTATGGTCCTGAATGTACTAGCTGATTTCAGGAGGGTGAGGCAATTTGTCATCCTTCCTTCCTTGGTTCCTGAGAAAAGCACATAGGGATAATTCGTAATTTTTTCTCTTAAAAAGACCCAAGCAAGCATTTTGGTCACACCCTAGTTCCCAAGTAAGCATTTTAGTCATGCCCTAATTCCCACTAGTTCAACGCCCTAATTCTCACTAGGGCGATAAATTAATTAGGCAGTCTAATTAAACAACCTGGCACACACTGGGCATGTGCAGTTAGATAATCAAATTCCTCATTCTTTACCTGTGAGAAAAGTGCCCAAGAGCAGGAGAAAATGCACAGATTCAAATTCAAAGGAAGGACGTATATTGACCTCCTACAATGAATATTCATGATCACCCCTAGTAATAAAAATAACAAGTAACCAGTACCAAATGCGGTTGCCACCTGGCAATCTGCCTGCCCAAGAGTCTTTTGGGTGTACTTCTTTTCTTCCGATTAAATCTTCCTTTCTACCTACTTCATTCATGGTTGCGGTTTCATTTTGCGCCTAGGGACAGATCTCTAATTTTAGTGATCTGGACCCAAAGAACCAAGGATTTCACAATTCAGCTCAACACACCACCATTCGTTGACAGCACCATTTCAAGAGAAAACGCAAAGTTTATTGAGCAAGTGCACCCTGCTGGGATCTGAAGCCAGAGATACCTCAGCTCCCGCCCTCCTCCAAGTCAGAAAAGAGATTTTTATTATTATTATTTCTTTTTTCAAATAAGGCAGCTGATTATGCTATTCTGGGAGACTGCATGTCACATTTTGCAGTACCAAATGCTTCATAGTTTTTGTGTTAGTTTGGGCTGTGAGACCCTGCGCTTTTGTGTCCTTGTATCCTGCTCTCTGGGTCAGTGTGACCTTGCAGTAGCAATGCCAGGAATGTGGGCCCCTGCCAAGGTCAGGTCTGCAGGTTCCTTGTCAGGCCTGGAGCAACACCAGGTGGTGTTTCAGTAGAGCTTTGCAGAAAGTGACCTTACAGATTTTTATTTTCATGAATAAATAACACTTTGAATCTAAAATAGTCATCCCTATAAGGATTTCTCCTTTCTTCTCTTTTGACTGAAAATATGAAATATGAATGCCTGATTGCTGAGACTGAGGGGCCACACTGTCTTTCCCCAGAGTCCCTTCTGTGCAGTGTGTCCCAGTTGGGGGGTCGAGGCTGTCACAGAGGCAGTTGTCCCCTCCAGGACACCTCCTCCTCCTCTCTCCATCTAAGGGAAGTGACCAGTGGGTGCCCTGCTCAGCTGCCCTCTCCAGGTTCATAGTGGCTGCGTGGGTGATGGCGCTGGCCTGGCCATGCCTACCTGTGGGGCTGCTCTGCCCTTTCCCTCATATGAGGCTCGTCCTTCAGAGGCTCTCAGGGGCAGACTGCACCCAGGGCGCCCAGGGGAGGTGACTGGTGGCTGGAGGTAGCTGAGGCCAAGCCCGACCCCTATGATGCTTCCTGCAGGGACCACAGACCCCTTCCCTGAGTCCCTCGTGCCTTCACTGCCATGGGATGACTAAGGCAGAGTGCCCCCCTCCGTGAGAGGAGTTTCTCTAGACCTACAGAAACTTGGGGGACCAAGTCCCGCTGCCGCTTTCTCCTCCACACAGTAGTCTGAAGCGACTGTCGGTGGTGGTGAGCAGAGTCCCCTCCTCCATCCCAGGAAGGTGTCCCCACTCGCAGTGGGGTCTGAGCCGCTCTCCACCTGCTGAGACCACCTTCCCCTCTGAGCCCTGCAGAGTCCCCAAGCAGGTGGCATCCTGGACAGCCTCTGCCCATCCCCCGCGGGTGGGGAAGTGGGTCCCACTCCTGCTGCATTGGGGATGGAGGTTCCCGCACAGGATGTCGGGGAAACATTCACCCCACAGCGCCACTTACCAGGAACCGCTGGAACATAGCTCTGCGTTGCATGTCCAAGACGCCACACTCGGAAGGTTTTAATTACAATCATAGGAATGGGGACACAGTTCCGTATTCACAACATGACTATTTATTGAAAATAGGCCTCACTACAGGAACCTTTAGACACGTTTGCCTTTAACTCAGGAAACAATCCCAAGACATCGGTGTTTCCCTGACCAGCATTTATGAAAAGTTTCCATAATGTGTCTGAGTTTAACCCACTGTAAATGCCAGAGTAAGGATTTCATAGTCAAGTCCTGTAAGTTCCAGTTCTCTTCTTTTTGACCCCCTTTGACAGGTTACCACTGGTCACATGGTGGCAAACAGGCAGAGTCCTGGGGCGCACAGGGGAAGAGAAGGGCTTCTCCACTGCAGCAGACCTGATGTATGGACATGGAAGGAGACTGCAGGGTGGCATTGGGCATTGGCAGAGTCACCAGTCCTGCTGCCAGGCAGGGGGTGGGGGAGGCCTAAGGACTGCAGAAGACTGGGCCTCCTTGGGCTCCAAGGGCCATCCATCCTCCTGAGCTGGTGGTGGGGCAATCCAGTGGGTGTTTCCTTGGAAATCTGCTACCTGGGGTCTCCTCAGTCCCTCCAGCCCACTCTCTGCTTCATTCAGGCCTGGAGCAACACCAGGTGGTGTTTCAGTAGAGCTTTGCAGAAAGTGACCTTATAGATTTTTTTTTCATGAATAAATAATGCTTCACTCTGTGGTACTCTCCTAGCCTCACACCTGTGCTTCACACTCAACTTCCCTGTCACTGCCCACCCTACCCACTCAGTGACAGACTGCTGCCTCGCCCTGAGAAATATGGCTCTGGCAAGTGGGTGTCATCCCAGCTGCTGCAGTTGCTGGAAACAATCCTTTTGTGCTTCAACAAATAAGCACACCTAACAATATGTGGCAGTTTTTATATCTCAAATGTTAAGATACTTTTCTTCTTTCCCCAATAATTGTTTATTCTTTGTCTATTCTTCTCTTACAAAAAAAAAAAGTCTAAAATGATATGTGCCATATTTAGCAATGGGCAGATATGCATTTTTTTGGTGTTCTCCACAAGGTTAAACTAATGAAGTTTTCAGAAGTACATTCATTCTACCCACCTCCCATTCTGTAAAACTCTCCAAAAGATCTATATTCTTCCTTGTAATTTTTAATCAATGAATTCTGGGAAGAAGTAATCTCAGACAACTCAGGGATCAAAACAGCTAAATCAACAACTTAAAAAACATAAGTATACACACATGCACCTGCACACTTACACTCTGATATTACCCAGAAACTCCAACTAATGAATATTCTTACAAGTTTTTTACTTGTTATAATTTGCATGAATAGAGGCCGTTCTATTCAAATCTGCATGGCAAATTAAACATAAAGTTGAGTATCTTTGTGTATGTAGAGAGAGACATTGCATGTACACACACACCCTTTTCTTCCTAAGGGAAGACATTAAATACAGATATATTTAATATAATGTAAACATAGCATGAGTTTTCTAAAAGCCAGCAAAATCCTCAATTCCTATACCTTGGAGGAGATGAGAAAGCAGACAAATACCAAAACTACTTGTGACCAAATTTAGCTAGGAAATGCCCCTGCCTGCTTGGCTTACAACAAAACACTCAAAGTTTGAGCGATGGTAAATATCCAAGTTTATTAGTTTCACTAAGATTTATATGTAGACAAATACCTGAAGAACTCTGCTAGCTAGTGCTTTCGATTAAATATTCTTATTTAATGATTTATCCATCAAGTAGGAATATGTTATTTCAAACCAGAACAAAAGGGGTGATTCCTCCCCATATCCTTTATAAATTATTTTTTAAGATCCATTTTGGTCCAGCTAGTGGCATGGTGACTAAGGTGCCTGGATCCCACATGGCCAACTGACTGCAAGGGTGGAGTCTGGACCCGGCAGATTGGAAAAAATACTGGGTGGGTGTGTGCATTCACATGTGTGCCCAAATCCTGGAAAAAGAAATGGAGAAGGTATTGCAGTGTGAACATCCTGGGAGGAGGGTTCCTCTCTTTCTCTCTCTCTCTCTCTCATGTACCCGCTTAGCAAGTTTGTAAAGCACGTTTTAAGTAATTCTTTACATAGTGCTTTTTTTTTATGACTGCCCTATAGATGTATTGATCAAGTCTTTATTGTAATCCATTTATGTTCAGTTCAGCTTTCACTGTTACAAGCAATAGTGCAATAAACACCTTCAAATAAATCTTTCCATTTATTTATGTCTTTCAGACAAATCATAAGGTTCTGAGCTATAAAATGCATACTTCAAGGGGTTTTGATATGTAAATTCAAATCACTCTCCTGTCAAAACAGTATATAAGAAATCTTTGCACATTCCTAACTCAAACACTACTAAGTATCATTTAATTTTTTTCAGTTTGTTAATTTGATCTTTAAAAACTAATATGTCTTTTTTATTTACTTTCATTTGGTGGGTCTAAGTTCTGTTTTATTTTGTCTTTTTGAGAGAAATTTTTGCTATTGGATGTGTGCACTCACTGGAAATATAGAGACAGAGAGACAAAAAGCAAGAAATCACCTCCCTGCAAGGGGCATGGCCATGTCACAATCTCTTATCCTCCATTCTGCTCCCAGGCTTTTGGGCACATGCTGGCATGTTTCAAGCTTCTGGGTACATAGTGCTTTATAATCACTTTTTTTCTCAATGAAGACCAGTTAGAAGGGCAGGAAAATATAAAATGTTTGAAGGATCACCATCAAGATAGCCAAGTGCATTTGGAATGTTCTTCTGTGCTCTTTCCATGCTACCTTGGTGCTCTGCTAGTTAATTACACTTTACTAGATCATCTGAAATGTTAAAAACATAAACATAAAAAATGGGAAAAAATGTTAATACAACTGTACATTAAAAAAAGATGGATGATAGTGCTAATGATTTACCTGTCAGTGTGATAAACCATGCTCATAGATTTCTATGTATAAATTAGCTTAAGTTCTCCAGAAAACTAGCTTTTCTTGATTCTATATATAAAACTTTTTAAAATTTCACTCAATTAAAAATTAGATCCTGTTGGGGCAGTGGGCTGTCTCCTGCGGGTCCCTGCAGGAACCCAGTCCTGGAAGATCTGCCTGTACCAGGTGCAGACCACACTGTCCATACCTGGAGACATTGGTCTCTGAGGCAGGACCTTGAGTTTGTACTTGGATTCAAAGCTGAGCCTGAAGGAGCAAAGTGGGAGCTCCTGCTGAGGGAGACATCTTCTTAGGAATCAGGCTTGTTGTGTGTGGTTTTTATTGAGAGTGAAAGGAGTTTAAGGCCACCTGGATCTGTTTTCTCAGTGCTGAGAGGTGAAGTTCAATCCAAGCCCTTTATGCTCCAACAAGAGCAGATGCGTTTGAGCACTGGTGAGGTGAGGTGAGCTGAGCAGCGACATCTCCATTCAGCATCACAAAGTCAGTCTCTGATGTGAACAAAGCTCTCCTAGAGTTAGTTTGGGATCCCTTTCTCTCTTAGTGGCTGGAGATGGGTCCATGCTCAGTGCGAGGATAACACTCTCCTAGTCTTCTATTTTGATCTACTTAAGCTCCACCTGCTTTGACCAGTTGAGGTCCTGGTACTTTGTGGGCACGGACACCACCTCTGATGCTCAAGTTGCCCAAGTGTGTAAAAGACCCACCACTGCATTGCTCACCTGTGGGTCACAATGGGGATGGGGCCACACAAGTACTGATTTGTGGTACAGTTTTTATCAGCAGCTGGTGTTCACCTGTTGTACTGTGGTGACCATCTGCACAAGGTGGTCTTGTGAAGCCATAGAGACCTGGCTAGTGGCACAACAGTAAGGTGACGGGCTTGATCACCATGGTAGCTGCTGTGGGATGGTGATTAAGATGGGATGTGTAGGGGCAGCCGGTCATGCAGTGGTTGAAGTGTGGGACTACCACATGGCTGACCACAATATGAGTGCTAAACCTGAAGGCTTTCTCTCTCACATCCCCTCTCTCTATCTCTCTATGGTGAATGAAAACAATAATAATGATGATGATGATAAATAAAGTAAAATAAATAATTCTTTTTTTAAAAAAAAGATGGGATGTGTAGACAAGGAGACTGTGATTGATCTTGGCAACCTGTCTTCCTGGATGAAGGCAAGTCTGGGCTGTGAGGTGCCAGGCTCAGGCCTAGGAGTCAGCAGCCTTCCTTGGACAGGCTCTCTAGAGTCCAGGCTCCACCAGAATGAACAGACAGCACTCCATACAGTTGGGAGAGACCTGACACTCCCAGAAGAGAGCAGTCCCCGAGTGTCACTAACACAAGGCAGCCCCAGAATGTCTTTTCCTAAATGTCTGCTGTGTTAATTTACTTCCACACACAGGATCAATCCTACAGATGAGCCTTTGTCCACTTGGCCCTGGGAACGTGGTGCTGGGGTGAAATGATTCAGAGAGACGGTGGTGGACAGATCTCACCCAGCCTTGTCTGCAGTCCTCTGGTATGCATTATTATTATTATGATTATTATTATTTTTGGAGAGGTTTTTGCTATAGGGTGTATGCACGTGCCAGAAAGACAGAGAGAGACAGAGAGACAGAAAGTGAGAAATCACTCCCCAGGGGGAATGATCATGCCACAATCCCTTCTCCTCCATTCTCCTCTTGAAATTTTGGGCACGCACACACATACACCTATCGTGATTTTAAGCCGCTGGGTCCAGGACTTGAACCTTGTTCGACTACATGGGAATCCAGCGACATAGCCATTACACTAACTGCTGGTCCTTGGTATGCATTATTTTTGGGAGCCAATGTGATTGCTTCTACAATTGTGTATGGGAACAAGGTGGCTTCTAATTTTCCTTTGGGTTGTCTTCACCCGAAGTTTCCTTCTCATTCACTGGCTGCAAATTGTCAGACATTAAACTGAAGCCAGGTGGTATCACAGCCCATTTTTGCACCATGGTGATCCTGTTCCTGAAGATGGATGGACTGAAATTTGTAGCACCGATGGCTCCTCTAGGGGTAGGCTGTGGTGGAGTGGGCTGTTTTGTCTGTCATATCCGTGGTGGCTGTAGTGTCTGGAATGTCCACGGTCATAAAGGAGATGTGCAGCTGCACTAACTTCTTAGGGGCTCAGGCACCTCCTCCTTTTCCCTCTTCTGACTACACAGGGAGCAAATGTGACCTTGATGTTCTGCTGGGAAACCTGAATGTGAACATGCAGGACAGCTTCAGCAGTGGTTCCTAAACCTCAGAAGTGCTGTCCACGAATTTGTTATCCTGCAGGTAGAAGTCACTGCAGCTTCATCAAATGGTGTGACATGGATGGCTGGGGAAAGGGTGTGCCCTGGCCACTGCCTGGGCTGCAGAGATCTCCAGGTGGCCTCAAGATGAAGCCCACTTCCAGAGCTGTGCAAGGAGCAATGATCACTGAATGCTCTGTCTTCAGGTACTCAACTCATGGCCCTCCAGAAGTGCCATTGTCCAGCTGCCCCGACACACCAGAGACTGGTGGGATGTCCCCCCACGAGAGAATTGTCACTGTCACTGGCCTGGACTGTGAAGGGGCCCCAAGGGAGGGCAGAGGTCTGTGGGGCATGGCAGAGGAAGGGGCCACTGCTAGTTTTCTGTTAACAAAAAACTGCTCTAAAAATATAACCCATCATGGGACCAGCAGTTAGCATAATGGCTATGTTGCTGGACTCCCATGTAGTCAACCGTGGTTCGAGTCCCGGACCTGGTGGCTTAAACTCACACTGGTGTGTGTGCATGTGTGCGTATGTGCCTAAGATCCCAAGAGGAGAATGGAGGAAAAAGGGTTTCAGCATGGCCATCCCTCTTGGGGGGTGATTTCTCACTTTCTGTCTCTCTGTCTCTCTCTGTCTTTCTGGCAAGCACACATGCCCTATAGCAAAAACCTCTAAAATATATATATATATATATATATATATATATATATATATATATATATATATCCCATCTTTTTTTTTGTCATAGAGCACATGCACTCACTGGGGAGACCTCTGTCTCTGCAGAGACAGGGGGAAAATGAGAAATTACCCCTCAGGGGAGATGGTCACACTGCTTCTCTCCTATTCTCCTCCTGGGATCTTGGGCACACACCTCATGTGTCTGGTATGATTTTCAAGTCACCAGGTCTAGAACTTGTAGTAGAGTCCATTTCATTAGAGTCCAGTACCTTAACCACTATGCCACCTACTTGCCCCTAGCCCATCAATTATAAGAAAAACACATTTTCCCAACTATTGATCATGTAAAACATGTCTAATCCCAATAGAGATGTACTTCAAGTATAAAATACACAATGGGTTTTAAAGATTTTGTATAAAAACTGAGTGTAGGGAACCAGCAGTTGGCGTAATGGCTATGTCACTGGACTCCCACGTAGTCGACCGCGGTTCGCGTCTTGGACCCGGTGGCTTACAACTCACACCGGGCGCGTGTGCGTGCGTGCCCAAGATCCCGAGAGGAGAATGGAGGAGAGGGGATTGCAGCGTGACCATCCCCCCTGGGGGGTGATTTCTCGCTTTCTGTCTCTATGTCTCTCTCTGTCTGTCTGGCGAGCGCACGCGCCCTAAAGCGAAAAAACCTCTCCAAAAAAAAAAAAAAAAAAAAACTGAGTGTATAGTACTTCTACAATTTTTATACTGAATACATGTGACGATAATACTTAGTTTGAATAAAACAACTAAAATCTTTTTGTTTTGATAAGTTTTTGCTTTAGGAAATGTGTGGTCGCTGGAAAGACAGAGATAGAGAAAGCAACAAATCACTTCCCCGGGGTGTGGCTACACTGCAATCCCTTCTTCTCCATTCCCCTATTGGGATCTTGGGCATGCATGCACACATGCCTGGCGTGAGTCTAAGCCACTGGGTCTGGGTCTTGAACCACAGTCGACCATGAAGGAGTCCAGTATTGTAGCCATTATTCCCTCTGCTGGTCCCCAAATAATTAAAATCTTCAAAACTGCAGGGCTTTTACCGTGCCTGACGCGGTATTTGTGAGATGCACCCACCACACACACAAAGGACAGTATGACCAGGGCAGGAGTCCTATGTCCTGTGATTGTCACATATCCTTATGGCCTCCCTCACTCCTTTGCTGCTTCTGACAGACGGTGAGGCTGCAGTCATGTCCCTCCCTGCCCCCTGAAGATATGTTGAAGGCCTAATTCTGGTAACAGGGACTGTGGAAATAGGGTCTTTCCACATGTAATTTAATTAACATGAGGTCACTGAAGTGGTTTGAAACCCAATATGATCAGTGTCCTTACAAAAATGTAAAAATGCTTTGTGCCTAACCAGAAATTGGAGTGAGGTAGCTGCAAACCAAAAACTGCTAAGGAGTCAATATCAAAACCAGAAGCTGACAAGACACAAGGACAGAGTCTATGCACTCTCAGAGGATGCCTGGTCCTGCTGAAGCCTTGACTTCACACTTCTACCCTCTGGAACTGTGGAATAAGAGGTTTCTGATTGTACAGCCATGTAGCAGGGGTTACTTCCTTACAGCAACCCTAAGAATAGCTACAAGTGGCAGGTCCCTTCCAGTAAGGAGTGACTCATAAAAACTGCTAGGTATGCCCCTTGCATTACCACATGTAGCTGATGGAGAAATTGAGGTATTTGAGAAATCAGAGATATTGTTAAAAGGAATTGACAATTTTACTGGTGGTTATGGGGATTAAGAGACCTAATTTGGGAGAAAGGGCTTTCAAAAGATGTTGGGGGCTGGGAACCAGCAGTTAGCATAATGGCTATGTCGCTGGACTCCCATGTAGTCGAACACGGTTCACGTCCCAGACCCAGTGGCTTAAAACTCACATCGGGCGCGTGTGCGTGCATGCCCAAGATCCTGAGAGGAGAATGGAGGAGAAGGGATTGTGGCCTGACCACCCCTCTGGGGGGTGATTTTTCACTTTCTGTCTCTATGTCTCTCTCTGTCTGGCGAGCGCAGGCGCCCTATAGCGAAAACCTCTTCAAAGAAAAAAAATGAAAAAAAAAGATGTTGGGGGTCAGGGATATCTGGTACTTTTCCACTAATTTTTTAAGAAAAATAGATTCTTATATAGTTCAGGATAAACCCAAGAAAACCCTCTCTGGACTGACTTTTTCTCTTCTCATTTCCTCATTTGGTGTCTGAAACTCTGGTTGTCTCAGTTTTCTAATAAGGTTTCTTATTGTTTGCTTCTAGGTTACATAGATTAATTTACAAGGATATAGGTAAGCGTAGCATAGATAAGGAGTCAGGGTTCCTGACGTCAATATGGGGCTGGGGAGAAATGCAGAGCAATGCATCTGGTTTGAGAAGTAACAGCTTGGACCTTGAAATGATGAACCCAGGTCTTGAGTAAATCCAAATGTGATTTACAATTTTAAATTTTATACTAAGTCTTGGGATGGAATGTCCTGTAGGCTGATAGAGGAAGACAAAAAAACTAAAAAGGGAGAAAAATTCTTAAATTTCATTTGGTGAATTAAAATTCCATGAGGGAAATTAAAAGTAAAAATGAAAGCCAATAATCATCACTTGGTAGATAAATTCACTTAGAAAAAAAAAATAACTCTAGCAGGGCAATCTCAATATGAACTTACATTAAGTATACTTAAGGTCCTCAAAGAAATAAAATAAAGAATACCATACAAATAGCATGTAATATGGTGAAATAATAAAACAAAACAAGTCAGGCCAGCAGGTGGTATAAAGGTTAAGGCACCAGAACCACATAGCCAACTCTGGGGTTGAAGTCCCAGACCCAGTAGCTTGAAAATTGTGCTTGCATGATTTTCATCTGGACGTGTGTGCATGTCCAAAACCTCAAGAGGAGAATCAGGAAAGGAGGTTACAGTGTAGCTATCACCCCCAAGGGGTGATTTCTCACTTTCCCTCTCTCTCTCTCTTTTCTGTCTCTCTCCATTGAGCACATGAAAAAAAAAAAAATAAAAACAAAAACAAAAACACAGATATACACACAAGTAAATGTAAATTAAGAAGAAATAAATATGATACATTAAAAATTAGAATTAATAAAATTAAAAGACATACTAACTGAAATAGTATTTTTACATTATATGCTCAGAAAAAAATACTAGGAGCAGGGCTGAACAAAGTAATGAGATAATAGACTATTTGGAAAATAGTACTAAGAAAATTACCAACAAAAAGAAGAGAGTGAGACATGAAAAGCAAAAAAGTAACCTTAAAAACTGATGTTATTGGGGCCGGCAGGCAGTGTGGTGGTTAAGGCACTAGGCTCCCACATGGCTGACTGGAGGCCAAGTCCCAGACAGGGCCGCTTAAAAATCATGTTGGGGGCCCGGGGGCGGCGGGCGCGCAGCGACCGCGGGGGGCGGAGGCGGCCGCGGCGGCGGAGGCGGCCGCGGCGTGCCCACGGCACCCGCGCCCCCCGCCCGGGGGGGGCCGGGGTCAGGGGGACTCCCCTCTACTCTCCACGTGTGGGGGCCCGGTCAGCCGGCCCCCGCTGCCTCTCTGGCGCAGGGTCTGTCCTGCGCTTGGCGCCGACACGGGCTGGTGGCGCCAGAAGGCCGAGGTCGCCGTCCTTTCTGTCTCTGACCGGGCGGGTGAATGGGAGATGGCGAGGGCTCCTGGGCGCATTCGCGCGCTCGGGGCTGGCGTGTGGCCGTTGGGCCTGCGCATGGCCGCTGGAATGGCGCGGGGCCTCCGGGCCTGGGGGTGGCCGCTGGGCGCACGCGTAGCCCTGGACTTGCGAGTGACCGCCGGGTCTGACTGTGGCTGCCGGGCTTGCGCCTACGTGGGGCCGCCGGGCCTGCTCCCGGCTATCGGGCCTGCTCCTGTGAGTGGCCGACGGACCTGCACCTACGCACGGCTGCCAGGCTGGAGTGTGGTCGCCGGGCCGTATGGCCGCCGGGCCTGCGGGTGGCCGCTGAGCGCACGCGTGGCCCCTGGACTTGCGAGTGGTTGCCGGGTCTGACTGTGGCTGCCGGGCTTGCGCCTACGCGAGGCCGCCGGGCCTGCTCCCGGCTATCGGGCCTGCTCCTGTGAGTGGCCGATGGACCTGCACCTACGCATGGCTACCAGGCCGGAGCGTGGTCGCTGGGCCGTATGGCCCCCGGGCCTGCGTGTGGCTCCCGGGCCTGCGAGTTGCCACTGGTCCTGCGCGCGGCCGCAGGGCTTGCGCCTGTGTGTGGCCACCGGGTCTGCGAATGGCCGCCAAGCCTGAGTGTGGCCGCCGGGCCTGCGCCTGCGGGTGGCCGCAAGGCCTGTACCCGTGTGTGGCCGCCGGGCATGTATGCGGCCGCCGGGCCTGCGTGTAGCCGCCAGGCCTGCACGTGGCCGCTGGACCTGCACCCGTGCGCAGCCGCCGGGCATGCGTGTGGCCGCCGGGCCTGTGCGCCGCCGGGCCTGCACCCATGCGGGGCCGCCAGGCCTACACCCGGACGTGGCCACTGGGCCTGCACATGCGTGTGGCCGCCGGGCCTGCGCGTGACCGCCAGGCATGCGCGTGGCTACCGAGCAGGCACCCGGGCGTGGCCAATGACCCAGCACGCGACCGCCGGACCAGCGTGTGGCCGCCGGTCACGAGCGGCAAACTGAAGCCGAAAACAAGGATTAAGATCTTGCAAATATAAGCAACAGAAAGAATCTTTAGATGTCTTAAACCAATTGAGAAATATATTGTATAGGAGGATTTTCGCTGCCTATGGGCAATGAGAAGATGATGGTTACCAGCCCTGCATTACCTCAGGGAAAATAAGAACTACTCTTCCATTCTTGCGGAAACCAGATTCTCGAGGATGACTCACACTGCAGATCCCCACAACACCATTCTCGGTAATCACAGGATAGAGGCCCTGTTGCATCAACTGATAACCATCTCTGCCTACCAGAACTGCACTCCTAGAACCGTATTCCACAGAGACTCACCTACAACTGCGGAACTGCACGAGACCCACCCTTGACCCAACCCTGAACAGAATCTATGTTTCCTATTGTGGAAAACTCTATGAGCTCATAATAGAATAAGAAAAAAAAGGGATGAAAGATCTGGAGGGTATGGTCGCAGGGATGGCAACTGCGGATGCTGGAGACAGCATGGGAGAGGTAATGAGAATGAGTGATGGAGGGCGGTTCAGGGAACGATCATCACGTTTGATGGACACAGGGATGAGGGGTGGTCTGTAGATGATGTATGTGATGGTATCACTGTCTTGTCTAGTGTGAACTGCACTCATGCTGGAAAAAACCATTCTGTACACTGTAAAGATGTGCAATGAAAAAAAAATAATAATAATATCAGCACTCTGGCAGAGGGAGAAAGATCTGATGATATGATAGCGGAAAGGACAAATCTGGACACCAGAGGCTGTAAGGGAGGGGAGTGGGTAGTCGGGAGCGGGTGGTGGAGGGTGGGCGTGGGGGGGAAAGGGAGGAGTCATTTGTCACCAGAAAATGTAGGGTTCTCTGTTGAAAACTGATACATGTATGTATACTGTACACATCATGATGAGAACTTTATGTAAAATGAATGTGATTGATCTGAGAAAGAAAAATAAAGGGAAAAAAAATCATGTTGGGTGAATGTGTGCACATGCCTAATGTCCCAAGAGGAGAATAAAAAAGAAGGGGTTGTGGTGTAATCATCCTCCCTGGGAGGTGATTTCAAACTTTCCCTCTCACTGTCTGTCTCTCTTCAAGGAGCATAAGCACCTTATAGCAAAACAAAAAAACAAAAGATGATATTTTGAGTGGTTACAACCACAAAATATTCCAAAAGCAAAGAAGAGAGTCATTGAAAGAAACTCTAAATGTGAAAAAGAAGTGAGGGATAAATTTCTAAACTAGAGCTAGGTGTTTTCTTTTCACTTTTAAAATGTCCAGTGAGTGCTCAGTAAATTTAAAAAAAAGCAATCTGTTTTTAGGTGTACTGTGGTCAGTATGCAGATTAAAAGGGATTTTATTTTCTCACAGTAACCACAAAGATAAAACAGATTACCTACCAAATACCAAAGAATAATAAAGTGAAACAAAGTTGGCATTGGATTTAGTTTGAGAAGTTCCCAGAAGCATTGATAACCAATGTACTGTAGCAGAAGACAGGCACATGAATATCTTGTCTGAAAGGGCTGCCTTGCATTCTTCTTGTCCTCTTACCTTGACCTTCCTGAAGTGGAGCAAAGGGTGATCAGACTTAACATTTTTATGTTACTTAGTTCTACTAAGCTGTTCTTCCCTGCTGCTCTTGCCAGTGTCCTGCCCTCAACTCCCACTGACTTAATGACCCTGATCCTGTCACATCAATTTTCACTTTCTATCCTGAAATGGGTGACCTATTACAGACAAAATTTCTCCCCTGACTTCAGTCATCTATTTTCGTGGCCATCATCTCTTCTCTCCTTCTGCCTTATCCCACATCTGAGTACACTTACCTCCAAGCCAGCGATGGGGTCTGTGCTGAATTCCAGAGGATATTTATGCTTCCCCTTCAAGGACAGCATTAAAGACCCTTTAAGACCTGACTCAAAGTTATCATCTATTTGTCTCTGTGTGTACCCCATGTTGTAACCAAAATGGAATCACCACACCCAGTGGCTCAATCCAGAAGTTATAGAATTATTCTGGAGTTGTCTCTGAATGGGTCATTCCAGAGACTCATCCTTACATCCAATCCATTTTCAATACATCTTTTTTTTTGAAAGGTTTTGCTATAGGGTGCATGCACTTGCCAGAAAGATAGAGACAGACAAAGAGACAGAAAGTGAGAAATCACCTCCCAGGGGGGATGGCCATGTTGCAATCCCTTCTCCTCCATTCTCCTCTCGGGATCTTGGGCACGCATGCACATGCACCCAGCGTGAGTTTAAGCCACTGGGTCCAGGACTCGAAGCACAGTCGACTACATAGGAGTCCAGCAACATAACCGTTACGCTACCTGCTGGTCCCATTTTCAATACATCTTAAATTCATGTGTCTGCATCATCCAAGTTACCACTTTCTATGCCCTGAACATCAACAGCCTCCATCCTGGTTTTCCTAATTCTATTTTTGCCTGTCCCAATCTATTGTTCTTATAATGGTTAGGCTAATTTTTCCAAAAAGTGAATTAGATGATATTATTTTTCTACTAAAAGGATTTCAAGCCTTCCTCACTTCTCTGAGGTAAAACCCAAAATAGTAAGATCCTGTCTGTCTTTTCAACCTTCTCTTACATTCCTCTCCCTCTTCTATACCACACTTTGCACAGGTAGGACTTACTTCCCTTTTATATTTGCAGCAAAACCTTGCTACTGTGTTCTTTGCCTAAACCTTTCCATCATCCTGAAATACTGTTCCTCCCTCACAACCTGGTTAACTGTCACTCTTCCCATGTAAATTATTCAGACTCCCCAGAGTGCTGTTGGTGTTGTGACCAATTGTTATTCTATTTTGTAGTTAGCTACAGTTTTCTTTATGGACTTTTAAGCAGAGCTTATATGTATTCTGTATAGTTAAGATAACTGTCTCCCTTTTATTGGACTACAGACAATTTTAAATTACTGTATTCACCAGTACTGTATTCACCAATACAATTCATCCATGTACTGAAACTATTCCTGAGGCAGTGAGTTGCTGAACAATTACTTGTTAAACAAATGACTACATTGATGATATGACTGCAAGTAAAACTCAAAAAGTAAAAACTAAAACAGCCATCTCAGAAGACTGTATATTTCAAAGACAATCACAATAATATTCACCACCCCAAAAGCTCTTCTAGAACCATGCCATATGAGCATCAAAGGTATGTTAAAATGTTCTTGTGTATTTTCTTTTAAGTGTGTTGTGCTTCTTTAAAACCATGACAGTGAGGGACCAGCAGTTAGCATAATGGCTATGTCACTGGACTCCCATGTAGGTAACCACGGTTCACATCCCGAACCCGGTGGCTTAAAACTCACGCCGGGCGCATGTGTGTGCATGCCCAAGATCCTGAGAGGAGAATGGAGGAGAAGGGATTGCAGCGTGGCCATACCCCCTGGGGGGGTGATTTCTCACTTTCTGTCTCTCTGTCTCTCCCTCTCTGTCTGACGAGCACACACGCCCTATGGCAAAACTTCTCCAAAAAAAAAAAAAAAAAAAAAAAAAAAAAAAAAAAAAAAAAAAAACCATGACAGTGAAATCTCTGCCAAGCAGATCCTGCATCTTCCCTTTAGTGTCAGTCTCTGCACTTCACTTTGTCCATTGGTAGCATCACATTCTCCTGCTTATTCTTCATGCTTGTGTGTGTGTTGATGTTTGTATATTGGAAAGCTGGTATTTAGCTATTGTCTGCACTCTGACCTAGTTTGTGGTGGTAGAGATACCCTAGTGCTCAGACAGAGTAAATGAGATGTCCATGGTGATTCCTATTGCTACGAGGGACCATAGTCCTAGCTGCATTTCACTCCTCCAGTGTAACATTAACACTGCTGAATCAGGATGGTCATTTTGGGGCCAGCAGGTGGCCTGGGGGTTTAAGGCACTGGAGTTGGACATGGCTAAGCATGGTTTAAGTCCCAGACCTGGCAGTTTGCTTTTTCTCTTTCCCTCTCTCTCGTTCATCAAATTTATATATATATATATATATATAAGATGGACAGTTCTCTGTTTGAAAAGAAATTCAGTGATAGCAAAATGTATATGAAATCCCTCCTGGCCTGGTTTGTGGTCAAAATCAAGGAAGAGTAGATAAGTCAGATACAGTTCCCACACATAGACACACCCCAAATAATTAAAGCTTTATTAGATAAAACATGGGAATTTTTAGGCAAGTAATTATTGGAAAATTGAAGTGCAAATAGACTTGGAATTTGATATACACCTATCCTATAATTCTGCTATCTTATATATACATTAGAACAGTTTTCAAATGTAATACCCATTGACCACTCAAAAATCAGCTTATTGGGTGAGGATAAACATATTTTAATGACTGTAAGAGAACTGCCATAGTAATTATTTGTTTCTTAATAAACTAAAAGACATTTTTCATTCTTTAGATTGCATTGCAAAAGAGTCCATGGTTGGGACCAGCAGTTAGCATAATGGCTATGTCGCTGGACTCCCACGTAGTCGACCGCGGTTCGAGTCCCGGACCCGGCGGCTTAAACTCACGCCGGGCGCGTGTGCGTGCGTGCCCAAGATCCCGAGAGGAGAATGGAGGAGAAGGGATTGCGGCGTGGCCATCCCCCCTGGGGGGTGATTTTCTGCTTTCTATCTCTCTGTCTCTCTCTGTCTGTCTGGCGAGCGCACGCGCCCTATAGCAAAAACCTCTCCAAAAAAAAAAAAAAAAGAAAAAAAAAAAAAAAGAAAAGAATTATTAAAAAAAAAAAAAAAAAAAAAGAGTCCATGGTTCTACAACCGAAACAATTATTTCAGAATAACAAAATTATTATCTTTTAGAGGTTTATTGGTATCTCAGGAGGGGTTGCCATGCCACACTGTGTCCAGGACTCGAACCACAGTCAACTACATGGGAGTCCAGCGACAAAGCCATTATACCAACTGCCGGTTCCAACAAAAGTATTAACTTACTTATTAATGTAATTGACTAAGTGACACACGTACAAATTTCCCCATTATCCCTGAAACATCAACCAGGATTTAATAAAGAGCCAGGATTGTGTCTCTCACTCACTGGGTAGAGACTGTTCCTCTCCTGTCAAGTTCTGGTCTCCTGGTAACAGGACTCTCCACAGGAAAACACAGGAACCTTCACGTTGTTGCCTAATTGAGGATCACAGAGTCTTGGGGGAAATGTAGTCTCTGCTCCGATGACGTCATCAGCACAGGCCGAGGAGGGCGGCTTTTTCAGATTCTCTCTCCAACTGTGGCGCTCAGTTCCTGCTGTGTGGTCACTGGGGAGAACCTGCCACTGTGCTGACCGTGCTCTGCCGGACACGGTGTCCATGACGGTGAGTCTGAGTGTGAAGGAGGAGGGTTGCTGGTTTTGAGGACCCTAATAGTGGAGAGGTGCTCCTCTTCCTTGGTGGGACAGAAACGTGGGGGAGGTCGGGTGGAGGGGGAGGGGCACCTGAGGGAAGGTGCCGCCCCTGATCCGGGCTGGGTGGGGAGAGCGACAGGAGCGTCAGGGTGTGCAGGTCCAGGGTGAGGAAAGAGGTGACCTGGGCTTTGCTTTCAGTAGCTGCTTTGTCAGAAGGTGGGTGTGTGCATTCAAGTGTACAAAGGTGACTCCCGAAGCTCCGGAATGGGGTGATCCAGTCCAAGCTGGGCACGGGGTCGGTTTGTTATATTTTGATCAGTGAGAAAGGAGAGGACACCCAGTCACAGCCAGTTAAAAGAGTCGTTATTACCAGCGACTGCGGGAGCTCTCATGTCTCTCAAGGACCCTGCAGCCCCTAGTGTAAGGAGAAGGGTGCTTGTAAAAACAAAAAGCACATTTGCGTGGATGTGGCTGGAAGGGTAACTATTGAGGAGAGGGCCGGGAAGAAAGGGAGAGGGGATCCAATGGAAAGCAGTCACAGAAGCCAGATCAAGCAGGTTAATAATTACTAAGGGCACTTTCCAGTTCTTGCCTAAACACAATGGGATCTTAATGGTCTTCATGGCTTGGGGCAAGGAGCTTATCACTAAGGAAGTTCTCAAGGTAGGGGGTTTCAGGTTATTTAGTAAAGACTGCAGGAATGGTAATCACTCTTGTTTACACAAAAAGTTCTAAGCAAGTTTCCAATATGGAGTTCATAATGGAGGTTCTCCTGCTTCAGGTTGAGGAGCCAGAGGGTCAGAGGATCAGGAGTTCAGTTTCCAGCTCTGCTACAGGATCCTGATGAGAGAGGAGTAAGCTCTCTGCTTAGGTAAAATAGGGTGAGGAGTCCACGGAGGGAAGGGGATAGGTTGGAGTCAGTACAGTGAAGCCTTTAATAAAAAATACATTCACGAGAACCAGCAGTTAGTGTAATGGCTATGTCGATGGACTCCCACATAGTCGACCGTGGTTCCCGTCCCGGACCCGGTGGCTTAAAACTCACACCGGGCGCATGTGCGTGTGTGCCCAAGATCCCGAGAGGAGAATGGAGGAGAAGGGATTGCGGCGTGACCATCCCCCCTGGGGGGTGATTTCTCGCTTTCTGTCTCTATGTCTCTGTCTGTCTGGCGAATGCACATGCCCTATAGCGAAAACATCACCAAAAAAAAAAAAATTCACAACTCTCAGCAGAAATCAATTATTAGCTCTTGCTTCTTGCTTGGACAGAAAGCTGCTTGCACCCTGCTTAAGATAATTACAGCTGAAAGTAGCTTTATTCGTATCATTGGTACATTCCAAATGAAAAGTATAGTGCCTCTTGGTCTGGAGAGCAGCAGAGGGAAGGACCTTAAACAATAAACTCTTCTTTTATGTTTCAAGAAATTTATGAGCACTTGTCGACTGGCAAGAAATAGACAAACTGGTTGTAGTCCTGAGCAGTGTTCAACTCAAGGACAATGATTAGTTTAAGACTCCTGGTGGCACAAAACTATTGTGCTGGCTTCACCTTTTAAAGTGTTTTTTTTCTCCATCTCCTTAGACAAAATTAATTTTCACATTTTTTTTTTCCTTGTCAGGGTCCATTCTGACACCCTAGGTATACCCGTTTACTTAGCTGGAAACTTTGACTCTTTTCTAATAAACTTTGCTTACTATACTCTCCTTTTGTCCACATTTCTAATTCTTTGTGACCATCAGATAAGAACCTGCCCAGGTGTTGTATTTGAACACCTAGCACTTCATAGAATGGAGGCTACTCTGTATCTCCTTAAGTTTATCTATCTGTAATACTAGCCTATTTCCAGGACTAGTGAAATGCCCCCAGTTTCCCAGTGAAATAACTGTGGAGTCTTTGCAGAGTGTTCCTATAGCAACTGTGTTTGTGGAGTGTCTTGGTGTCTTAAAATGAATGAAGCCTCTGGTTCCCTCTTGCATTTCTTTGGCCTGCCTAGCACTCCTGGGTAAGTTTCTTTTTTTCTTTTAAGATTTTTGCTATGGGACACAAGGACTTGCCTGAGATACAGAGATGGGCAGGGTAGGTGGAGAAGAAGGACAAATCACCCCTCAGGAGGGTGGGCATTACAAAGTCCCTTTTTCTCCATTTTCCTCTTGGGATTTTGGGCACATGTGAACATATTCTGGATGTAATTTTCAAGCCACTGGATCTGGAAATCAAACTACAAAGTTGCATGTGGATCCAGCAGCCTTTCCCCAATGCCACTGGCTGGCCCACTCCTGGGTAAATTTAAAACTTTTAGGGGCCATCAAGTGGTGTAGTGGTTAAGGTTTTGAACTCCCACTCGACTGAAGGAAGCAGCAGCCTTTACAAGACCTGGCCTTTTGAAAATCACACTAGATGCATGTACCTTTGTGTCAAAAAATCCAGGAGGGAATGGAAGAGAGGGGATTGTGGTGTGACCATCATCTTTGCTGGGTGATTTCTGATCCCCCTCCCTCTTTCTGTCACTTTCCAGCAAGTGCATTCACCCTATGGCAAAAACCTAAAGGGGAAAAAAAGAATCTTATATAGTTCAAATTCAGAATCCAGTGACAGTGGTTTCTGTTAGGCAGTCTGGAGTACTGGTGAATGGTAGCATTTTATTTGAAATAAAATAAGTATTGTGAAGTTAGAAAATTATACAGGTAGGAATCTCACCTGAAAGAACATCCATATGGCCTGAATACTGTATTAGTATTTCTGAGCAGTGGCAGAAGAGCCTGGAAAAGGAAAAAAAAAAACATCAGTTTACCTAAAGTAATTACTGATCTTTCTTCCTAGAGTGGACAAAATTTGGATAATCCTACCTTATCCTGAAGCACTGGATGCTGCTCAGAGGTTTGGACCAACTTTTAGAAGGGATAGAGAGTTTGACTAAGATGGGTAGGCAAAGCCCTAATGATGTTACTTATTGGAGAAAGCTTAGAATGTGGCCTGGCGTGTAGTTGTAACCTGTCATCCTGAGAGTGTCTGTCTACAGTGCTCTGTAAACAGACTCCATTCTTTCAATCTGTTGTCATTGTTTCCGGTGTCTGAACTCACTTAAACTGGATCTGTCACCAAATTTGGCAAATAGAGAAAAGTGGATGCACCCTCTATCTTGATAGGTTTTGCTAGTAGTTAAGGAAGGGTTTGCCAAAGTATTTCTGCCTTATAAGAAAAATGGAAATAAATTAGATTTGAGATGTGTCTTTCCCAGAGTGTGGTTATTTGTAGATGCTAGACATTCTGACATTTGGCTACTATTATCTGTTTTTTTTTTTTTTTTTTTTTTTTTAATCAGATTTCAATAAAATGAACCATTTTTTTACTTTAAAATTTTTTTGTGTGACATTGAGTTTAACACAAACATGACTTGCAATACCTTTCATATCTCTTATCAAATTTTGTGACTTATATGGTTTCAAAGAGTTTTTTGGGGGACCAGCAGTTAGCGTAATGGCTATGCCACTGGACTCCCATGTAGTCGACTGCGGTTTGCGTCCTGGACCCGGTGGCTTAAAACTCACTTCGGGCGCGTGTGCCTGCATGCCCAAGATCCTGAGAGGAGAATGGAGCAGAAGGAATTTCGGCGTGGCCATCCCTCCTGGGGACTGATTTCTCACTTTCTGTCTCTCTGTCTGTCTCTGTCTGTCTGGTGAGCACATGCGCCCTATAACAAAAACTTCTCCAAAAAAAAAAAAAAAAAGTTTTCCACTTAATAACAGCAATGTCTTATTAAGATGATAATTTCTGCAGAAAATTTAGAAGAGCTTTTTTATTTCATCTGTTTTTTAAAGGTATTTTTGCTGTAGGACACCCACACTCACCAGAAAGAATTCCCCCCATGCTCCCAATCTTGGGGGATGGCCAATTCTAAAATCCTTTCTCCTCCACTCCTATAATTTTGGGTGTACACACACATTCACTAACTCACTCATGTGCCTGGCATGGTTTTCATGCCGTTGGGTCTGGAACTTGAACCACATACTCAGCTATGTGTGGGATCTATTACCTTGACCACAGTACTTCCCACTGACCCATAAGAGCCCATTTTACATTGTGTAAAATAGGAAAATTAGACTATATGACACTTTTAGTTTAAACCAATTTTAAAAATGAAAATAAAATGTAATGCAGTACTTTTGTATGAGAAACAAATTTTATGTTTTGTTTATTTAAAATTTGTGTGTGTGTGTGTGTGTGTGTGTGTGTGTAGGAGTTTTTCCCTTAATACACATATGCATGTCAGAGAGAGACCAAGACAGTGAGAGGGAAAGTAAGAAATCTCTCCCTAGGGGGTATGGCCACACCACAGTCCCTTCTCCTCCTTTCTCCTTCTGAGATCTTGGGCATGCATGCACATATACACAGTGTGAGTTTTAAGACACCAGGCCTGGTACTTGAATTGTGGTCAGCCATGTGATAGTCCAGTGACGTAACTGCTAGGCCATGTGCTGCCTTTTTTTTTTTTTTTTTTTTTTTTTTTTTTTTTTTTTTTAGTGCAGAGACTTACAGGATGTAAAAATGTTAAAACTTCATCTACTCATGTACACAAAATTGTTCTGTAGGTTTTTCAAATTTTTGCACATGGCTGTGAAGTTCTATTGATTGTATCTGACATGTATTTAAGGCTTTCTGCCTCACATGATATTGTTAAAAACATTGCTAGGGCTTAAATGTATTGTTTAGCATTTTCTGTGTAAGGAACAAACTAAGTATTCTAAAAACTAGCCAATTTATTTGCTCAAGGGTCCTTGGATCTACATTTTGGGTTTGGTTCGGCTGGGTAGTTTCTATTATGATTGACTGGATGGCAACTGAGGCTTTAGTCATGTGGTGCCTCAAGAGTCTGATTCATTTCAGATAACTTCACTCTTCTGTCTAGTGGTTTGTGCTGACTCTTGGTGAGGCCCATGTAGCCACCAATTTAACTTCAGGATTTTTCAATAATGACTCTGCTAAGAAGTGAAGCACTGTTGTGGGCAGGTGGTGTGGTGGTTAAGGCACTGGATTCCCACATGGGCTAACTCTGATATGAATCCTGGACCCAGCAGCTTGAAAATCATACTGAGCACATGTGTGTCCACGTACCCAAAATCTTGAGAGGAGACTCGAAGGAAAGGCATTGTGGTGTGGCTATTCACCATTTCTCCCTTTCCTCCTCTCTGTCTCTCTCCAGTGAGCATATGTGCCCTATGATAAAAACAATAAAGAAAGAATGGAAGCACTAGTGGGCAAAAACTTTCCAGACTTAGATTTCTATCACGTTTTCTTTTTTTCAGTTTATTTTATTCATGATAGAGAATGCATGTCCACTCAAGATTGAGAGAAAGAGAGAAGCACATACAGGGATTCATTACCGTGTTTCCCCAGCTCTCTAACTCATCAGGATCTTAGGCATATGTATTTATTCAAAGTCTTTATTTTATTCTGACCTGGGGATCCAAAATCATGGTTAACCATATGCCTTCCAAGACTGAAATTGCATTTGTTATTGACTCCAAGCTAGACATGTGTTATGATTTTTTTCCATCAATTTTTGCTATAGGGCATGCGTGCTTGCTAGAGAAAGAGAAAGGAAGAAAGAAGGAAGAAAGGAAGGAGAAATCTCAAACCAGAAATATGGCCATGCCTCGGTTTCTTCATTCTCACCTCAGGATTTTGGGCATACCTGAATGTGTGCCTGGCCTGCCTTTCAAGGTGTTGGGTTTGTAACTTGAACCATGTTTGGCCATGTGAGATCCAACTGCATTATCCCTCATGTCATAGAGTGGCCTAATAATTTCCATTCCTTTTTTTTTTTTTTTTTTTGAGAGTTTTTTTTTTTTTTCTTTTTGCTATAGGGCGCGTGCACTTGTCAGACAGACAGACAGACAGACAGAGAGAGACAGAGAGACAGAAAGTGAGAAATCACCCCCCAGGGGGGATGGCCACGCTGCAATCCCTTCTCCTCCATTCTCCTCTTGGGATCTTGGGCACGCACGCACACGTGCCCAGCGTGACTTTTAAGCCACTGGGTCCGGGACATGAACCGTGGTCGACTATGTGGGAGTCCAGAGACATAGCCATTACACTAACTGCTGGTCCCATAATTTCCCTTTCAATATGACTTAATTTATGGATTTTGATTATAGTATTTTCTCTTGATCTTTGTCTTTGATTGCTGTTTTGTAGTTTTATAATATTTGTTATTGTCAGTTATTCCAGTGCTTTAATTCAGAAATTGTCTAATTATATATGTATTTATATTTGACATTCTAGAAAATTTTAGGATTTTTGGTCCCTTTTTTCATGAAAAGAAAACATACTGAATTTTTTTTTTATTTAAATTTATTTGTTTACGTTCATCCACTGTACATCATTACAACATACAAAATGAGATTTTCCATCCAGAGTACACTGTATGTTGTCTCCATCAAGCACATCAACATACATGTTATTGTCAACAAATAATTTTCCATTTCTTGTTTCCTTTATGTTTTGCTCCCCCCCCATCCTTGGTTCCCTATCTCTTACCCTCAGCCATCTCCCACTCTCTTCCTACACTGTCTCTGGTATCTATGTTTACTTTCTATACTGGTTTCCCCCCATTTTTGTTGAATTACTAAAGATCTTAATTAATGTAAAGGTTTCATAGCAAACACAGGTGATATATACATTTCCATGAACACAAGTCTAACTTTAGGTATCCTATAAAGTAGCACCTAGCTGGGGCTATATATCTTAACTGCGGTCATCGAATGCATTTTTTTTCCTGAAACTTTTTTTTTGTAACTTAATTTACATTCTTACCCTAAGCGTCATCACAGCATACAAAATAAGATTTCCCATCCAGAATACACTGCATAGTGACTTAATCATACATATTATTATTCAAAATTTTCCATTTATACTTCCTAGAATTTTTTTTTTTTTTTTTTTGGAGAGGTTTTCGCTATAGGGCGTGTGCGCTCGCCAAACAGACAGAGAGAGACAGAAAGACAGAAAGCAGGAAATAACACCCCAGGGGGGATGGCCACACCGCAATCCCTTCTCCTCCATTCTCCTCTTGGGATCTTGGGCACACACACACACACGCCCGGCGTGAGTTTAAGCCACCGGGTCTAGGACTCGAACCGCGGTCGACTACGTGGGAGTCCAGCGACATAGCCATTAAGCTAACTGCTGGTCCCACTTCCTAGAATTTTTTACCCCTCTTTCTGACCTTCTGTCTTTTCCCACCCTCTTCTCCCACTGTCTCTGGTGTCTACAATTGTCTTCTATTCCTTTTCCACCCACATTGTATTGATCACATGATTTCTTAAATAATCTACTTTCAGTGGTAAGTTTATATGGTACTATTAAAAAAACCAGTTTTAACTTAAATTATAGAAATGCTAAGGAACTTTTCTTAGAGCCAGGATTCTGTTAGGATTCTGTTCAAATGGTAGGTGCATGAACATATCAGTCTCATGTACTTTATATTCTGTTCTGGTTCCATTTTTTCTATTAAATTGTGGGATATAATATTCAACTCCTGACTTGTCCCTATGATTAAGCTGGCTGCTTTCTTAGTTTTTGAACTCTCTTTTCCATGTGTCTGTATTTAATTTTCCTGATATAGCACACCCTTGAGAACTTCTTGGAGATCTGGTCTGGTGCTGGTAAATTCTTTCAGGTTTTGTTTATCTGAGAATGTTCTTGTCTTTTCTTCCCACCTGAAAGATAATCTTGCTGGGTACAGTATTCTCGGCTGAAATTGCTTCTCTCTTAACACTTGGAATATATTTTCCCATTCCTTCCTGGCCCTCATTGTTTCTGATGAGAGATCTGCTGTTAGCCTGATGGGATGTCCTTTGTAGGTAACTTGATGTTTTTCTCTTGCCAATCTTAGTATCTTGTCTTTGTCTGTGGTTTTGGTCAACCTGGCTATAATGTGTCTTGGAGATCTTCTTGGGTTGATTCTATTTGGGGTCCTTTGTATTTCCTGGGACTGGATCTTCGAATACCTCTCTAGGTTTGGAAAGTTTTCTTGTAGGATTTCATGGAATAGATTATCAATACCCTTATGGGTCTCTTCACCTTCTGGAATGCCAATTATCTGGATGTTTGGATGTTTGATGGTATCTAGTACTTTTCATATATTATTCTCAAATTTTTGAGCCATTTTCTCAGTCTTCATGGTGGATTTTTCTAGGCCAGCAATTTTCTCTTCTACGTCTGAGATTCTATTTTCTGTATGATCTAGTCTGCTTTTAATACATTCAAGGGAGATTTTGACTTCCTGTATTATAGACTTCATTTCCAATAGTTCCG
Organism: Tupaia tana; assembly: GCA_026018925.1. Taxonomy (NCBI): domain Eukaryota; kingdom Metazoa; phylum Chordata; class Mammalia; order Scandentia; family Tupaiidae; genus Tupaia; species Tupaia tana. The sequence goes on along the minus strand of JAKSZU010000025.1, from coordinate 3,072,058 downwards.
TTTGACTCTTTTGTAAAGCGTGTAATTCCTCTTTTAGATCTTGCAAGAATTTTCTCACCTCCTGGAACTCATCAACTTCTTTCTCCTTTCTCTTTAGCCGTTCATTGTCTCTCTTCTCTTCCATCTCAGTTAGTTTCGCCATTGTGAATGTTCTAAATTCTTTATCAGACATTTCCATGATTTGCATTGAACTGCTGGTGGATGAAGAAGAGTTATTCTTTTCCCTTGGAGGAGAGGTATTTTCTTGCTTTCCCATATTTCTTGTGGTCCTGCAGTGATTTCTTGTCATCTGATGGATGGTGTGTTTCTTTCGAATTCTTGAAGTTCAATTTGAGTGTTCAGGAGCAAGCAGAAAGAAGTGATCTGGAATCTCTTTGCCATTCTGTTGTGATCGCTGGTGCAGCAGTTTCAGTAGATATTGAGGAATATGTTAACCCTAATAGTATTTTGATGTTTAACTACAGTGCCCTTAGATCCATTTAGAAACACATTGAAGGGATATTGAAGAGTGGAGAGACAAGAAAAAAGAAAATGAAAGAGAGAGAAACAATAACAAAGAAAGAGAAAAAAGACTTAAAAAACACAAATAAATTGTAATTATTGTTTTTATTAAGAAAAACTAAAAAAAAAAAAAGAAAATTTTTAAAAACCCCAAAAATAGAAAACCGAGAGGTGCGCTAGCGTGCCTCGCGAAATGACTACTTTGCAGGAGCCATGAGGAATCCGCTTCTGAAGGAAGGCCTCAACTCTCCTGCCTGGACGGAGGGAGCAGAGGGGATTGATTATTAACAAAACAAAAGGTGGAGCTGAGAGCAAGAGAAAAACTTTACCTTTAAAAAAATCCTAAAAAGGAAAAATTACAAAAATATGAGAGGACAGAAGTAGAGAGAGGCAAAGACAGAGACCCAGAGGCAGATTGAAGGTCAGAGGGGCTCCCTACCATGCTACTTTGTTGGAGGCTGAATTATCAGTAGAAAATCTTCATTTTTCCTGTCCCCTGAAATGACTACTTTGCAGGAGCCATGAGAAATCTGCTTTTCCATACTGAAATTTTGATGGAGTATTTGTATTGGTGACAGAGACAGCACTTCATTTAGATGAATTTTTTAAAAGTGGTCATCTTTGTAAAGGTGAGTTTTTATTCATGTACATATATGTAACCACATTTTTCAGGTCTATACATTATTTTTCTTATATATTCTGCATATTTGTTTCTAAAAACTTGCATACAGGTATATTACACTAATGTTCTCTTTATGTAAGTTATGTTGTATTTTACAGTATTTATTAAATTGGACCTATAAGAGCTAAAATATATCTTGCCCCTAGGAACCACTTCCCCTACACTGCCCCATTCTTTTCTCACTTAATGAATTTTTCTTGCCTCTTCTACCTCACTTTCAATTATTTAAACTAATGCTAGGAATTCTTATCTTAGTACTTACATTCTTATATTTCTCTGAGATTGTGCTGGTTGTACGTGTGTCTGGGAGTTTATTGAATCCGTTTCCTAAAGTATAGATAACTCGACATTCAACCTTTTTTTTCCCCTTAGAGTTTAGTTCCAAATATTTGTTGATACTGTTTAATTTTATTTATCTGATTTTGGTATTTTCCCATTTACTAAAGATGTTAAACATGTTTTACACATTTATTGAACATCTGGAAATCTAGCTAAAGTGTCTGTCTAAGTGTCTTTGCCTACTTTTCTTTGGGGGAGGTCTCTTTTTTTCTCATTAAAAATGTTTAGATACAGGGTCAGGATGTAGCATAGTGGCTAGGATGCTGGACTTCCACAGGACTGACCGTGATTGGAGTCCTGGACCTCATAGCTTTCTCTCTGTCTGTCTGGTGAGAATGTATGCCCTGTAGCAAATTTTATAAAAAGGGATAAACAAAATTGAATCAATAACGCTTAAAAATTAGTTAGTACTTGTGAGGAAGGAGGATCATAAGCTAGCAAGACACTGTTTTTTTAAAAGTTTTTATTAAAGAGAGAGAAGTATGTTTGATTAGACATATGGTCATTATTTTCTCACACTCTTGTCGCTTCTCTTCATACCCTTTAAGTGTATCATTTGATGTAAAAAGTTTTTATTTTAATGTTGTCCAATTTATAAATTATTTAAAATATTGTTTTACATTACTCTTAAAAGATATCTTTGGGAATAATTATGTGTTGTGGGCAGAAAGGTACATCATCACTTTTTGCTACACAGGTATAATATCGTCTTTACAGCTAATGTTCTTTGGAAAATATTTTTTCTCTGCTTCTCTAAAGTGTTGTCTCTTTCACAGATACTAATTAGCAAAAGCCAAGGGTTTTTTTAAGAGGTTCTCTTGATAGTTCAACTGGTCTGTTTATTCACCTCATTTCTAGTTTTACACTGTTTGTTATTACTTTATAAAATTTGTATTCATATGTGTGTCTTTGTGTGTGTATGTTATCATTCCAAGAATATACATTTCAGGAACCAGCAGTTAGCGTAATGGCTATGTCGCTGGACTGCCACGTAGTCGACTGCGGTTCGTGTCCCAGGCCTGGTGGCTTAAAACTCACGCCGGGCGCGTGTGCGTGCGTGCCCAAGACCCTGAGAGGAGAATGGAGGAGAAGGGATTGCGGCGTGGCCATCCCCCCTGGGGGGGGATTTCTTGCTTTCTGTCTCTATGTCTCTCTCTGTCTGTCTGGCGAGCGCACGCGCCCTATAGCAAAAATCTCTCCAAAAAAAAAAATGTATATATACATTTGTTATCAAAATTGACAGATTTATTTGAAATTTTTTTTTCTTGAGAGACATTTTTGCCATAGGGTATGTATACTTGCTGGAAAGACAGAGACAGAAAGTGAGAACTCACCCCCCAGGGTCATGACCATGCCACAGTCCCTCCTCCTCCATTCTCCTCTTAGGACCTTGGGCAAACATGCACATGCATCCAGTGTGAGTTATAAGTAACTAGATCTGGGGTCAACTATGTGACAGTCCAGTGACGTAACCTTTATGGCATCTGCTGGTCCCATTCCCTGAATTTATTTTAGAGAACTAACATTTGGCATTGCTGATTCTCTTTCTGATATGTTTATCTTATTTTCTTTGACTGCTTCTTATAACTTTCTCTTTTCCAATCATCTTTTAGAAAATTTCCCATATCTAATCTATTAATGATTAGCTAATGAATTCTTAGTCTTCATTCTTAGTTTTATTTATTTATTTATTTATTTATTTATTTATTTATTTATTAAGTTTTGCTATGGGGCACATCTGTTCACTAGAGACAACAAGAAAGGAAAGAGTGGAGCCAGCAGATGGCATGATAATTAAGGCACTGGTTGTGAGTTTAAGCTGGTTTTTAATTTTTCACTTGTTTAATTACTATTGAATTTGTGAATGTATTTGTGTATTTATTTGTAATTCAATGGCCTTTTTATTTGTGTGTTGAAATCTTTTATTTACTTATTTTATATTTAAATACTGCAGATCTTTACAGCACACAAAATTAATTTCCCCAGCATGAATACACTGTATATTAGTCCAGTCCAACATACTACCGTAAACATTATCAACAGATACTTTTTTTATTTTTGTGTTCCTAAAATGTATTGCTTTTTAAATTTTGATTTCTACCTTCCTGTTCCTCATTGCCCATCTTCTACCCATGCTATCTCTAGCATCCACAGTTGCTCTCCATGGCTTTATACATTTCAGTCTCTCACCTTTTGCCATAGAACACAAACATTCAGTATCTAGTAAGTGGGGCATCTAATGCCTCACTTTCATAGTCTGACTTGATTTCTTAACATTAAATCTTCAATGTTTGTCAATTTTCTATCAAATTTCAGGGTCTTATTTTTTTTAGTGGCTGAGTATTATTCCATGTGTATATGTGCCACACTTTTTCAACCCATTTATCTATTCTTAGACATTTAGGTTGATGCCATGTCTTAATAATTGTAAATAAGGCTGCCAAAACCATAGATGCGCAAATATTTTTCCTACTGAGTGTATTTCTGTCCTTTGGGACAGATACCCAGGAATAGAACTGAAAAATGATATGGTAGATCTATTGTAGGTTTTTGAGGAACCCCCAGATTGTTCTGCACAGTGCCTGAACTAGTTTAGTTTTCCACCAACAGTTTAGGAGAGATCCCTTTCCACTGCAGCCTCACCAGCACTTATATTTTTTTTTATTTTTTTTTAGCCTTTCTGACTGGAGTTAGGTAGTATCTCATTGTGGTTTTGACTTGCATGTCCCTTATGATAAGAGATGTCGAAGATATTTTCACATGCTTTTTGACTGTTTGTGTGTCTTCCCTGGAGAGTTTGTTTGCTCAGCTCATTTGCTTATCTTTTAATTAGATTTTTTTTTTTACTTTTTTTTAAAGGGTAAACTGCTTACATTCCCTATATTGGTTATCAATCCCTTATCTGAGGCTTAGTTGGTAAATATGTTCTCCATTCTGATGACTGTCTCTTTATTTTTATTATTGTGTCTATTGCTGCATAGAAGCTTTTTTTTTGTTTGTTTTGTTTTGTTTTTGTTTTGTTTTGGTTTTTTTTGGAGAGGTTTTTCGCTATAGGGCGCGTGCGCTCGCCGGACAGACAGAGAGAGACAGAGAGACAGAAAGCGAGAAATCACCCCCCAGGGGGGATGGTCACGCTGCAATCCCTTCTCCTCCATTCTCCTCTCGGGATCTTGGGCACGCACGCACATGCACCCGGCGTGAGTTGTAAGCCACCGGGTCCAAGACGCGAACTGCGGTCGACTACGTGGGAGTCCAGCGACATAGCCATTACGCTAACTGCCGGTTCCCCTGCATAGAAGCTTTTTAACCTGATAAAATTCCGCTTGTCTATTTTCAAGATTATTGCCTGTACTTTGGGGATCTTATTTAAGAAGTCTTTGACAACTGTGATGTCTCCAAGAAGTTCTCTTGTGTTTTCTACCAGTAGTTTTATAGTTTGAGGCTTTATGTTTTGATCTTTGATCCATTTTGAGTTGATATTTGTTAATGGTGAGACATAGGGTTCCAGTTTCACTTTTCTGCAGGTGAATATACAGTTTTTCCTACAGCACTTGCTGAAGAGGTTTTCTTTTCCCTACTGACTTGTCTTATGCCCTTTGTCAGAAGTCAGATCTGCATGTTTCGGGATTAATTTTGTTCCATTGGTATACATGCCTGTTACTGTGCAAGTACCACACTGTTTTGATTATCACAGTTCTGTAATATGTTTTGGGGTCAGAGAGTAAGATGCCTCCTACTTCATTATTTTTGTGCAGTATTGCTTTGACAATGTGAGGCTTTTGATGATTCCAGTAAAATTTTATGATTATTAAAAAATATATATTGTTTTTTCTAATTCTGTGAAGAACATCTCTGGTAATTTGATCAAGACTGCATTAAATATATAGATTAATTTTGGTAAAATAGATTTTTTGATTATTTTAATCCTTCCAATCCAGGGCATGGGATATTGTTCCACATTTTGTATAATTTTTAATTTCCCTTTTAGTTTTTCAATAATTTTTCTTGTGAAGGTCTTTGGTTAGTTTTATTTTTAGGTATCTTAAGCTTTTTGTGGCTATCGTAAATGGGCTTTTTTTTTTCAATTCTATAATACCTCAGTTCACAATTAGTACATAAAAATGCTATAGTATGTTGTATGTTGATTTCTATCCTGCCACTTTATTTATTTATTACTTTCAGAATTATTTTTGTGAATTCCTTTGGATTTCTATGTATATATCATGTCATCTATAAACAGAGATAGTTTTACTTCTTATCCTGTTTGAATACTTTTTATTTTATTCTCTTGTCTGACTGTATTTTCTAGGACTTGCAGCACTAAATTGAAAAAGAAAAGGGAAAGTTGGCGCCTTGTCTTACTCCAGTGTTTAGTGGAAACGCTTTCATTTATTGCACACTCAGTATGAAAACTCTTATATGGGTTTTTCATATATTGCTTTTATTGTACTGAGAAGTATTTCTTCTATTCTGATTTTGCTGAGAGTCTTAATCATGAAGGGATGTTGTATTTTATCAGATGCTTTTTGTGTACCAGTTGATATGATCATATTGTTTTTAACTTTTTCTGTTAATATGATGTATTACATTTTTGTTTTACATTTACTGAACCACCTTTGCATCCGTGGAATAAAGCCTTCCTGGACATGGTGCATAATTTTTAAATTTGTCATTGGATACAGTTTGATAGTAACTTGCTGAAAATTTTTGTGTCTATATTCAACAGGAATGTTGGTCTGTCATTTTTTTGTTGTTGTTATGTACTTGTCTATTCAGGGATGAGGGTGATGGGAGATTCATAGAATGAATTTGGGAGAGTTTATTCCTTTTGGGTCTTCAGAAATAGTACACTGAGAGTTAGCTCTTCTTTAAAATTTCTGTCGATTTCAGAAGTGAAGCCATCAAGAACTGGGCTATTGTTTGTTGGGAGACTATTTATTACTGATTCTATGACATTGTTTCTTATTGGTGGTCTCTTTAGGCTTTCCATGTCTTCTTAATTCAGTCTTGGTAAATTATATGTATCCAGAAATTTGTTCATTATTTTTATTTGTTTATTTACTTAAGTTTTGTTTATTTCATCCAGGTTTTCTTGTTTATTGGTGTATAGTCACTCATAGTATTTTGTTTTTTCATACAGACCATAGATTTGTTTATTTTTAACACTCATCATGCCATGAATTCATAGGGAATAAATTCCAGTAGCTCAGGCTCCTTTCCATTGGTTTTCACAAAGTGTGCTTCTCTGGACATAGCAAGCTGGCATTTCTTTTTCTCGTCATTTTTCTTCACATGTTTTACAAAGCTATCTCTGTTCTTAGAATGCTTAATGTGCTTAATACACTTGGCAAGAATCTTGCCCTTAACTTGTTTGTTTACAACAATGCCAACAACATGCTGGGTAACATTGTAGACTCTTCCAGTTTTGCCACAGTAATATTTATGGGCATTCTTTTTGAACAGTACCCATTACCTTGATGTCTACAATATCACCTTTCTCATAGATAAGCATATATGTTGTTTTCTTTTTTTTGGGCAAAATTAATTTCTTTTATTATGTGGAACTTCACTAGGGTAAGCAGACATGTGCATGATTTATGTTAGTTTATACATGATAATGAAAATTAAGGCTGCAGAAAAGGCTTCTGGGGAAACCCCCACTATTTCAGAAGATCTTCAGGGCAGGGGTTGACTTCTCTCGACTCCCCCGCACTCCCTGACTCATAATGGGCCTGACAGATACTGGCCAACCTTTAAAAGTAGCTTCCTGAAGATGGATGACCTGCTTAGAACAACCCATTCATCTGCTCAGTTTCAGGGTCCAAATCAATATCATAAAAACAGGGCCGGGGATACTGGGAAGTAGATATTTCAGGGAACAGGAGAAATGAAGATTTTCTACTCATAATTCAGCCTCCAGCAAGCAGAGCTAGTGTGGCAGGAGAGTTGAGCCCTCTGAGAAGATTCCTCATGGATACTGGGAAGTAGATATTTCAGGGAACAGGAGAAATGAAGATTTTCTACTCATAATTCAGCCTCCAGCAAGCAGAGCTAGTGTGGCAGGAGAGTTGAGCCCTCTGAGAAGATTCCTCATGGATACTGGGAAGTAGATATTTCAGGGAACAGGAGAAATGAAGATTTTCTACTCATAATTCAGCCTCCAGCAAGCAGAGCTAGTGTGGTAGGGAGCCCCTCTGGCCTTCTATCTCTGTCTCTGTGTCTCCAAGGTCTCTGTCTCTCTCTGCTCCTGTCTCCTCATTTTATTTTGGTAATTTTTCCTTTTTACGATTTTTTTAAAGGTAGAGTTTCTCTCTGGCTCTCAGCTCCATCTTTTGTTTTGTTAATAATCCCTTCTGCTCCTTCCTCCCAGGCAGGAGAGTTGAGCCCTCTGAGAAGATTCCTCATGGATACTGGGAAGTAGATATTTCGCATGGCGTGCAAGCGCGCTGCGTGGCTTTCTATTTTGTGATTTTTTTCTTTAAAAAAAAAAGAAAAGCAATTATAATTTTTTATTTTTTTGTCTTTTTTCTCTCTTTTTGTTGTTGTTTCTCTCTTTTTCATTTTCCTTTTTCTTGTCTCTCCACCCAATATCTACTGAATCTGCTGCACCAGCGATCACAACAGAACGGCAAACATATTCTAGAACACCTCTGTCTGCTTGCTCCTGAACATTGAGGCTTAACTTCAAGAATTTGAAAGAAACACGCCATTCATCAGATGACAAGAAATCACCGTTGGATCGCGAGAAATATGGGAAAACGAGAAAATACCTCTCCTCCAATGGAAAAGAGTAACTCTCCTCCATCCACAAGCAGTTCGGTGAAAGTCATGGAAATGTCTGATAAGGAATTTAGAACATTCGTAATGTCGAAGCTAACAAAAATGGAAGAGAAAGGAGAAAGAAGTTGCCGAGTTCCAGGAGATGAGGAAATTCTTGCAAGATCTAAAAGAGGAATTACACACTTTACAAAAGACTCAAACGGAACTGCTAGAGGTGAAGTCTATAATACAAGAAGTCAAAATCTCCCTTGAAAGTATTAAAAGCAGACTAGATCATTCAGAAAATAGAATCTCAGATGTAGAAGAGAAAATGGCTGGCTTAGAAAAGTCCACCACGAAGACTGAGAAAATGGCTCAAAAATTTGAGAATGATATGCGAGAAGTACTGGATACCATCAAACGTCCAAATATCCGGATAATTGGCATTCCAGAAGGTGAAGAGACCCATAAGGGCATTGATAATCTATTCCATGAAATCCTGCAAGAAAACTTTCCAAACCTAGAGAGGCATTCGAAGATGCAGTCCCAGGAAATACAAAGGACCCCAAATAGAATCAACCCAAGAAGATCTTCTCCAAGACACATTATAGCCAGGTTGACCAAAACCACAGACAAAGACAAGATACTAAGATTGGCAAGAGAGAAACATCAAGTTACCTACAAAGGACATCCCATCAGGCTAACAGCAGATCTCTCATCGGAAACAATGCGAGCGAGGAGAGAATGGGAAAATATATTCAAAGTGTTACGAGAGAAGCAATTTCAGCCAAGAATACTGTACCCAGCAAGATTATCTTTCAGGTGGGAAGAAAAGACAAGAACATTCTCAGATAAACAAAACCTGAAAGAATTTACCAGCACCAGACCAGATCTCCAAGAAGTTCTCAAGGGTGTGCTGTATCAAGAAAATTAAACACAGACACACGGAAATAAGAGTCAAAAAGCTATGAAAGTGGCCAACTTAATCAGAGGGACAAGTCTGGAGTTGAATATTATATCCCAGAATTTAATCAGGAAAATTGAACCAGAACAGAAGATAAAAGTACATGAGACTGATAGGTTCATGCACCTTCCATTTGAACAGAATCCTAACTTGTTTCCTGGCTTTAAGCAAAGTTCCTTGGCATTTCTTTGAGTTAAGTTAAAACTGGTTTTCTTAGTAGTAATGAGTGAACTCACCATTGAAAGTAGTTAGATTATGTAGGAAATTGTGTGATCAATGCAACGTGGGTGGGAAGGGAATGAAGGACAATTGTGGACACCGGAGGTGGTGTGAGAGGAGGGTGGGAAGGGACAGAGGGTCAGAAAGAGGGGTGGAAGTAATTCTAGGAACTAGTAATGGAAAATTTTTTGTAATGTGCATGATTGTATCACTATGCAGTGTGTACTGGATGGGAGATTGCATTTTGTATGCTGTGATGAAGCTTAGGGAAGGAATGTAAATTGAGTTACAAAAAAAAAGTTTCAGAAAAAAAAAATATATCTATTCAATGACTGCAGTAGGATATGTAGCCACAGCTAGGTGCTACTTTATAGGATGCGTAAAGTAAGACTTGTGTTCATGGAAATGTGGATATCACTGTGTTTGCTATGAGGGTATTTGGATTGATTAGGGTCTTTGGCGTTACAATAAAATGTGAGGAGAAAACAGTATAGAAAGCAAACATAGATACCAGAGACTGTGGGAGGAGAGTGGGAGATGGCAGAGGGTAAGAGATAGAGAATCTAGGATGGGGGGAAAAAGCAAAACATACAGAAGACAAGAAATGGAAGATCATTTGCTGACAATAACATGTTTGTTGATGTGCTTGATTGAGACAATATATAGTGTAATTTGGATGGAAAATCTCATTTTGTATGCTGTAATTATGTTCAGAGAATGAATGCAAATAAATAAATTGAAAAAAAAAAAGAACAGGGCCGGGTAGGGAGCCCAGGCATTATGCTCATCGTTCCCACCAAGGGGTACAGAAATCCAGCCTCGACGCTGGCACGGATGTCGCGAATGGGCAGAACGAAGCCTATAGGCATGCCTTTTTGCTCTGGGTTGTGAGACAAGGACAGGTGTGTCTTGGCCATGCAAATGGGTAGATTCCCAAAGCCCTGCTTGATGTGGACTTCAGCTTTGTGTTGAGCTTTGGGGAGCAATTCAATGTCATCTGCCCCATAGATCTTCTGCAATGATCCTGATTTTATCCTCAACTGGCAGCTTGAGATCATAAAGGAGCTGAAAGCTGCTGGGTGCCTCAGCTGCTCTCTGGACCGCCTGAGCCAGGGCTACAGCGCCCTTGCCCCCTTCTGCCCAATGAGTACACTTCACAGCATCAAAGGTCCCATGTTCTTTGGCAAGGCAATTGACGAGGTCTAGCTTGGCCTCTGTGTCTGTCTTGAATGCATTCACGGCCACTACAACTGGAACTCCAAACATTCTGGCATTTTCTATTTGCAATTTCAAGTTACTGAAGCCTTTTTCAACCAGCTCCAGGTTCTCCTCTGTATAACCCTTGGGAAGAGGCAGCCCAGCAGTGACTGTGGGGCCACCCCCATGCATTTTAAGAGCCCTGACAGTGGCAACAAGCACCACCACGTGAGGGCGGAGACCAGAATATCGGCATTTGCTGTTAAAAAACTTCTCCATTCCAATGTCTGCTCCAAATCCTGCTTCAGTCACTACAAAGCCTTCAGGACCGACAAGTTTGAGTGCAATCTGGTCTGCAATGATAGAGGAATTTCCATGTTGGTGAAAGGTCCAGCGTGAACAAACACTGGAGTGCCCTCCAGTGTCTGCATGAGATTGGGCTTGATCGCATCCTTCATAAGTACCATCAGCGCACCACTCACTCCCAGATCTTCAGCAGTGATGGGTTCCCCCTTCTTGCTGGAAGCCACCACCATTTTACCCAGTCTCATTCTCATGTCTTCTAGAGAACTGGTCAGAGCCAGGACAGCCATGATTTCACTGGCCACAGAGATATCAAACTGGGCCATCTGCGTGTACCCTTTCTCTGTCGGAGCCTGTCCAATTGTGATCTTCCTCAGGAATCTATCATTGGTATCCAGCACTCTGTGCCAAATTACGGTTTCTGGATCAATATCCAATCTTGCAAATCTGTTGATCTCTTCATCTATTAGTGTGGTAGGGTCAGTCTTGTGAATGCCTAGTCTTTGTAGCCTTCGGATTTGGATGTCAGAGAACTTTCTCACTACATTTACTGATGGTACCAAATGATTAAAGAGGGCCTTGTCTGTCTGGGTCAGTTCATGGAACATCCGAGCATCAATGGCTGCGGCAATGAGGTTATTAGCTGCCGTGATGGCGTGGATGTCACCAGTGAGGTGGAGATTAAACTCTTCCATAGGAATGACCTGGGAGTAGCCGCCTCCTGCAGTGCCACCTTTTATTCCAAAGGTGGGGCGCTGAGATGGCTGTTGCACACATGCAAAGACATTCTGATGAAGATGGGCACCGAGGGCCTGAACCAGTTTGATGGTGGTTGTGCTTTTGCCTTCTCCCAGGGGTGTCGGAGTTATTCTAGTTACCACCACATATTTCCCATCTGTCTGGTGCTTCAGGCATTCTAGCACTGACAGCAGAACTTTGGCCTTTGTTTCACCATATAATTCTACTTCTTCAGAGAGCAGACCAATTTCTCAAGCCAGGTTACCAATGGGCTTTGGTTTGCAAGATTGCGATATAGCAATATCGCTTGGAACAGGTGTCTTGAGGTGAAGGCTGTTATACTGAATTGTCCATTTTCCTGGTTTAAATTTCTCTAGGAAATGCTTTGCACTTTCTACTGTGCTCTGCATTAGCATTGCAACTGTCATGGGCCCAGCACCACCGGGAACAGAGGTGATGAAGCCTGCCCTCTCTTTGGCCTCATTGTATGCCACATCCCCAACCACTTTTTTCCCATTTGGTTTTGTATCATCTGGGATTAATTGATTCCACAGTCGATGATGATTGCCCCAGGTTTGATCCACTCCCCCTTCACCAACTCAGGCTGACCAGTTGCAACTACCAGGATGTCACCTTTATTTATCTCCTTGTCCAGGTTGGCCGTCTTGGAGTGGCAGGTAGTCACTGTGGCATTGTTCCACAGAAGCAAGTCATACATTGGTGCACCAACTATTTTACTGCACCTGACCACCACAGCATGCCTTCCAGCAATCTGTACCCCTGTCTCTTTGATGAGTTCCAAGCATCCTTTAGGCGTACAAGGAATGAAACAGTCATTTAGGTCACCTTTAACAAGTTTTCCAGCACTGATACTAGTCAATCCATCCACGTCCTTTTCAGGTGCAATAACATTGATCACTGTTTCAGTGTTAATAGAATTCTCTGAATCTAAAGGTAACTGTACGATGAAACCATGTACAGTGGAGTCTTCATTCAATGATATAATGTGCTTTAACACCTCAGATTCTGTGGCTGTTCTTGGTAACTTAATGTGAGTAGCTTTGATCCCAATCTCTTCAGCAGCCTTCAGTTTCACATTTATATAAAGATTGGAATCATCTCTGTCGCCAACCTGTAACACTTCCAGGCCTGGTGTGAAACCAGGTACTTGCTCCTTCATCTGAGCGACTTGGTTCTTCAGCCTCTCCCTTACTTGCGCAGAGACCACCTTCCCGTTCAGGATTTCCACCGGCGCTATGGCCTTTATCAGTTCGCTGCCCACGATGGACCACCAAAATCGAGGTTCCACTCGCTCCACAGTCTTGCAGGACAGCCCACCCACATCAGCATATACGTTGTTAAAGGAACCACTTCATGTTTTCTAAAAGGCCTATAGAACATATATTGGGTGCCTCTCCTCTTTCCCTTTGTGTTCATTATTTTGGTTAATTACTGGAAGATGGCAGTTCTGGCCAAAAGGCGCTCATAATGGTTTTTAATGATCATTTGTGTTAAGTCATTAGAAAAGTCATGACATATTCATGTTTTTGTATGCAAACATGTGTCACGACTTTTCCAACAACCCAGTATTTCTGTTATGTTTGTTTTAATATTGCCTGTTTCACTGTTAATTTGATTTACCTGGCTCCTTTTTCTGTTCTTCTTGATTAATCTAGTTAACAGTGTGTCAATATTTTTTATCTTCTTGATGAACCAATGTTGGTTTCATTTATTTTCTGCATAGTTTATTTCCTATTTTATTTACTTCTGCTTGAATCTTTATTGTTTCTTTTCTCTTGTTATTTTTTAGGGTTTTCTTGTGGTGGTTTTTCCAGTTCTCTGAGGTGTGTCATTAGTTGTCTGTTTGCCCACTTTTATTTTTTTCTTGTGAGCACTAATTACTATGAAATTACTTCTTATGACTGCTTTCACAGTGTCCCATAGGTTATGAAAACTCGTGTGTTCATTATCATTAGTTTGAATACATTTTTTTAGTCAGTCTTAATTTCTTCAGTGGTTGTGACCTCATTAAGTAGCAGGTTATTTAGTTTTTATATGTTTGTGTATTTTCAAGGATTTTCTCTGAAGTTAATCTCAAGTTTGTTTTCATTGTGGTCAGAGAAGTTGCTGGATATAGTTTCTGTACCTTTTAATTGTTTTGTGTCCTATTATGTGGTCCATCTTCAAAAATGTTCCATATGGGGGTCTGAAAAATGTGTATTTTGTGGTTATTGGTTGGAAAGTTCTATAAGTGTCTGTCAAACTCATTCAATTTATGGTATTGTTTAGATCTTGTATCTTTTTTTTTTTTTTAGAGAGGTTTTCGCTATAGGGCACGTGTGCTCACCAGACAGACAGAGAGAGACATAGAGACAGAGAGTGAGAAATCACCCCCCAGAGGGGATGGTCACACCACAATCCCTTCTCCTCCATTCTCCTCTTGGGATCTTGGGCACACACGCACATGCGCCCGGCGTGAGTTTTAAGCCACTGGGTCCGGGACGCAAACCGCGGTCGACTACGTGGGAGTCCAGCGACATAGCCATTACGCTAACTGCTGGTTCCCAGATCTAGCAGGCTTTTTTTTCACGTATTTGAGTGCTCCAGTGTTGAGTGAATAGATATTTATAAGTACTATATTTTCTTGATGAATAATACTTAAAATACTACACAGTGTCTTTTTTAGAAAATGAATTATTTATTTAATTTGGTTTATTATTATTATTTTTAATTTGGTATAGGGCACCTGTGCTCACGAGAGAGAGAGAGTGTGAAAGAGAGACAGAGAAGTGAGGAAGCAAGCCACCACATCTGGAACTCAAACCATGGTCAGCCTTGTAGGTATCCAGTACCTTAACCACCATGCCACCTGCTGGCCCTCTGGTTTCCTTCTTTAACTGTTCTTATGGTTTTTGTCATAAAGTCTATTTTTTCTGATATCAGTATCATGACTCCAGCCTTTTTAAAATTTCCATTTGTATGGAATATCATTTTCCAGCCCTCTACTTTCAGTCTATGTGTATCTTTACCCATGATGTGTGTTTATGTTTCTTGTAGGCAGCATAAAGAGGACATTTTTTAAAAAAAAATCACTTTAGCCAATCTGTGTCTTTTAATTAGAGCATTTAATTCACTAACATTCTACACAATTATTGATATTTACTGACTTACCACTGTCATTTTGTTAGCCATCTTCCAGTTTGTTTTTGTTCTATTTGTTTATGTCTCTTTAGTTTTCCTGATATAGTACACCCTTCAATACTTTGTGAACATCTGGTCTAGTGTTGATAAATTTTTTCAGATTTTTTTTTTTTTTAAAATCTGGAAATGATATTTCTGTGTTTTTCTTATTTGAAAGATAATCTCACAGGGCTTAGTATTGTTTGAAATTGTTTTTCAGTGTTTTGAATAAGTCTTCCCATTCTTTCCTTGTTTGCATTGTTTTAGTCGAGAGGTCTGATGTTAGCCTAGTAGGATAACGATTTGTAAATAAGTATATATTTCTCTCTTGCCATTTTTAGAACATTGTTTTCAATTCTGATCATTCTGGCTGTGATGAAACCTTGTGAGAATCTTCTTAGGTTTATTCCATTTGGGGTCCTTTGTATTTGTTGGGTCTGATGTCTGAATGTTTCTCTAGGGTTGAAAAGCTTTCTTCAAGTATTTCATGGGATAGGTTTTCGATGCTAGTCATATTTTTCACTTTCTGGAATACCAATTATTCAGATATTTGGGTGTTTAATGGTGTCTAGTATTTCTGGTATGTCATGATTTTGAGGGGTTATTTGTGAGAAACTCAGGGCTCGAAGGTAGGCTGTCACAAAGAATTGAGGCAAGAGATGAGGAAAAGTTAAGAGTTGACTAACACACTCTTGGAGCAGAAGCAAAACTGTGCCAAAGCAGAACCCTTTTATTCTAAATTAAATCAAATAAGTAGTGAGTTTAGCTATAGAAAACAGTATACGATATACATGGCATTCTTTGTAGGCTGTGTTCTTGGTACAACATCGATAGCTATTGTAAAAATAAAATTAAACTGTACCTATCCTGTTTTGTAAAGATAAAATTTAACCTTTGCCTTTTTCACTTCTGTACTAAAACTAATACAGCCCTCATGATAAACTGCTGAAGTTGTGGAAGCCTGAGACAATTTGCTAGCTCCCTGTAAATAGCCCCTTACTTCCTCATTCTTTCCTCCCCTCACCCCATGGACTTGTGTCTATATAACCTAAATGCCCCTTTGTTCGGGACTTCACTCTCTCTGTTGTGTCTTGTACGACTGAGAGTGGAGTTTTGGCGCGCTAGAAATAAAGCCTCTTGTACTTTACATCAAGAACCGACTTTTGTGGTTGATTGGGGTTGCCGTAGTGCTCCCTGGACAAGGAGGTTCAGCCAGCTGCCAGCTGAAACCTTTCACTATCATTATCGTAGTAGTTAGATAGTATTTTGGCTGTGGAATGTCACCAAACAATCTTGAGACTCAGCCCATGCCAGGAGCTATCTGGTTGGCCATGGAGTCCCCTTGGCTTTCTGTCTAGGAATGGAGTTGTTTCAACTCCCTTCTGCATTCTCTCCTTCTGGCTTAATTCTCAAGCATGGGCTGGTTTTTGTCCCTAGCAGTTATTTTTTCATTCTTTTTGGTGGTTTTGTTTAAATCAACAGCTTTGTCTTCCAGATCAGAGGTTCTATCTTCTGCATGGTCTAATCTGCTATTAATACTTTCAAGGGAGGTATTTTGTTTGTTTGTTTGTTTTACAGTCTTTATCTCTAGGAGTTCTGTTTGATTCTTTTTTATGGTGTTTGTCTCTTTATGGAATTCTTTTTCAGGTCTTGGAATGATTTCCTCATCTGGAGATAGTTGTCTGTTTTCTCTTTCATCTCATTCAGTTTTGTCACTTTGAACATTCTGTATTCTTTTTCTGATATTTCTGTGAGTTCTTTTGTACTCTTTTATTGAGGAGGCCTTTTTCTGTTCCCTTGAGGGAGAGATATTTTATATTTTCTTCATATTGATTCTGTAGTGTTAGTGGGGAAGATGAGCTCTACTTCTCAGGTGTGTTTTTGGGAGATGGCCTTTTCTATCAATCCAAGAAGGGTAAATGTAGCCAGCTTTAGATGTTGGTTTCTATCCTAGTCTCTCACAATTAGTTGCACTTGGGGCTGATTCAAATAAAGAAGGAAGTACAAGTCAGCTAACTAAAATCTCAAAGCAAACTAAGGCATGCAAAAAGCAGGACCAAGAAGTCTGAGAGGCCTGGTCCTTCTGCACTCCCTGTTTCTCTGTTGCTGCACTTAGTCCTGAACCATGGGGGGTTAAGGTAGAGGGGGGTAAGCCAGAGGGTTGAAAGCACACCAGCTTGAGCTAAAGGCAGAAGCAAGAAGTCTGAGATGTGTGATCCATCTATGCTGAATCTCAGTCTCTTAATGCCACTGGCTCCCGAACCATGGAGGCTTAAGATGGAGGGTGAGGTGGGGAAAGTGTCAAAAACACAGCTGTGCAGGCAAAGGCAGCAGCAAGAATTCTGAGATGTGTAGTTAATAGGCTCGCTTTGTCTCTCTCTCTCTTGCTCTCCCTCTCTCTGCTACTAGTTCCTAGCTTCTGCACCATGAGTGCTTACTGCAGAAGTGCATTGAGAAGAGTGTCCAAAGCACACCTGCTCAGGGAGAAGGCAAAAGCAAGAACTCTGAGATGCACTGTCTTTCAGTGTTCACTCTTTCTTACTTTCCCTTACTCTTGCACAGTGTCAGTTACAACAGAGGGGCCTGAGCAGTGGTGAATGTCAAAAGCACACTTATGGAGGCAAAAGGCAGCATTGAGAACACTGAGACATGAGGTCCTTCTGCACTCATGCTCTCTATCTGACTTGCTGTTCCTGACTCCTGCAAGGTGGGTGCTTGAGAAAGTGTGGGCAGGAGGGGGTTATAAACCATACCTGTGCGGGCAAATGGCAACAGCAAGAAGTCTGAGATGTAAGGTACTTCTGCATTTACTCTCTTGCTATCACTGGCTCCTTCACATGGGGGCTATGGCAGAGGTGCTGTAGAGGAAGGTTCCAAAGTGAATCTCTACAGGGAAAAGGCAGCAACAAAAAGTCTGAAAGTCAGTGCTCACTCTCACTGTCTCACTGCCACTGGCTCCTTTACTGTGGGGGCTTATGGTGGAGGACAGAGTGGTGGGGGGCATTTTAAAGGACATCTAGGTTTGCCAAAGGTAGCAGCAAGAGATCTGAGATAATTATCCTCCTGTGCTCACTCTCTCTCTGTCTTTCTCTCTTGCCAATGCTGACTCATGCACTTTAGGAGCTTAAGGCAGAGGGGCATGGGATGTGGAGAGTCTAAAGCACCCCAGCAAGGGCAAAAGGCAGAAGGAAGAAGCTCCACCCTTCCATGCTCACTCTCTGTTGTCCCTGGCTTAGACCAGCATGGGGTCTTGTAGAGGATGGGCACGTGAGTGGTGAGAGGGTCAAAAGCACACCTGTGTGGACAAAAGGCAACAGCAAGGACTCTGAGATCACTCTATTCTGTCTCACTGCCATGGGCTTTTACATCATGGGGCTTATGGCAGAGGGGTGAGGTGTGGGGACAGTCCAAAGCACACCTACATGGGCAAAAGGTAGCAGTATGAAATGTGAGATGTGCTGTCCTTCTGGGAATGCACAGGTGTGCTCTCTGTCTGCCACTGGCCACTGCAGCCTGGTGGCTTATTACAGAGGCATGCTGGGAGTGGGGAGCAGAAATTTCAAAGCACACTTATTCTGGCAGAAGGCAGCAGTATGATGTCTGAGACATGGGGTTCTTTTGTTTCTCTCTGTCTCTCAGTGCTGCTGGCTCCTGAACTGTGGCGGCATAAGGTGGAAGGGTGCAGGGAATGTCCAGAGTATACTTGTGAAGGAAAACAGGGAGCATGAAGGAGTCTGAGATGCTCCATTCTTATGTCACACTCTCTCCATCTCTCATTGCCACTGACTCCTGCACCATGGGAGCTTATGGCATTGGGTTGTGTGTGTGGAGGGTATCTAAAGCACACTTCCACAGGCAAAGCAGAAAGAAATCTGAGATGCCCAGTTCTGTGCTCACTCTGTCTCTGTCTTCCTACTGCTGGTTTTTGCTTTGTGGAACCTTATGGTGAAGGAGCGCTTTGTGGGGAGAGTTCAGAGAACACCTGCATGGGCAAAAGACAACAGGAAGTCTGAGATGCCTGGTCCTTCTAGGCTCATTCTTAGTCACTCTAGCTGCTTCTGGGTCTTGCATCCTGGGGCCTTAAGGTGGTGAAGGGCAGAGGGACAGGGTTCAAACCGCACCTGTCTAGGTAAAATGCAGTAAAAAGTGTGAGATATGCAGTCTTTTTGCATTCGCTCTATCTCTCATTGCTACTGGCTGTGCACTGTGAGTGCTTATGGTGGAAAGGCTCAGGGTGGGGCAGGGTCCAAAGCACACCTGTGTGGGAAAAAGGCAGGAACAAGAAGTTTTATATGCATGGTATTACTGTGCTCATTCTCTTGTTGCCTCAGGCTCCTGCAACATGGGGCTCATGGTGGAGACAGGGTGGTGGGGGAGGTTCCAAAGCAGATCTGCATTTGTAAAAGGCAATAGCAAGAAATCTGAGATGCTTTGTACTTCTCTGTCTCTAGAGCTTGTTCCTGAACTGTGGGGGCTTAAGGCAAGGGGAGCAGGGAGTAGGAGTCCAAATAACACCTGTTCAGGCAAAAACAACTGCAAGAAACTGGGATGAGCATTCCTTCTGAGCTCACTATCTTGGTACTGCTGGTTCCTGCAGGATGGAGGCTTGTGGAGGAGGAATGCAGGAGGGAGGGTCCAAAGCACATGAGTATGTGCCACAGGCAGCAGCAAGAAATCTGAGATACTCAGTCCTGCTCTCTCTCTCTAACAGTGGCTTCTGCACTTTGGGAACTAAAGGCAATGGGGAGTAGGGGTATGGGGTTCAAAAGAAAACCTCTGCAGCCAAAAGTCAACAGCAAGAACTATGGGATGTGCAGTTCTGAGCTCACTTTCGCTTCTGCTGCCTCCTGCATTGTGGGGTATACTGCGGAGGGGTGCAGGGGGATGGGGGTAGTTCAGAGCACAACTGTGCCATCAAAGTCAGCAGCAAGATGTGATCCCGTTTACTCTCTCTCTCCTTACTGCTGGTTCCTGTTCAGGGGTTAGCTTATGGTGGAAGGACTTCAGTGCTGGGGGTGGTGGGAGGAAAAGTCCCAAAGCACACATGCACCAGCAAAAGGCAGCAGCAAGAAGTCTGAGACATGCGATACTTCTGCTCACTCTTGTGTATTGTTTTGCTGCCAGTGGCTCCTGCACCATGGGGGCTTTTGGCAGAAGGGTTTGTGGATAGGAGGCTCCAAAGCATACCTGTGGCCATGCACACATATGTGCTTGGCGTAAGTTTTATGCCACCGAATCAGGGATTTGAACCATGGTTGATTACATGGGAATCAAGTAATGTAAACATTATGTCATATGCTGGTCCCCAGTGTTTTTGTTTGCTTGTTTGTTTTGTTTTGTTTTGTTTTCTTTTTCTTAGAATTTTTACTATAAAGTACGTGTGCTCACTTGGAAGACAGAGACAGAAAGTCAGAAAATGTGAAATCACTCCCTAGGGCGAATTGCCATGCCTTGATGCCTTCTTCATTCTCCTTTTTTGATTTTGGATATGCACAAACAGGTTCCCATTGTGAGTTTAAGCCACTGGGTTTGAGACTCGAACCTCGGTCGACAACACAAGTGTTCAGTAAACTAACCATTTCATCATCTGCTGGTCCCCATAGTAACATTTTTACTAAGTTATTTTAACATTTTACTAAGTATTTCTTTTCTATCAGTGAATAAATTTGTGATTGCTCATTCAATAATGTCTTTTTAGCCCCTTCTCATGTGTAAGTGACTGTTCTCCCACAGGGGAATCTTGGAATAAGTATCATCATTTCTGTGACCTACTTCATTCACTTTCTCTTTCAGCTATAATTTTAGAAACCTCTGTATTTGTCCAGGATTAAGAAAATGAATTTGTTTTCGGTAAGTTGTTTACTGATTTCCCCAAGTGTTTTACATTGTATTTAGGAATTTTATGAGGGTTTATACATTAAAATGGAAGAGTAAAATGAAATAAAATTCAGCATGAGAAACACATAAGAAAGCAAGATAAAATTGACAGGGTAAAATAGGCAGGTTATAAGACCTTAGAGCCCTGTGAGATGAGTACAAATTGGTCTCTAGCTTTCTTATACCATGGGAAAAACGCATTTATTACATGGTTTGAATTGACTCTAAGGGGAGAGCATGCTAAATTCTCAAGGGATATGAACTATGAGATAGTCATTATTGGTCACATAGATGACATGCTAGACAGTGTTTTAAAACTAATCTGGAAATGTACACTCAGTGTTCTACAGTGATCACTGTTACTGATTGCTAAAACACAAACCAGTCAGTAGCTTTTTCTAGAGTTGCTAATATAGCATGACCCCAGACAGCTTAGAAATACCCACTTGAAACATATAAACCTGGAATGTGTGGCAGAAATTTACTACAGGTTCCTAAAGAACTCTCCATATATTTCTCTCACCTAGAGTGTATGTGGTGATTATGCCACAGACTGCCCAAAGTTGTATTTCTTGACCAATATAATAATGCACTGCATAGCAGCATTTCAGTGATGTACTGTGTATTAACGTGGTCTAAGAAGTTTATAATGAAGCCCCAAAATCTCTGTAATCTAGCATGGTTGTCGCTGTCATAACCTTGTAAAGTAATGCATTACTCACATATTTGTGGTAATGCTGGTGTAAATAAACCTACTGTGCTGCCAGTTGCATGTAAGTACATGCATACAATTATGATCAGTAAATATGTATACTTGTAAAGATAAAATTAAATAAATAATTATACATATATTTTCATTTTGGAATCCTTTCTGGTTTACAAGTAATCATTGTACACCTTTGTGAAATAAAGTATTTTTTTTAAATAATCGTTTTTATTTTTTTATTTATTTTTTTTTATTTATTTTTACATTTTTCCACAAACATTTACTTTACATAGCAAAAAATTTTAGCTCATACTCCATAATTCTTGACAGTTTACAAACAACTTTCAAGATCTCAAAATATTGAATTTTAAAGATAATGTTCAAAATATGTCTTATAATTTTGTATAATTTTAAAACTCTATAACAACAGAAGCAGAATGGTTTCAAAAATATATATATATACACATATATATACAAATATATATGTGTATATACACATTTAGAATGCAGACACTCGGTATATATTAAGTGGGGACATACAATGTCTCTCCTTCATAGCATGGCTTGCTTCACTCAACAGTAAGTCTTCCATATTCATCCACTTCCTTTCAAAAGTCAGGGATTTGTTGTTTTTTATGGATGAATAGTATTCCATTGAGTATATGTGCCACAGTTTTTCTAACCATTCATCAGTTTGTGGGCATTTAGGTTGTTTCCATGACTTAGCAATCTTGAAAAGTGCCACAATAAACATCGATGTGCAAGCACTTTTTCGATTAAGTATTCTTCTGTCCTTCGGGTAGATACCAAGGAGTGGGATTGCTGGATCATATGGTAGTTCTATTTGTAGATTTTGGAGGAATCTCCAAATTGTTCTCCACAGTGGTTGTACCAATTTACAGTCCCACCAGCAGTGTAAGAGAGTTCCCTTTTCACCACAGCCCCTCCAGCACTTATCATTTTTTGTTTTTTTAATCTTAGACATTCTGACTGGGGTTAGGTGATATCTCATTGTTGTTTTGATCTGCATTTCTCTTACAATGAGGGATGTTGAGCATTTTTTCATATGCCTTTTAGCTATTCGTATATCTTTAGAAAGTGGTTTTTTCAACTCATTCTCTCATCTTTTAATAGGATTGATTGTCTTTTTCCGAAACAGCCGCTTGAGTTCCTTGTGGATTCTGGTTATCAGTCCCTTGTCTGATGCATAGTTTACAAAAATATTTTCCCATTCTGAGGGCTGTCTGTTCACACTAATCACTGTGTCTTTTGCCATGCAGAAACTTCTTAGTCTGATGTAATCCCACTTGTCTATTTTAGGGATCATAGACTGTGCATTGGGAGTCTTATTTAAGAAGTTTTTCCCTACCCCAATGTCTCCCAGAGTTTCCCCGGTGTTTTCCAGGAGCAGTTTTATAGTTTGAGGTCTTAGGTTTAGATCTTTGATCCACCTTGACTTGATTTTTGTCAGAGGTGAGAGGTAGGGGTTCAGATTCATCTTTCTGCAAGTGGAGATCCAGTTTTGCCAGCACAATTTGCTGAAGAGGTTATCTTTTTCCCACAGGATTGACTGGTGCCCCTTGTCAAAAATCAGTTGGCTGTATGTTTGAGCATTCATTTCTGGGGACTCTATTCTGTTCCATTGGTCCACCTGTCTGTTCCTGTGCCAGTACCATGCTGTTTTGATTACCACAGCTTTGTAGTATAATTTTGGGTCAGGGAGTGAGATGCCGCCCACTCCATTCTTCTTGTGCAAAACTGCTTTGGCAATACGGGGTGTTTTATGATTCCAGACAAACGTTATGATTGTCTTTCCTAGATCTGTGAAGAATGTGTCTGGTACTTTGATTGGCATTGCATTAAATAGGTAGATTAATTTGGATAAAATTGCCATTTTGATTATATTAATTCTTCCAATCCAGGAACATGGGATGTCCTTCCATTTTTTTGTGTCATTTTCAATTTCTTTTTTTATCTTCTCATAGTTTTCCTTGTGGAGGTCTTTAACTTCTTTAGTTAGATTTATCCCTAAGTATCTTATAGTTTTTGTGGCTATGGTAAATGGAACAACTTTTTTCAGTTCCATCTCAGTCTGCCTGTTGTTCGTATACAGAAATGCTATAGATGTCTGGATATTAATTTTGTATCCTGCAACGTTACTGTATTCATGTATTACTTCCAGAAATTTTTTTATGGAAACCATTGGGTCTTCTATGTATACAATCATGTCATCTGCAAATAGAGAGAGTTTCACCTCTTCTTTTCCTATTTGAATGCCTTTTATTTTTTCCTCTTTTCTGATTGCAATGGCCAAGACTTCTAGTACTATATTGAAGAGGAGTGGAGAAAGTGGACATCCTTGTCTTGTATCCGTTTTTAGTGGAAAAGCTTTCAGTTTTTCTCCATTGAGGATGATGTTCGCTATGGGTTTTTCATAGATAGCTTTTATTGTGTTGAGAAATGGCCCTTCTATGCCCATTTTGCTGAGAGTCTTGATCATGAAGGGATGTTGTATCTTATCAAATGCTTTTTTCTGCATCAATTGATATGACCATATGGTTTTTATCTTTCTTCCTATTAATATGGTGTATTACATTTATGGTTTTGCGTATGTTGAACCAACCTTGCATTCCTGGGATAAAGCCTACCTGATCATGATAATAATCTTTTTGATAAGTTGTTGTATACGATTTGCTAGTACCTTGTTGAGAATCTTCGCGTCTATATTCATCAGGGATATTGGTCTATAGTTTTCCTTCCTTGTCCTGTCCTTATCAGTTTTAAGGATAAGGGTGCTAGAGGCTTCGTAGAATGAATTAGGGAGAGATTCACCCTTTTGGATATTTAGAAATAACTTGAGCAGAATGGGGGTTAACTCTTCTTTGAAAGTTTTGTAGAATTCAGAGGTGAATCCATCAGGGCCAGGGCTTTTCTTTGTTGGGAGGTTATTTATAACTGATTTGATCTCCTGGCTTGTTATGGACCTATTCAGACTTTCTATATCCTCCTGGCTCAATCTAGGTAGATTATACCTGTCCAGAAATTTGTCCATCTCATCCAAATTATCTTGTTTCTTGGCATACAGATGTTCATAGTATCCCCTAATAATGTTTTTTATTTCTACTATGTCTGTTGTTATTTTGCCTGCTTCATTGCAGATCTGATTCACCTGGTTCTTTTCTCTCTTCTTCTTAATAAGTCTCACTAGTGGTGTATCAATTTTGTTTATCTTTTCAAAGAACCAGCTTTTACTTTCATTTATTTTCTGTATAGTTCATTTATTTTCTATTTCATTTATTTCTGCTCGTATCTTTATTATTTCCTTTCTCCTGGAGTTTTTTGGATCGTTTTGCTGTTGCTTTTCCAATTCTGTGAGGCATGATGTTAGGTGATCCATTTGCCTTCTTTCCATGCTCCTCTTATGTGCACTAATTGCTATGAACTTCCCTCTTATGACTGCTTTAGCAGTGTCCCAAGGATTATGGAAACTCGTGTCCTCATTGTCATTGGCTTCCATGAACCTTTTGATTTCAGTCTTTATTTCTTCAGTAGTTGTGGAGTCATTCAGGAGTAGGTTATTAAGTTTCCATGTATTTGAGTATTTTTGAGGATTTCTCTTGAAATTAAACTCAAGTTTAATTCCATCATGGTCGGTGAAGATGCTGGGTATAGTTTCTATGCTTTTGAATCTGTAGAGGCTTGCTTTGTGCCCAATGATGTGGTCAATCTTCGAGAATGTTCCATGTGGTGGCGAGAAAAAAGTGTATCTTGAGGTTTTAGGATGGAAAGTTCTATAGATGTCTGTTAAGTCCATTTGATTTATGATATCATTTAGATCTTTTATCTCTTTACCTATTTTTTGTCTAGATGATCTATCCAGGGGGGATAGTGCAGTGTTGAGGTCTCCAACAATTAGTGTGTTGCAGTCTATCTCCCTTTTTAGATCTAGCAGTCTTTCCTTTACATATTTGAGTGCTCCTGTGTTGGGCGCATAGATATTAATAAGCGTTATATCTTCTTGATCGATTGATCCTTTTACTACAATATAGTGCCCTTCTTTGTCTCTTTGAACAGTTTTTGTTTTAAAGCCTATTTTGTCAGAGATCAGTATTGCGACTCCAGCTCTTTTTTGGTTCCCATTTGCATGGAAAAGCTTTTTCCAACCCTTCACTTTCAGTCTATGTATATCTTTATCCATGAAGTGGGTTTCCTGTAGGCAACAGATAGAGGGTTTTTGTTTTTTAACCCATTCAGCCAGTCTGTGTCTCTTGATTGGAGTTTAATCCATTAACATTCAATGTTATTATTGATGTTAATGGATTTGTCCCGGCATTTAATTTGGACATTGTCTTAGTTGCCTTTTACTCTTTTGTTTCTGGCTGTTACTTCTTTAGTTTTCCTGGAACAGTACTTTCTTCAGGGTTTCATGGAGAGCTGGCCTGGTGCTGGCAAATTCCTTCAAGTTTTGTTTGTCTGAGAAGATTTTAATCTTTTTTTCCCATATGAAGGATAATCTTGCAGGATACAATAGTCTTGGTTGAAATTGTTTCTCTCTTAACACTTTCGATACTTCTTCCCATTCTTTCCTTGCTTCCATTGTTTCCGTTGAGAAGTCCGGTGTTAGCCTGATGGGGTGACCTTTGTAAGTCACTTGTCGTTTCTCTCTTGCTAGTTTTAGTATCCTATCTCTATCTGTGGTCTTAGCCAGTCTGGCTATGATATGCCTTGGGGAAGATCTTCTTGGGTTGATTCTATTTGGTGTCCTTTGTATTTCTTGGGTCTGGATGTTGGAGTGCCTCTCTATGCTTGGGAAATTTTCTTCCAAGATTTCATGGAATAGGTTTTCCATGCTCTTATTAGTTTCTTCACCTTCTGGGATACCAATTATGCGGACGTTAGGACGTCTAATGGAATCTAGTAATTCTCGTATATTATCTTCATGTTTTTTTGTTATTTTCTCTATCTTTTTGGTGGTTTTCTCTAGGTAAGAAGTTTTATCTTCTACATCAGAGATTCGACCTTCAGCATGGTCTAATCGACTTTTAATACTTTCGAGAGAGTTTTTGATTTCCTGTATTTCAGACTTCACCTCTAATAGTTCAGTATTATTCTTCCTCAGAATTTCTTCCTTCATATCGTTGAAGGACTTTCTCATCTCCTGTAATTCATTGTCTCTTTTCTGTTCCAGCTCATAGTACTTGTTCAACATGAATGTTCTAAACTCTATCTCGGACATTTTGGTAACATCCTCAATTTTTTCAGGAACAGGAAGGGAGTTACTGTGTTCCTTTGATGGAGACATATTTCCTGCTTTATTCAGGCCTGAGGTTCTTGTACTTCTACCCATTGGGAGATGTGTTCCCTTTGAAAAACCTTTTACGAGAAGGTTTCTTCTAAGAGAAGCAAGTGTGTTTCCTTTCTGATATGGAATGGAGACAGCCGAAGTCTATCTTCAATTGTGTTTAGTAATGTAAACCAAGAAAAAGTATTCACTTCAGGTGTCCAAAGAAATGTATCTCCTTCTTCACAGGTGTTTCAGGGAAATGGAGGATTCTAGAAAGTCTTAAAATGCTAGAATGTTTCAGAATTGTAATTCTAGACCTATCTGGACAGCCAGGGATGGTGCAGATAAAGGATGTGAGGATTGGGAAACTGGGAAGAAAATAATATGTAGAATAAAGAAAAAGTCGCGCGCCGTGCGCTAGCGCAGTGCGCAATTTCGCCAGGGGTCGAAAGATGAGGGTGTGGTGTGGATGAACTGAGGGCGTAGCTGTGTGTTGATCAGAAGAGAGAGATTTACAATTGAAAGATGTGGGTAACAGGACAGAGAAAGAAAAAAAAAAAGGAAAAAAAATGTACCTGGCTGAAAGAGGGGGGTCTGGCCTGGGGGTCCCGGGGCTGGAACTACTGGGGGCAGTCCTCTTTCGAAGATCCTGGCCCAGGGGTCAAAAGATGGGGGTGTGGTGTGGATGAACTGAGGGCGTTCCTGGCTGAAAGAGGGGGGTCTGGCCTGGGGGTCCCGGGGCTGGAACTACTGGGGGGGCAGTCCTCCCTCGAAGATCCTGGCCCAGGGGTCCAATAATCGTTTTTATTTATCTATTTATTTGTTGTCATTTTTGAGCCACCTTGTCCAGGACTTGAATCATGGTCAGCAATGTGGGAATCCAAAATTTAGCCACTACTGCTTGATTATGGTTTTTATATTACAGTGTCATTGTCTATTCTGCTTTTTCTTTTCTTTGCTGTTCAGAAATATTTTATCTTATGTAATCATGTTTCTCTATTTTCAGTGGTTTTGTCCATGCCTCATGGGTCTTATTTAAGTAGTCTTTGCCCACTCCAACATGTTGTTCTTGTATATTTTTCTTAATAGTTTTATATATTTGTCCATTATATTGAAGTCTTTAATCCACTTTGAGTTAATAGTAATTAGTAAGAGATGATCTAGTTTTACTCGAATGTTGGTGTATATTGAGTTCTCCCAGAACCATTTATTGAATTTTTTTTTTCCCACAGACTTGATCTGTGGCCTTTGTCAAAAAACAGTTGGCTGGGGAACCAGCAGTGAGCGTAATGGCTATGTCGCTGGACTCCCACATAGTGGACCACGGTTCGCTTCCTGGACCTGGAGGCTTAAAACTCACGCCGGGTGCATGGGCATTCGTGCCCAAGATCCTGAGAGGAGAATGGAGGAGAAGGGATTGCAGCATGACCATCCCCCCTGGGGGGTGATTTCTCGCTTTCTGTCTCTCTGTCTCTGTCTGTCTGGCGAGTGTACGCGCCGTATAGTGAAAACCTCTCCCCCCCAAAAAAAAAAATTCAGTTGGCTGTATGTTAAGTTTTTTCTTGTTTATTCTATTCAATTGAACTGTTGTATGTCTGTGTTTGTGCCAGTACCATGCTGTTTTAGTGATTAAAGATTCACAATACATTTAGGAGTCAGGAAGTAAGATGCCTCTAACTTTATTCCTTTTGTACACAATTGGTCTGATTGTATGGGTCCTTTGTGATTCTGCATAAATTTTATAATTATTTCGGTGTTGAATATTGCTGGTTTTTTGGTAAGAATTGCAATGAATTTGTAGATCACTGTGGCATACTATAGGTATAGCACTTATATTGATTCTTCTAATTTATGAAAAGGACTGTCTTCCTGGTTTTTGCATATTTTTCAAGTAACTTGTTCAGCTTTTATAATTTTGTTCATAGAGGTCTTTCACTTTCTTGGTGAGATTTCTTCCAAGTAGTTTTTGTGGTTATTGTGAATGGGATTGCCTTCTTCATTTTTTTCTCATTTATTCATGGTGTAGAAAAATGCTACAGATATTTTTAATTACCCAGGGAATTATGTACTTGCTAGAGAGAGTGATAGAGTGATGGAGATTCAGGAAGGGAGAGAAAACACCCCAAAATGAAGCATAAAATTCCATTATGGGCTATAAACCTACCTGGGAACTATCTTCTGTACTAAACTGACATAGCCATGGTGATCAGGGGATGCCACAGTCCCTTTCCTCCAGTTCGCCTTCCCAACACGATTTTGGACACAGGCACACATACACACACTCAATGTGCTTCCCAAGCCCACTGGGCCTTGGACTCCAACCACAGGTGATTATGTGGGATCTGGCTCCCTACACACAGTATTTAAGCCCTGTGCTATGGGTATAGCCTACTGCAGATTTTTAAATGCTGAATTTGTATCCTGCAACTTTTCTGCATTTGTTTATTTCATCTAAGAGTTTTTTGATGGATTCTTGAGGTTGTCCTATATATTGGGTTGTAAAAAAAAAAAAAAAAAAAAACAGGAAAGAAAGAAAAAAAAAACAGAAAAATGCATCATGACTTTTCTGAGGAACCATTATATAATCAAGTCAGCCACAAATAGGGACAAGTTAATTTTTTCTTCTTCAATTTATATGCCTTTTATTTTGTTCTTTCATCTGACTGTATTAGTTAGTACTTCCAGTATCTATGTTGAATGGGAACGAAAAAAATGCACATTTCTGTCTTGTTCTAGTTTGAAGTTGAAGACGTTTCCACCTTTTCCCATTCAATATTATGAACGTTTCCACTTTTTCCCATTCAATATTATGTTAGCTGCAGGAATGTCACATATGGACTTTATTTGGTTATGGAATGTATTTTCTATGCCTATTTTATTGACTCTTAGTCATAAAGGACTATTATATTTTATCAAATGCTTTTTATGCATCAATTAATATGCTCATATGATTTTTGTCTATTTCTTCTCTTAATGTGATCTATTACATTTGTTGTTTTATACATATTGAATCACCCTTGTATTCCAGGAATAAATCCTACCTGATTGTAATGTATAATATTTTTAAAATGTTGTTGGATTGGTTTCAGTCATGACATATGGCCCTATAGTATGCTTTCATAGACATGTGCCACTTTGGCGTTCCTTGAATCTTTTTGTACATTAATATTAGTCTCTGGTTTTATTTTCTTTAAGACTGGAGAAATTGCTTTCTTTAATATAGATCTCCTGGTGATGAGTTATTGTAACTTCTTTTTAATTCCCAAATGTCTTTGTTTTATGTCATTTTTTTCTCCTTATGGGAATGCTCACTCACTAGAGACAGAGCGGAGGAAAGGAGAAAGCATCCCCCATAACCAGCTTCCAATAAGCCTTTTCTATTCTTCCTGGGTGGCATTATGTTTGACCCCTAATACATCATAGGAACTGATTTTTTTTTACCCCTTCCTACTGCCAGTGAGTGGGCTGAAGCTAGCATAGGAGCACTTAGCTTTTTTTCTTATTGAGAGGTTTTTGCTATAGGGCACATGCGCTTACCAGAAAGACAGAGAGAGACAGAGAGATAGAAAGCAAGAAATCACCCCTACAGGGTAGATGGCCACACCACAATCCCTTCTCCTCCATTCTCCTCTTGGGATCTT
Organism: Tupaia tana; assembly: GCA_026018925.1. Classification (NCBI taxonomy): domain Eukaryota; kingdom Metazoa; phylum Chordata; class Mammalia; order Scandentia; family Tupaiidae; genus Tupaia; species Tupaia tana. Next base: position 3,041,668 of record JAKSZU010000025.1, on the reverse strand, counting down.
GGGCACGCATGAACACGTGCCCAGTGTGAGTTTAAGCCAATGGGTCCGGAACTCAAACTGTATTCGACTACGTGGGAGTCCAGCAACATAGCCATTATGCCAACTGCTGATCCCAGGAGCACTTAGCTTTTGATAGCTCAGGCAGCCATTTCTCCTCTAATTCTTAACATGCATTCTGGAAAGTTCCTGAGTGCCCTTTTTATAAAATTTATTTTACTGCCAACAGTCCTCATTTGTAACATTTGTATATCTTCTTTAAGTCCATAAATTTATTTCTGTGTAGTTTAACTTTCTTGTCTGCTCCTTGAAATGCCTGTATTATTTGAGTGACTTTATTTCTGAAATAGGGGTCACATTTTGCTATTCTTTTACTGAATATCAATTCTAAATTTTACCCTGGATATTATAAGTTATACGTTATAGAAATTGTGAATACTGTTATATATCTCAAAACATTAATTTTTATTCTACGCATTGGTTAACTGTCTAGATTCAAGTTCCAAATTCTATATCCCTTGCAATGATGAGGAGCTGATTCTCCCTTTTTTTTCCCTCAGGTTCTAATAGCTGCTTTTTTGTAGGTACCTCTGAGTTCTGTATATGTGTATTTTAGTTGTTCAACAGCAATTTTGATGAGCTCTATTTGCAAATCCTGAGGGTTATAGCCTTTGGCTTCCTCTTTTCTAGGACTTATGAACTTCTCCCCAAATTTCTGGTTGTCTTTTCGGGCCTGAACATTAGTTTTTGATAACCAGAGCCAGTAAAGATGCAGTTTTTACTTCCTTGATCTATATGCAACCTGGAGAGTCTCCTGTGGTAAAATGCCAAAAATTTACAGAGTTTGTCCTTTAAGAATTCTCTGACTCCACTTTCTGTCTTCTTTTAACTATTCTCCACTGCCTCAGATGGTTCTTTTCTTCTTTTTTAATTAACACACACACACACACATATACACACACACACACGTGTGTGTGTGTATATATATATATTTATATATGTATATGTGTATTTATTTGTTAAGAGTGTTCTTTAGGCTAAGCTCTTTGCCATTATTTCATGTGTCTTGATATTTTTAAGTTGTTCATATGATAATATCTCTTTTCTTCTATTAATTAATTCCTTCTATGTGTGTTATAGCTTCATTTTCTCTACCCTGGACTATTTCAAATGCTCTAAGTCTAGTATTTTTTTACTACATGAATCCAGTCTGTCTTCCATGAAAGTCACTTATAATATATACAAATTAGGTAAAGGTGAAGTAATGCCTACATGATAGATTTAATGTATTTCCTGTTTATATATGACCCATGAACTTTTTGTTTCCTTAAGTGTAACACTTTTGAAATGGTTGTTCTGTGGTTCACAGCATCACATTTGACTTTTAATGTAACTTCAAACATTTACATTACACCAGTTTGTGTAAAAAAATCTCTATAATAGTGTACTTGCACTTTTCTTAGTTTCTCCACCATTTCATCATGCATTTTACATCGTACATATTATAAACCCAATATGTAACTTCTTTCACTTTCCTATATATCCACACACTCAGCTTTAACCACATGACTCAAGACCTATAATCATAAATTACATTGTAAGCATGGGTTATCCATATAGCCCATAGCCATATGTTGTGGATACTCCCTTTTTTCAAAAAAAACAATTACTTATTTAATTTTATTTATCATTTTATTTTGCTCTAGGACACTCACACTCATGGTAGGGGAAGTGAGAAAGCAAGCCTCCAAGTCTGAGGCTCAAACTGTGGTCAGCCATGTGGGAGTCCAACACATTTACTACTTCACCACCTGCTAGCCCCAACCAATGCCTTTTTTAAAAGTTTGAAAAGAAGAGAAATTTATATGGGCCCCCACTTATTTTTTATTTCCAATATTCTTGTTTGTATCTTACCAGATCTTTATCTGTTATAACACTTTCTAGTTTGTGGCAGTTTGGCTATTATAGGCCTTCCTGTAGTTGTCTTTGTATTGTCTTTTGCTATGCGAGTTTGGGTATCTTTTAAGACCATGACTTTTATGATACCAACTGTATGTATGCAAGTTAAGATGATATGATCCCCCAAATCACCTTAGGACTTGTAATTTCTAGAGGCAATTATGAACCTAGGAAGGTTTTTATAGTCATTGTTACGATATATTACTATGTAAGAATCCACTAAAATCAGCCAAGGGACAAGATCCACAAGGTAGGTTCTATGGGTCATTTGCTAAAGTTTCCAATTGTTTTCTCTCAGTAGAATTCTGTTGATATTGCCTATTTTTCCCGACAGTAATGGGTGACAGCACCCCCAGGACAAACATGACAATCTCATCCAAGCCATTGTTCAGAGTTTGGGGTTTGGATAGTTAGACATGCTTGCCCACCCATGTGACTTTTTTCTTTACCACACATCCACACATTCTTTAACCATATGTCTCTATATCTACAGTCACAAATGACATTGTAAACATAGATTATCCATATAACCCATAGCCATAGTCTAGACAAAGATACTTCTACCAGGTTAGCAATACCTAAACCTAAGAGATAATCTCCGAGAACTTCAACCGACTGAATGTTTTCTGGGAGATCTATTCACTCATTAGAATATACAGCTTTTGATATATAGACAGAGAGTTTCGACATTATAATTTGCAGAAAATTGAAAAATGATCAGCTTTTTAGAAGATAGTTTTCTGACTCAACTACTCACTGAGGTGTTCAATTACATGTATAGGATACCATTCAAAATGCCCCATGTGTGACGACTAACACATGGGGTACTTTCAGCTGAGATTTAGTAGTAATTTAGCCTCTTCTTCTGGTGGGACTTTTTTTTTTTTTTTTTGGAGAGGTTTTTTCACTATAGGGCGCGTGCGCTTGCCAGACAGACAGAGACATAGAGACTGAAAGCGAGAAATCACCCCCAGGGGGGATGGTCACGCCGCAATCCCTTCTCCTCCATTCGCCTCTCCGGATCTTAGGCACGCACGCACACGTGCCCAGCGTGAGTTCTAAGCCACCAGGTCCGGGACGCAAACCGCGGTCGACTACATGGGAGTCCAGCGACATAGCCATTACTCTAACTGCTGGTTCCCTTCTGGTGGGACTTTTTATCTTCAGCAAAAGGGGAATGAATGAATCTCATTCCATCTTTCATCATTTTTTAATTTGAATTTACCCTCCTGTTCTTTAGAGCTTCAGAATTTGGCAAGTGTCAAAAAAGTATTTTTTGAGGCCTTTCAAATGAATGATTTTTGTCATTCTTCCATGTAATTACCAAGAACTACTCTGACCTTTTAATCTCTAGTGTTTGTCTCAGGGAAAGTTTAGTAAGAGGTAATTCATTTAAAAACCTGTGGGAATAATATAGGTAGCAGTTTATGGTGATTTGCAATGCACTGTCACTGTAGAAATCATTAAGATTGCTCAGAATTAAAGTATGTGTTATTTTGAAGTTAGACAGAACAGGATGATGCTTGTCCATTGCAGTCTAAAATGAGGTTTTGTAAACATTTGGTTTTTAGTTGAATGAGTTATGTGAAAAAGTATTGAAATTTAATTTTAATTTTTATAGATTTTCATCATTTTTTAAATAAAATTAATAAAAATTTAAATAATTAGTGTAATCAATTAAACATTAAGTTAAAGATTTTGGAGCATAGGCAGTGTTATCCTTTCCTCATTTTTCTCTCAGGATACTGATTCTTATTGAGAAAATAAATTTTTGTGCTGTGACTTGCTGTTTTACTTTTAAATTTGCCTTGTATTTTTATTTTTGTCATAAGAAGTTGTTTTGATATATACAGAGAGATGTGTAGTTACATACATATTTCTTCAATGAGGGACACTAGAGAAACAAAATAGATAGGTACTTCAGTGGGATGTTCACGCTGCAGTTTAGCCCATCAAGGTCATAGGCATGCAGATTCTTAGTGTGTTCAGGGAGACATTGGGAAGTGAACCCAAGAACTTTCCATGGGACCTGAGCATCACACGTGTGTTATTGCTGCATCCTTTCAGGTTTTTAATTTTTTTTGTAAATAGATGGATTTGAATTTTTTGATTTTACTACTATGACTTCAGAAGTTTTAGTTTTGTATACTGATCTTTTCATTATTTCTGGTTTTAAGTATTTAATTTATATTTAATTGTACACCTTTGTGAGAAACACTATGGTTTCTCAAAGCATTCATTCAGTGTATAGTAATCAAATCGGTGATATTGCCATGTTCAACAGAGAACATTACTTTAAGGGTGTACCTTCAATTTTTATTCAACTAGTTTTGTGGATATGTATATATACATATGCACACTCACACACACACTTAAGATTGTCAACATCTGTTTCTATCTGTTCTGGTATATTGTGTCATAACTCATTTGTCTGTATACATACATTTTTATTCATTTCTCTTAAATGATTTCTTTTGAATATATCTCACCTCCTCACTCCCATATCATCTTTGGTATCTACAGTTGCCCTCTCTAATTCTATATCTGTAAATATTTTAGTTTATACCATAGAGTGCACTCATTCACAGGAGACATTCTTTGCCTTTATTGTTTGGCTTATTTAATTTACCATTAAATCTTCTTCATTTATTTACTTCACAGTGAATGACAGGATCTCTTTGTTCGTTCTAGGTGAGTAGTATTCCATTGTGTATATGTATCACCTTTTTTTTTTTTTGGAGAGATTTTCACTATAGGGCGCATGCGCTCTCCAGACAGACAGAGACAGAGAGACAGAAAGCGATAAGTCACCCCCAGGGGGGATGGCCACGCCGCAATCCCCTCTCCTCCATTCTCCTCTCGGGATCTTGGGCACGCACGCACACGCACCCAGCATGAGTTTTAAGCCACCGGGTCCAGGACGCGAGTCATGGTCGACTACGTGGGAGTCCAGCGACATAGCCATTACTCTAACTGCTGGTTCCCTGTGTCACCTTCTTCTAATGTGTTTTTAAGTTTTATATATAAGGTATCTGTTACAAAAATTGCCTACCTAGCTAAGTCACACAAAAGTTACTTGTTGCAGTTTACCCAGCTAAGTCACAAAACCATAAACTCAAGATGTTTTATCAATAAAGCAAGTAAAATCTATTTATCACTCTTCATATAGAACTTCAGAGGAAACTAAAAAACAAAGCCTATTTGTAAGGGAACATGACTGCATGTGAGGGATTCTGGTCTATTCTCAAATTAACTAGAATTGTCATATTTCTTCTGTATATCAAATAAAAACCTTGAAAGTCAAGACTTTGATATTTCTAGAAATCACCTGTATTATTTATTTGTTTCTGATTAATTTTTATATATAATCACAGTATATCATTACAGTATGCAAAATGAATTTTCCAGCATGAATATACTGTATTTTAGTTCAGTTAAAGATATTGCCATACACATTAGCAACAACAAATAATTTTCCATTTTTGTGTCCCTTAAATGTTTTGCTTTTCTCTTTTCCTTCTTGATTCCCTCCTTTCCCTCCACCATCTCCCCTGACACTGTCTCTAGTATCCACAATTTTTCTTCTTGCTTTTATATCTTTTAATATCTTAGTTTCTGCCATACAGTACAGACATTCAGTATATATTGAGTGGGGACAAAATGCCTCTCTTTCATATTGTGGTTTGTTTTTCTTAGCAGTAAATCTTTCATATTCAGCCACTTTTTATCAACTGTCAAGGTCTCTTTGTTTTTTTTTTTATGATTGAGTAGTATTCAATAATATATATGTGCCACCTTTTATCAGTCTATTCATGTGTTCGTGGATGCTTGGATCATTTCTATATCTTATCAATTGTGAATAATGTCACAGTAAATATGGATGTGCAAGTACTTTTCCAATTGAATGTATTCCTAAACTTTGGGTAGGTACTCAGGACTGGAAGTGTTGGATCATATGGTAGTTCTATTTGTAGGTTTTTGAGAATCCTCCATGTTGTTATTCATAGTGGCTGAACTATGAATAATTTACATTCCCATTAACAGTGTATAGAGTTTCCTTTTCACCACAACCTCACCAGCACTTGTCATTGTTTATTTTCTTAATCTTAGCCATTCTGACTAGGATTAGGTGGTATCTCATTGTGGTTTGGATTTGTATGTTCCTTGTGATAAGGGATGTTGTGCATTTTTCATATTTTTTTTTTTTTTACTGTTTTTATGTTTTCTTTAGAGAGCTTGAGCTCATTTGGCCATCTTTAAATTGGGCTAATCTTTTCTTTCATTTTTTTTTCAGGTGCACTACTTGAGTTCCCTGTATATTCTAGTTATTAGACCCCTATCTGAGGCATACTTTGCAAATATATTTTCCCACTTCAAGAGTTGTCAGTTCACTCTAATTGTTTCTTTTACTGTGCAGATACTTATTTATTTTTAGGGTTATTGCCTGTGTTTTGGGGGTCTTATTCAATAAGTCGTTGCCTACACCAATGTCTTCATGAGTTTTCCCTGCATTATTCACCAGTAGTTCTATAGTTTGAGGTCTTAAGTTTAGATCTTTGATCTATTTTGATTTAATTTTTATTTATGGTGAGATTAAGGGTCCAGATTTATCTTTCTGCAGTTCAATGCCCAGTATTTCCAGCCCCATTTGTTAAAGAGATTTTCTTTTCTCCATTAGATTGACTGGTGCCCTTTGTTAGAAAACAGTTGGCTGTATGTTTGGGGATTTATTTCTGGGGTTTATACTGGTTCCTATTGTCCACATGTTTGTTTTTATGCCAACACCATGCTGTTTTGATGATCAGAGTTTCGTAATTTATTTTGGGATCAGGTAGTTTATTTCTGGGGTCTCTATTCTGTTCCATTAGTTCACCTGTCTATTAGTGCCAATACCATGCTGTTTTGATTATTACAGCTTTATTGTATATTTTGGAGTCGGAGTGAGATGTCTCCTACTCCACTCTTCTTGAACAGAATTGCTTTGACAATACTATGTCTTTAATGATTCTAGACAAATTGTATGCTTTTCAAAAAAAAATCTGTGTAGAATATCTCTGGTTATTTGATGAGGGTTGCATTAAATTTGTAGATTAATTTTGGTAGGATTGACATTTTGATTATGTCAATTCTTCCAATCCAGGAACATAGGATTCTTTTTTCCCACTCTTTATGTCATTTTCAAATTAATTTTTAAGTTTTTCATAGTTTTCCTTGTAGAGGTCTTTGACTTCTTTGGTTAGGTTTATTCCTAGATATCTTATGCTTTTTGCAGCTCTTGTAAGTGGGATAACTTTTTCAAGTGTACCTCAGTCTGCTCCTTTTCATGTATAGAAGTGCTACAGACTTTTGCATGTTGAATTTGTATCTGGCCAGTTCACTATATTCATTTATTATTTCTAGGAGGTTTTTTTGTTTGTTTGTTTGTTTGTTTTTTTGTCTTTCCCTGTGTACGTGGATTCTTTCAGATTTTCTATGTATTTAATCATGTTATATGCAAGTAGAGATAATTTACCTTCTTTCCTTATTTTAATGCTTTTTATTGTGGTCATTTGTCTGATTTTTTGGCTTGGACTTCCAGTAATATATGAAAAAGGAGTGGAGAAAGTGGGCAGCTTTGTTTTGTTCCAGGTTTTAGGTGGAAAACTTAATTCTTTTCCCATTCAGTGTGATGTTAGCTATCAGTTTTTCATATATGGCTTTTATTGTGTTGAGAAATGTTACTTCTATGCTGATGTTGCTGAGTTTATTAATCATGAAAGGATATTGTGTTTTATCAAATGCTTTTTCTGCATTGATTGATATTATCATAGGTTTTTGTCTATTTTCCTGTTAATATGGTGTATTACATTTATAATTTTTTGTATATGGACCATTCTTGGATTCTCAGAATAAAGCCTATCTGGATGTGGTGTGGTGTATAATATTTTTAATGTGTCATTACATATAATTTCTTAGTATCTTGTTGAGAAGGTTTGCATTTATATTAATCAGGTATTTGTAATTTTCTTTTTTTGTTACATCTTTGTCTCTTTTGAAGATGATGGTGATGGAGGTTTTTTAAAATTAATTTGGGAGGATTTATCCCTTTGGGATTTTTAGAAATTATTTGAGTAGAATGGAAGTTATCTCTTCTTTCAAAGTTTTGTAGAATTCAGAATTGAAACCATTGGAACCTGCACTTTGTTGGAAGATGACTTATTATTGATTAAATAATTTTTTTGTTAATAATCCTATTTGAAACATACCCACGTATATTTACAGTGAGAGGCAGTCATGTTATCACTTATCTTTTGCAGTGTTTCAGCACTTCACTTAGCTCCACTCTAAGCACTGGTATATGATTTTATAATTCTGTCTTCTTAAATGTATGCTGTTATGATGTCTTTTCTCATTTCATTTAGTTATATACATTCCTGATCATCTGAATATTTATTTTCCTTACAAAAATATATCATGAAAATAAAGAGATATTTGAGGTTGCTTCAGTGTTCAAGTTTGCTTGTTTTTCTTTTTCTCCAGCTTTCCTTCAGTTGTCCTAAATATTCCCAACATGATTCTTGTAATATTTTTCTGCAATTCACTGTGCTGCATCTGTATGTCTTCACAAAACGCTGGCACTCATGAGGGCCAAGTATAGATAGAGTAAGGTTATTTTGTGTATAGTTTGATGTTGTTAATGCTTTTTTTTTAGTGTTAAGGCATTGCTTCTCTCAGGTAAGGCTGTAAAGAAGACATGGTCATGCTAACAACTATAGGGAAAACAGAAAATTGTTAACAAAAGGCTATTACACTTTCCTTGGGATGAATTTTACCTGCCAAGGACATTACACTGAGGTATTATTAGCTCTGTGGACTGACATTTAATATTATTACAACACTGCTTTGTCACATCTTCAACCTGACAAAATCCTATGTAACCGTGAAACTGTTCCCAAAAGACAGACTAGTTTCCCGAACTTCAGATGCGGTTTTAGAGAAATTATAGGGCCTTCTTGCTCAGGAATACCTTGGCATTTCACACTTTTCATAGCAGATTAAGATTGGATCAGTCTTTTTTTTTTCTTTTGGAGAGGTTTTTGCTATAGGGCACGTGCAGTGACCAGACAAACAGAGAGAGACAGAGACAGAAAACGAGAAATCACCCCTAAGGGGTATGGGCATGCCACAATCCCTTCTCCTCCATTCTTCTCTTGGGATCTTGGGCATACATTCACACACGCCCGGCGTGAGTTCAAGCCACTGGGTCCGGTACTCAAACTGCAGTCAGCTACATGGGAGTCCAGCATCATAACCATTACACCAACTGCTGGTCCCAAAACTTGATAACTCTAAAAGGTAGCAGCAGTACAATTACAGTCTACTTGTCATCTTCTGTGTTTGGTGTTTTAACGGTGTACCTTTGAAATTTGGATTTTCGTGGCATACAACCTATAAATCCAATATTGTCATAAAAGTTAGCAATAGCAATGTGATTAAAGTGTGATCCATGGTCTTGAAAAAGATTAGTGTCTTTGGTTAAGCAGTCATTGTCAATCTGGAGTTTAGTAAAACTTCTCAACTACTGCATTTCTTCTAGTGAAGGTATTTGGCATATGGAATTTGATCTTTTTAGGTAGCTTTGTGTTAGATTATTTTCTGTTTTATTGACCTTAGATTTTAGTTTATCCAGCTTTTTCTTTTGAAGCTCAGGTTCTCTTTCAAGAGGTTCCATTCTGGTTTTCTGGTGTACAAATAGAGCTGTGGTAGAAAGCATCATCAGTTCCCATACTCAGTTACCATGCTTCACTTATTCTAGCCACATGTCATAAGGTTGGGCCCTTGATGTGCTGGATATTCTGTCTTCCGTAATGATAAGGATAGTTTCGAAGATTGATAAGTTCAAAGGTAGGAGATAGGAACCCTGGTGAAACTGCAGGTGGTTTAGTGGGAGAAATGGTCATTTTGAAAGTGTGAAAGATCCTCAGCTGCACCTACTGCATCTCCCTACTTCCTTCTGCCCTCCTACTACATTGCTTTAATGTGGTCCTTAGTTATTCAACACTTATGTTGATTCCTTGTCTTAAGTACCATGGCTCCTGTAAAACAAGGATGTGGAAATGCCTCTCTAATATCTTGTTTTTGTTGTTGTTGTTGTTGTTGTTGTTGTTATTACGACTTCACCATAGTTGCTCCATATTGTACTCCAGAGTAGTTGTGCTCATTTACATTCCCACCAACAGTGTAGGAGAGTTCCCTTTTCTCCACTGCCTCACCAGTACTTATCATTATTTATTTATATATTTTTTAAATTTTAGCCATTCTGACTTGGTTTAAGTGGTATCTCATTGTGGTTTTGATTTTCATTTCTTTTATGTTAAGAAATTTTGAGCATGTTTTCATATACTTTTTGACTATTCATGTATCTTCCTTGGACAGTTGTCTGTTCAGCTCGTTTCCTCATCTTTTAATTGGATTGACAGTTGTTTGGAGGGCTCCCTTTTAACCACAAACACCCCAGTACTTGTTCTTTGTATTTTTTTAAATTTTTTTCTTTTCTTTCTTTCTTTATTTTTATTTCATTTTCTTTCATACATTCAATCACATTATTATTTGTCTTACAAAATGGATATTTAAACAGGTGAACATTTCTCCCTAGTACTGTTGATAAAACTACGAAATATCTTCAACAGATAATACCACACCTCTTTGTGCCATTAATGCTTTGCCTCCCTGTCCCTCTCCCAAATGTACTTCCTGAGACCCTCCTCTTTCACACACACCATATCTGGTATTTACTTCTATATACTGCGTTTCTATATCCTTTAGACAATTAGTTTCAGTCATAGAGTGTAGACACTCAGTATATATTAAGTGGGGACACACAATGCCTCTCTTTGCTAGCATGGCTTGCTTCACTCAGCAGTAAGTCTTCCATATTCATCCACTTCCTTTCAAAAGCCAGGGTTTCGTTGTTTTTTATGGATGAATAGTATTCCATTGAGTATATGTGCCACAGTTTTTCTAACCATTCATCAGTTCGTGGGCATTTGGGTTGTTTCCATGACTTAGCAATCGTGAAAAGTGTCACAATAAACATCGATGTGCAAGCACTTTTCCAATTAAGTATACTTCTGTACTTCGGGCAGATACCAAGGAGTGGGATTGCTGGGTCATATGGTAGTTCTATTTGTAGATTTTTCAGGAATCTCCAAATTGATCTCCACAGTGGTTGGACCAATTTACATTCCCACCAGCAGTGTAAGAGAGTTCCCTTTTCACCACACCCCCTGCCAGCACTTACCATTTTTTGTTTTTTTTCTGGGGACTCTCTTCTGTTCCATTGGTCCATCTGTCTGTTTTTGTGTCAGTACCATGCTGGGGTTTTTTTGAGAGGTTTTTGCTATAGGGCACGTGCGCTCGCCAGACAGAGACAGACAGAGAGATAGAAAACGAGAAATCATCCCCCGGGGAGATGGCCACGCTGCAATCCCTTCTCCTCCATTCTCCTCTCAGGATCTTTGGCACGCACACTCATGCACCCGGTGTGAGTTTTAAGCCACCGGGTCCAGGACGTGAACTGCGGTCCACTACGTGGGAGTCCAGCGACATAGCCATTACGCTAACTGCTGGTTCCCCAGCCAACTGATTTTTGACAAAGGCCACAGATCAAGCCTGTGGGAAAAAAAATTTCAATAAATGGTTCTGGGAGAACTCAATATACACCAACATCCCTTCTCCTCCATTCTCATTCTCCTCTCGGGATCTTGGGTGTGCACGCACACGTGCTCCACGTTAATTTAAGCCACCAGGTCCAGGACTCAAACCATGGTCGACTATTTGGGAGTCCAGCAACATAGCCATTACGCTAACTGCTGGTCCAGTACCATGCTGTTTTGATTACTATGGCTTTGTAGTATATTTTTGGGTCAGGGAGTGAGATGCTGCCCACTCCATTCTTCTTGTGCAGAACTCCTTTGGCAATACGGGGTCTCTTATGATTCCAGACAAACTTTATGATTGTCTTTCCTAGATCAGTGAAGAATGTGTCTGGTACTTTGATTGGCATTGAATTACATAGGTAGATTAATTTGGGTAGAATTGCCATTTTGATTATACTAATTTTTCCAATCCAGGAACATAAAGTGTCCATCCACTTTTTTTGTGTCATTTTCAATTTCTTTTTTTATCTTCTCACAGTTTTCCTTGTGGAGGTCTTTAATTTCTTTGGTTAGATTTATCCCTAAGTTTCTTATACTTTTTGTGGCTATCGTAAACGGAACAACTTTTTTCAATTCTATCTCAGTCTGCCAGTTGTTTGTATACAAAAATGCTATAGATTTTTGGATATTAATTTTATATCCTGCAACTTTACTGTATTCATGTATTACTTCCAGAAATTTTTTTATGAAAACCATTGGGTCTTCTATGTATACAATCATGTCATCTGCAAATAGAGAGAATTTCACCTCTTCTTTTTCTATTTGAATGACTTTCATTTTTTCCTCTTTTCTGATTGCAATGGCCAGGACTTCTAGTACTATATTGAAGAGGAGTGGAGAAAGCAGACATCCTTGCCTTGTACCCGTTTTTAGTGGAAAAGCTTTCAGCTTTTCTCCATTCATGATGATGTTTGCTATGGGTTTTTCATAGATAGCTTTTACTCTGCTGAGAAATGACCCTTCTATACCGTTTTTGCTGAGTCTTGATCGTGAAGGGATGTTGTATCTTATCAAATGCTTTTTCTGCATCAATTGATATGACCATATAGTTTGTATCTTTCTTCCTATTAATATGGTGTATTACATTTATGGTTTTGCCTATGTTGAACCAACCTTGCATTCCTGGGATAAAGCCTACCTCATCATGATGTACAATCTTTTTTATAAGTTGTATACGATTTGCTAGTATATTGGTATATTGTTGAGAATCTTTGTGTCTATATTCATCAGGGATATTGGTCTATAATTTTCCTTCCTTGTCCAGTCCTTATCTGTTTTAAGGATGAGGGTGATAGATGCTTCATAGAATGAATTAGGGAGAGATTCACCCTTTTGGATCTTTAGAAATAACTTGAGCAGAGTGAGGGTTAACTCTTCTTTGAAAGTTTTGTAGAATTCAGAGGTGAATCCATCAGGACCTGCGCTTTTCTTTTTTGGGGGGTTATTTATAACTGATTTGATCTCCTGGCATGTTATGGACCTATTCAGACTTTCTATATCCTCCTGGCTCAATCTAGGTAGATTATACGTGTCCAGGAATTTGTCAGTTTCATCCAGATTATCTTGTTTATCGGCATACAGATGTTCATAGTAACCTCTAATAATTTTTTTTTTATTTCTACTCTGTCTGTTGTTATTTTGCCTGCTTCATTGCAGATCTGATTCAACTGTTTTTTTCTCTCTTCTTCTTAATTAAGTATCACTAGTGGTGTATCGATTTTGTTTATCCTTTCAAAGAACCATATTTTACTTTCATATATTTTCTATTTCATTTATTTCTGCTCGTATCTTTATTATTTCCTTTCTCCTGGAGTTTTTTGGATCTTTTTGCCGTTGCTTTTCCAATCCTGTGCAAGAAGAATGGAGTAGGAGGCATATCACTCCCTGATCCCAAGATATACTATAAAGCTTTGGTCATCAAAACAGCATGGTATTGGCATAAAAACAGACATGTGGACCAATGGAAGAGAATAGAGAAATAACCCCCAGAAATAACCCCCAAAGCTTACAGCCAACTGATCTTTGACAAAGGATATCAGTCAATCCATTGGGAAAAGGAAAACCTCTTTAGTAAAAGGTGCTGGAAAAACTGGGTTTTCACCTGCAGAAAGATGAAACCGAACCCCCATCTTTCACCATTAACAACCATCAACTCAAAATGGATCAAAGATCTGAACCTAAGACCTCAAACAATAAAACTACCCTACATCCACATCATATACATTTATCTCACCCCAACCTGGAACCTTTTCAAAGATAGATCATAAGTTAAGACACAAATCAAGCCTTTACAGATTCAAAGGCAGAGAAACTGTATCCAGCATATTCTCTGTCCATGATGGAATTAAACTCAAGATTAATTTCAAGAAACAACCCCGAAAATGCACGAACACATGAAAACTGAACAACCTACTTCTGAATGACTTCTTCACTACTGAAGAAATTAACGCTGAAATTACAAATTTATGGAAACAAATGATAATGAGTACCCAAGTGTCCAGAATCTATGGGACACAGCAAAAGCAGTAATATGAGGGAAATTCATAGCAACCAGTGAGCATAAGAAAAGGATGGAAAGATGGCAAATAGATAAAGCCTGTTTTGTCAGAGATTAGTATTGCGACTCCAGCTCTTTTTTGGTTCCCATTTGCATGGAAAAGCTTTTTCCAACCCTTCACTTTCAGTCTATGTATATTTTTATCCATGAATTGGGTTTCCTGTAGGCAACAGATAGAGGGTGTTTGTTTTTTAATCCACTCAGCCAGTCTGTGTCTCTTGATTGGAAAATTTAATCCATTAACATTCAATGTTATTGTCGATGTTAATGGATCTGTCTCTACGTTTAAGTTGTCTATTGTCTTAGTTGCCTTTTACTCCTTTGTTTCTTGCTTTTACTTCTTTAGTTTTCCTGGAACAGTACTTTCTTCAGGGTTTTTTGGAGAGCTGGCCTGGTGCTGGCAAATTCTTTCAGGTTTTGTTTGTCTGAGAAGATTTTAATCTTTTTTTCCCATGTGAAGGATAATATTGCAGGATACAGTAGTCTTGATTGAAATTGTTATTCTCTTAACACTTTCAATACATCTTCCCATTCTTTCCTTGCTTGCATTGTTTCCGTTGAGAAGTCCGGTGTTAGCCTGATGGGGTGACCTTTGTAGGTCACTTGACGGTTCTCTCTTGCCAGTTTTAGTATCTTATCTTTATCTGTGGTTTTAGCCAGTCGGGCTACGATATGCCTTGGGGAAGATCTTCTTGGGTTGATTCTATTTGGTGTCCTTTGTATTTCTTGGGTCTGGATGTTTGAGTGCCTCTCTATGTTTGGGAAATTTTCTTCCAAAATTTCATGGAATAGGTTTTCCATGCCCTTATTAGTTTCTTCATCTTTTGGAATACCAGTTATTCGGATGTTAGGACGTCTAATGGAATTTAGTATTTCTCGTATGTTATCTTCATGTTTTTTTTTTTTTGTTATTTTCTCTATCTTTTTGGTGGTTATCTCTAGGTCAAGAGTTTTATCTTCTACATCAGAGATTTGATCTTCAGCATGGTCTAATCGACTTTTAATACTTTAGAGAGAGTTTTTGATTTTCTGTATTACAGACTTCACCTCTAATAGTTCCGTCCTATTCTTTCTTATTGTGTCCAATTCTTCCTTCATATCGTGGAAGGACTTTCACATCTACTGTATTTCATTGTCTCTTCTCTGTTCCATCTCATAGTATTTGTTCAACATGAATGTTCTAAATTCTATCTCGGACATTTTGGTAACATCCTCTATTTTTTCAAGAAAAGGGAGGGAGTTACTGCGTTCTTTTGATGGAGATATATTTTCTGCTTTATTCAGACCTGAGGTGGTTCTTCTACTTCTAACCGTTGGGAGATGTATTCCCTTTGGAAAACCTTTTAAGAGAACATTTCCTCTAATAGGAGCAAGTGTGTTTCCTTTTTTCTGTGGAATGAAAACAGCCAAAGTCTCTCTTCTATTGTGTTTAGCAAAGTGATCCAAGGAAAAGTATTCTCTGCTATACTTATATTTATCAGCAATATTGGTTTGTAGTTTGTATTTTGTCGTGTCTGATTTGGTATCAAGGTGACAGTGGCTTCAAAAGATTTAATTTTGGAGTTTTCCTTCTCATTGGATATTTATGCATAGTTTAATGAGACCTGGTGTTAATTCTCCTTTAAAAGTTTTGTAGAAGTCCAGCCAGGTGACACGGTGGTTAAAGCCACTGTATACTACATGGCCAACCTGGCAGCTTGAGTCCTGGACCCAGTGGCTTTAAAGACAAACTGGTGATGAGTGTGTACATGTCCAAACTCCTGAGAGGAGAATGGAGCATAAGTGAAGAATAATTTCTCACATTCTCCTCCTCTCTTTTTCTGCCTTTCATCCACATGTTGTGCAAGCACACTCTATAACCTAATTAAATAAATAAATAAATAAATAAAAGTAAGTAAGTAAGTAAGTAAAAGAAAAAAATAAAAAAGAAGACTGAGAATGGGTAAAAGCTTTTGTAGAATTTAGAAATAAAACCATCAGAACATTGGCTTTTCTTTGTTGGGAGACTATTACTGAATTTAATTGCTTTTTGTTGGTATATTTAGGCTTTCCATTTGATGGTATGACCCAAGTATAATATTTTTTTCCTTTAGGATGCATGTGCTTGCTGGAGAAACAGAGAGACAGAAAGTGATAAATAACTGCCTAGGGTAATGACCACTCTACAATCCCTTCTTCTTTATTGTTGGGATTTGGGACATACTTACACATACCTCCGCTGTGAGTCTCAAGGACTTTAACCACAATCAGCCATGTGCGGGTCCTGTGATATAAATATTTGCTATCTGCTGGTTCTGATCCAGGTGTATTTTCTGTCTAGAGATTAGTTCATTTCCTCTAGGTTTTTCAGTTTGGTGGTGTATAGTCACTCAAAGCACCTATAATTATCTGTGTATTTCTGCACGGTCCATGGTAATATCACAGTTTTCATGTCTTATTTTCTGGGTGTTTTATTTTGCTTTCCTAGTTAATAGTTTGTTTGGTTTATTTTCTCAAAACCCCAGCTTTTTATTAAAATTTTTTTGGTCTTTGCTATAGGGTATGTGCACTTTCTGAAAAGAGATGGGGCAGGGTGGAAAGTGAGAAGTCACCCCTTGTGGGTGGTAGCCCTTCCCTCTTGGGATTTGGGGCATGCACACATGCACTCAGTGATGCCAGTTCCAGGACTCAAATGGTACAGTCAGTCATGTAGGATCAGCTGTCTTAACCATCGTGCCACTGGCTGACCCTCAGTTGGTCTTTCAGTCTCTGTTTTATTCATGCGTGTTCTAATTTTTTTTTTTTTTTGAGAGTTTATTTGCTATAGGGTGCCTGGGCGCACCAGAATGACAGAGACAGAAAGACAGAAAGCAAGAAATCACCCCTCAGGGGAGATGGCAATGCCGCAATCCTCCATTCTCTCGGGATCTTGGGCACGCACGCCCACGCACCCAGTGTGAGTTTAAGCCACCATGTCCGGGACTCGAATCACTTTCGAGTACATGGGAATCCAGCGACATAGCCATTACGCTAACTGCTGGTCCTATGCCTGTTCTAATTTTTATTATTTTGTATCTTCTACTATTAATACTTTTGGGATATCTTGTTCCCACTTTTTCAGTTTTCTGGGATAAGTCATTAGGTTATTTATCATCTTTTTTAAACGTGTGTGTGTGAGTGCTAATTGCTGTAGAGTTGTCTCTTAGGAGTGCTTTTGATGTGTTTGAAAGCATTTGAAGGGTTGTGATTAAATTATTACTTGTTTCAAGAATTTTTCATTTGTATTCTTAATTTATTCAGTAATTTTGAAGCTACTCAGGGTAAATTATGAAATTTTTATGTATTTGTGAATTTTTGAAAGTACCTTCTGTCAGAGTTTAATTTTATCATATATGGTAACAAATAAGTTGGTATATATAATTTCTGTTTTCTTTTTAAAGACTTATTTTCTTCTCTATCTATTATGTGGTTAGTCTTAAGAAATATTCTATGTGTGACTGAGAAAAATGTGTATTTTGTTTTTGGCAAAATCTTCTGTAAATGTTGGTTAGTTAATTGGATTTTTGGATCATTTATGTTCTGTGTCTTATTTTTCTTCTTGTCTAGATGATGTGTCCAGAGGTGACAGTACAGTGTTGAAGTCCACATGAATTAGCACGTCACAGTCAGTTGTTCTGTTCATATCTAGTAGTCTTCCTTTCTGATGTTGAATGAATAAAGTTATAAGATTTTTATATCTTCTTGGTGAATTAATCTTTTTAATACAATATGGCCTCTGACTATCTTTACACTTTTTTTTTTTTTTGGAGAGATTTTCGCCATAGGGCGTGTGTGCTCGCCAGACAGACAGAGAGAGACAGAAAGCGAGAAATCACCCCCCAGGGGGGATGGTCACGCCACAATCCCTTCTCCTCCATTCTCTTCCCAGGATCTTGGGCACACACACACGCACCCGGCGTGAGTTTTAAGCCACCGGGTCCAGGACGCGAACCACGGTCGACTACGTGGGAGTCCAGCCACATAGCCATTATGCTAACTACTGGTTCCCTCTTTACACTTTTTTTTTTTTTTTTTTGTGAGAGGTTTGCGCTATAGGGCGCGTGCACTCGCCAGAAAGACAGAGAGAGACAGAGAGCCAGAAAGTGAGAAATCACCCCCCAAGGGGGATGGTCACGCCACAATCCCTTCCCCTCCATTCTCCTCTCAGGATCTTGGGCACGCACGCACACGCGTCCGGCGTGAGTTTTAAGCCACCGGGTCTGGGACGCAAACCGCGGTCGACTACGTGGGAGTCCAGCGATATAGCCATTACGCTAACTGCTGGTTCCCATCTTTACACTTTTTTTTTTATTATTATCTATTTTTTTTATTACATTGAATTACATATAACTTTACCGTGTATTACGTTGCTTTTTCAAAAGGGAATGCCATGCATGTCAGTCAGTACAGAGACATTAATCTCCCCGCTTCAACATTCAATATCTTTCCTATGTTTCCCCCAATCATTATTATTATTATTCTAATTATTTTTTATGATAAACATGATTTTTTTTTCCAATTATCAGATCATAAAGTTCCCAACAATAGGAAACGTAGACTGCACTCAGGGCTGGACCAAGGGTGGGTCTCGTGCAGCCCCGCAAATGTAGGTGAATCTCCATGGAACACAGTTTCAGGAACGCGGCTCAGGAAAGCAGAGACGGCCATCAGCGGTTGCGGCACGTGGGGCAGATCCCGGCCACGGCCCACGGGGGCAGAGCCCCGGCCACGGCCCGCGGGGCAGACTCCGGCCACGGCACGCGGGGGCAGAACCCGGCCATGGCACGCGGGGCAGAGCCCCGGCCACGGCACACGGGGCAGAACCCCGGCCACGGCACGCGGGGCAGAGTCCCGGCCACGGCACGTGGGGCAGAACCCCGGCCACGGCACGTGGGGCAGAGCCCCGGCCACAGCACGCGGGGCAGGCCCCGGCCACACTTTTTTTAAAAAAAGTTTTTACAATAGGGTTCATGCATTCTCACCAGAAGGAGAGAGAAGAAAAGGGAAAAATCACCCCCCAGAAGCGATGGCTTCACTGTAATCCCTTCTCCTCCATTCTCCTCTCAGGATGTTTGGTATGCATCACAAGAACTTGGTGTGATTTTCAAGCCTCCAAGTCTGGGACTAAAACTGCACAATCAGAAATTTGGGACTCATCTGCCTTAAATTACATGTACAAGCTTGTGTAGACTTTCTTAGATATATATAAATTATTAAATTTTAGTTATTATGATTATTTTACTGACTATATGGCACACGTACTCACTGAGCGATGGGGGATGGGTTCCAGAAAGCAAGCCTCCAGGTCCTGTTCCAGAACTCATACCATGGCCAGATATGTACTATTCCAGTACCTTAACCTGCCTGCCAGCTCCCTTGCCCTCATATTTTTTAATATCTCTCTTTACTTTCAGTTGACTAGTACTTTACATATATCGTTAGTTATTGTGGTAGAATATCTTTATCCTTCAGTGTTTCTCTCTTAACTGTGATACTGCCTTTCACACCAAGATATATACATATAATGTTAAAGAACAACATCCTAAATCTTCTTTTATTGAAGGCATTTATTATAAATCAATATTTTAAAATATACCCTCTGTGGATGGAACATAGAATTTCTTTTGATAGAACTGTGAATATTATAAAATTTATTAGCACTAAGTCATTTTTTAAAATTTCTAAGATGGTAAAAATTTAAACCAGCCTTTGGAATGAAGGTTAAGGCAGCAGGATCCCACATGCCAATTGTGTGATTTGATTCCTGAACCCAGTATCTTGAGAATCACAGTAGGCACATGTATTTGTACAACCTAAATCCTGAAAGAAGGGAGAAATGTAGAAACATGAATTGTGTTATGAATGTTCCTCCTTGAGGATAATTTTTCACTTTCCATCTGCATCCCCCAGAAACACATGAACCCTTTATAAATTATTTAAACTTTTTCTTGTCTGAATCCTTTTTTTTTTTTTAAATTTATTCATTCATTTATTTCAACTTTTTTTTTTATTTTGACCAGAGAGGGACAACAGGAGAGAAGGAGAGAGTGGGAAAGGGAGAGAGCAAGCCTCCAGGTTTGAACTGTGTTGTAAATGGTCTGAATCTATTTCTCTATCAGTAAATATTATTTTTTTATACTTAATTTTATTTTACTTTTTTTATACATTGAATGACTTATGTCACTTAGCTTGTAAAGTGAATGTTCCAACAGGAATATATTTCTCACCAGTCCAGTTGAGATTTTGTACTTTTTTTGCTATAGGATGTGTGCGTCCGCCAGTAAGAAGAGAGAGACAGAGAACCAGAAAGCTCAGAAGTGATTTCACACCGCAATCCCTTCACCTTCATTGTCCTTTTGGGATCCTGGGCACACATGCACATGTGCCCAGCATGAGTTTAAGCCACTGGGTCCAGGACTTGAACTGCATTCGAGTACGTGGGAGTTCAACAACATATCCATTACACTAAAAGCTGGTCCTGCTATCACGTGAATTTCTGCTCCTTCCTAAATATTTGGATACTGAAACTTCAAAGATGATGGGCACAAAATTCATCTGTCTACTGCTTTGTTTTTTCCCCATTTTTAATTTTTTTTATTTCAATTTATTTATTTGCATTCATTCACTGTACATCATTACAACATACAAAATGAGATTTTCCATCCAGAGTACACTGTATATTGTCTCAATAAGCACATCAACAAACATGTTATTGTCAGCAGATGATGTTCCATTTCTTGTTTTTTGTATGTTTAGCTTTTTTCCCCCCATGCTTGATTCCCAATCTCTTACCCTCTGCCATCTCCCATTCTCCTCCCACACTGTCTCTGGTATCTATGTTTGCTTTCTATACTGTTTTCCCCCCACATTTTATTGAACCACCAAAGACCCTAATCAATCCAAATACCCTCATAGCAAACACAGGTGTCACACACATTTCCATGAACCCAAGTCTAACTTTACGCATCCTATAAAGTAGCACCTAGCTGGGGCTACATATGCAGTCATTGAATAGATATATATTTTTTTTTTCTGAAACTTTTTTTTTTGTAACTCAATTTACATCCCTTCCCTAAGCATCATCACAGCACACAAAATGCGATCTCCCATCCAGTACACACTGCATAGTGACTCAATCATGCACATTACAAAAAATTTTCCATTTCTAGTTCTTAGAAATATTTCCACCCCTCTTTCTGACCCTCTGTCCCTTCCCACCCTCCTCTCACACCACCTCTGGTGCCCACAATTGTCCTTTATTCCCTTCCCATCCACATTGCATTGATCACACAATTTCCTACATAATCTAACTACTTTCAATGGTGAGTTCACTCATTACTACTAAGAAGACCAGTTTTAACTTAAATCAAAGAAATGCCAAGAAACTTTGCTTAAAGCCAGGAGACAGGTTAAGATTCTGTTCTGGTTCAATTTTCCTGATTAAATTCTAGTATATAATATTCAACTCCAGATTTGTCCCTACGATTAAGTTGGCCACTTTCTTAGTTTTCGGACTCTTATTTCCATATGTCTGTGTTTAATTTTCCTGACACAGCACAGCCTTGAGAACTTCTTGGAGATCTGGTCTGGTGCTGGTAAATTCTTTAAAGTTTTGTTTATCTGAGAATGTTCTTGTCTTTTCTTCCCATCTGAAAGATAATCTTGCCGGGTACAGTATTCTTGGCTGAAATTGCTTCTCTCATAACACTTTGAATCTATTTTCCCATTCTCTCCTTGCTGGCATTGTTTCCGATGAGACATCTGCTGTTAGCCTGGTGGGATGTCCTTAGTAGGTGACTTGATATTTTTCTCTTGCCAATCTTAGTATCTTGTCTTTGTCTGTGGTTTTGGTCAACCTGGCTATAATGTGTCTTGGAGAAGATCTTCTTGGGTTGATTCTATTTGGGGTCCTTTGTATTTCCTGGGACTGCATCTTCGAATGCCTCTCTAGGTTTGGAAAGTTTTCTTACAGGATTTCATGGAATAGATTATCAATGCCCTTATGGGTCTCTTCACCTTCTGGAATGCCAATTATCCGGATATTTGGATGTTTGATGGTATCCAGTACTTCTCGCATATCATTCTCAAATTTTTGGGCCATTTTCTCAGTCTTCGTGGTGGATTTTTCTAGGCCAGCCATTTTCTCTTCTACATCTGAGATTCTATTTTCTGAGTGATCTAGTCTGCTTTTAATACTTTCAAGGGAGATTTTGACTTCTTGTATTATAGCCTTCATCTCTAGCAGTTCCGTTTGAGTCTTTTGTAAAGTGTGTAATTCCTCTTTTAGATCTTGCAGGAATTTCCTCATCTCCTGGAACTCGTCAACTTCTTTCTCCTTTCTCTTTAGCAGTTCATTATCTCTCTTCTCTTTCATCTCTGTTAGGATTGACATTATGAATGCTCTTAATTTTTTATCAGACATTTCCATGATTCTCACCGAATTGCTTGTGGATGAAGAAGAGTTACTTTTTTCCCTGGGAGGAGAGGTATTTTCTTATTTTCCCATTTTTCTCGTGATCTGGTGGTGATTTCTTGTCATCTGATGGATGGCGTGTTTCTTTCAAATTCTTGAAGTTCAGTCTAAATGTTCAGGAGCAAGCAGAGGTGATCTAGAATCTCTTTCCCATTCTGTTGTGATCGCTAGTGCAGCAGATTCAGTAGATGTTGGGGAATATTTTAACCCTATTAGTATTTGGATGTTTAGCTACAGTGCTCTTAGATCCGTATAAGAACACATTGAATGGATATTGGAGGGTGGAGAGACAAGAAAAAGGAAAATGAAAAAGGGAGAGAGAAACAACAACTAAAAGAGAAAAAAAGACAGAAAAATTTTAAAAAATTGTAATTACTGTTCTTTTTTAAAAAAAAAATCACAAAATAGAAAACCGCGCAGAAGGCAGAAGCAGGGAGAGACAGGAACTGAGAGACTGAAAGAGAGATAGAAGGCTGGGGGTGCGGTGGGGGCTCCCTACCGCTAGCTCGTTTGTTGGAGGCTGAATTATCAGTAGAAAATCTTTATTCCCTGAAAAATATAGTTCGCTGGCACCATGTGAAACCTTGTTCTCGCTTCAGTAACATATTTTGTAATTAAGTCACAAAATAATTTCATGAGATTGGTGGACCCCTGACAACCATTTTACTAAGAGTTTAAATAATCTCAGTTTATTTAATTTTATTTTTTTGGAGAGGTTTTTGGTATAGGGCACATGCGCTCGCCAGAAAGACAAAGAGAGACAGAGAGACAGAAAGCAAGAAATCACCCCAGAGGCAGGGTGGCCACGTCGCAATCCCTTCTCCTCCTTTCTCCCCTCAGGATCTTGGGCATGCACACACACATACCTAGTGTGAGTTTAAGCCACTGAGTCTGGGACTCGAACTGCGGTTGATTACATGGGAGTCCAGCAACATAGCCATTATGACAATGGCTGGTCCCAAATAATCTCAGTTTAAAACATTCTAAGTGCAGTAATGATTTTTTTTTTTTTTTTTTTTTTTTTTTTTTTTTTTTTTTTTGTCAAGCCATGTAAGTTCAAGTTCCCGATTTTTTGAAAGAATTACTTTATTTATTTATTTTAATTTAACCAGAGAGGGGGAGAGAGAGAGAGAAAGCAAGTTGGTAGGCCCGGGACTCAAACTGCAGTTGGTGCAGTCCACTGCCTTTAACAACCACGCCAGCCCCAAGTTCCCTATTTTGAACTCAGAGAAGGGTCAAGGCACTTTCCTCCCAGCTGCAACCCTGCTGGTTGCATGGAGGCATGGCCTGCTTTCCTCTCCTAAGGCCCTAATGGCTCCTGCCCACTTTTCCTCTGCTAAAGCTCTGGGTCTCCCTGGGCTCTGGTAAAAGTTTCTGCTCATTGTTCCTTCAGGCCTGTTGAAGTCTATCATTCTGTGCTGATGCTGCCCTCTGGCCTTGGTATTTTCCACATGTTACTTGGGCTGCCTATAATACTATTGGTAGTAGTTAAACAGTATCTTCCTCAGTCTCTCATTCACTGCACTTTTGATTATGCTACCCAATTTCTCCCTAGTCCCTGTACACCCATAGCAGTTATTTAAGTCACAATCAAGAAAATGTGTAGATTTTCCACCCTTTAAAGCAACTCCATAAGCGGGACCAGCAGTTAGCATAATGGCTATGTCACTGCACTCCCATGTAGTCGACCACAGTTCGTGTCCCGGATCCGGTGGCTTAAACTCATGCTGTGCGTGTGTGCATGTGTGCCCAGGATCTCAAGAGGAGAATGGAGGAGAAGGGATTACGGCGTGGCCATCCCCCCAGGGGGGTGATTTCTCACTTTCTGTCTCTGTCTCTCTCTGTCTTTCTGGGGAGCACACGCGTCCTATAGCAAAAAATTCTCCAAAAAGAAAAAAAAAAGAATTAAATCAGTTACAGTCCATCTATGCTAACATAAAAAAAGTTCCTGATGCCTAATTATTAGCTGAATGTCCCCAGAATAGGAGCATGTGCCTCACACAGTTGTCATTGTTCTGCTGTTGTCCATCACCTTTACCACTCTTATTCATCTCAGGGTACACTTTGATCTGATAGACTTGTCTCTCCCCAGTTTCGGATCACTTTCAAAAAACTTCTAAGTTATGGGTAGACAGTCTCATAAGGATAAGTTTGTGAGAAGGTGCTCCCAGAATAAGTCTTATCCCAACATATTTTATCACCTGCCCTCATTTCCTGAGATTCCAAAGCATGCTTTACTGGTGTATAGTTTTCTGTGGACTATGGGCCTAGAATACAGCTTAGAGAAAAGCTTAATAACAAAAATCCTTTCAGTTTTCAAATATGAAAGCTGTGGAAGTCTAAAATTTCTACGTAAAATATAAGGCACTTAATTCTTCTGTCATAACGGGTTTCTTTAGGAGACTAAAACTAATTTGGGGTGATCAAGAGTTTTTTTTTTTTTCTCATATGTGAAGCTTTCTTATAGGAAGTTCCCACAAGAACATTTTCAGGAAATTTTAGCTCATCCATAAAGACGGACATGAAAGACTAATCACCCTGGTATTCTGTGCACTCTGCTTCCAACTAGTGGCCAGAACTTTTAGACAAAAATAGGATTAAATCTATTCAGGGGCAAAATTCTGAGGAGCAACAACCATGACCAGTATGCTTTGACTGATAGGCGTCTCCTTTCCTCTGGTTTTGGTCACTTTCTTTTTTCTTTTTTCTTTCTTTTTTTTTTTTTTTTTTTTTTTTTTTTTTTTTGAGAGAGGTTTTTGCTGTAGGGCGCGTGCGCTCGCCAGACAGAGAGAGACAGAAAGTGAGAAATCACCCCCCAGGGATCATGGCCACGTCGCAATCCGTTCTCCTCCATTCTCCTCTCGGGATCTTGGGCATGCATGCACACACACTCGGCATGAGTTTAAGCCACTG
This sequence comes from Tupaia tana, assembly GCA_026018925.1. Classification (NCBI taxonomy): domain Eukaryota; kingdom Metazoa; phylum Chordata; class Mammalia; order Scandentia; family Tupaiidae; genus Tupaia; species Tupaia tana. Next base: position 3,016,053 of record JAKSZU010000025.1, on the reverse strand, counting down.
GGTCCAGGACACAAACCACAGTCGACTACATGGGATTCCAGCGACATAGCCATTATGCTAACTGCTGGTCCCTGGTTTTGGTCACTTTTGAAAAAAAAAAAAGCTTCTAAGTTGGGAAATCACTCATCCTAAGCTGAGTTTTTTTTTTGTTTTTGTTTTTTTTTTTTCCTAAGGGATAACACCCTTGGAAACATCACCTGGATTTATGTATAATGGCTATGTTGCCCCACCAACCAAGTACTTTGAAAAATAGCTCATAAAACTTGAAAGTACTACAACCTACATCAGTAACAATGGAGTCCTTCGAAATTCCTAAATGTTATGTGCATATGCCCAACTGGACAAAGCTGGTTATAGAAGCAAGCAAAATGAATGGGAAAATAACTTTCAATGATACTTAGATGTCATTTGCATTAGAATAAAACCACCTCCGTACAGTGGTCAAATAGAATACATCAGAAACCATTTTGGAATTAAAGACAATTTCCGAGAGCTCTTCTCCAATCACTCTTCTGCTACCCAGAAAGTATATGCTGTTCTATATGATCTTCCACATCCTGAACTTTCTTTTCTCACCTCTATCTCTATCTCCACTAAATGAAATTTAACAGCCTCCAGTACCATATTTTAACCACCCTAGTTTGGTATTCCTTTTAAGGTAAAGCCTGTTATAGAGGAGAATCAGCCTTACAGTATAACCCAGGGACCAAAACTGAACTCACAAATATTTTAAATGATTTTTCACATACACTTGAGGACCTCATAAGTTTTGTTAGAGAATTCTATTTAAATTCGATTTAAACCTATGAGTTCAGATATTGTGATCATTATCAGTTGGTTCATGTCAATATCTGAAGAAAGGGCCATGGAATAGCTAAAAAGGGCTAACTGAAACTATGTCTTTGAAGATTTTCATAAAAAAAACATGTGGGGAATAAAACAACATCTACCTTTAGCCAAAGCACTTGATGTGGCTATACCACAAATATGGTGTGTTTCTTTCAAATTCTTGAAGTTCAATCTAAATGTACAGGAGCAAAGAGAGGTCATCTAGAATCTCTTTGCTGTTCTGTTGTGATCGCTGGTGCAGCAGATTCAGTAGATATTGGGGAATATTTTAACCCTATTAGTATTTGGATGTTTAGCTACAGTGTTCTTAGATCTAAGAACACATTGAATGGATATTGGATGATGGACAGACAATAACAAGAAAAATGAAAAAGGGAGCGAGAAACTACAACAAAAAGAGAAAAAAAACAAAAAAATTTTAAAAAATTGTAATTACTGTTCTTTTTATTAAAAAAAAATAACAAGATAGAAAACCGTAGGACGCACAATGGCCGCGTGAAAAATCCACTTCGCAGGCGCCATGTGGAACCTTCTGCTGAATGCCAGGCTTCTTCTGCCTGGGTATGAGGAGCAGAGTGATAATTAACAATATAAGAGGTGGAGCCAAGAGACAGAGGAAAACTGTACCTTTTAAAAAAAGTGTAAATAGGAAAAAATACAAGAAAAAAAGGGAAGACAGAAGCAGGGAGAGACAGGAACTGAGACAGAGAAAGAGAGATAGAAGGCTGGAGGTACAGGTGGGGGGCTCCCTACCACTAGCTCGTTTGTTGGAGGCTGAATTATCAGTAGAAAATCTTCATTCCCTGGAAAATCTAGTTTGCTGGCGCAATGTGGAACCTTCTGCTTAAGGCCCAGCTTCTTCTGCCTGGGTGGGAGGAGCAGAGAGATAATTAACAAGATAAGAGGTGGAGCCAAGAGCCAGAGAAAAACTGTGCATTTCAAAAAAAAGTGTGCCGTGGCCGGACTCTGCCCCGCGTGCCGTGGCCAGGGTCTGCCCCGCGTGCCGTGGCCGGGGCTCTGCCCCCGCGGGCCGTGGCCGGGATCTGCCCCGCGTGCCGCAACCGCTGATGGCCGTCTCTGCTTTCCTGAGCCGCATTCCTGAAACTGTGTTCCATGGAGATTCACCTACATTTGCGGGGCTGCACGAGACCCACCCTTGGTCTAGCCCTGAGTGCAGTCTACGTTTCCTATTGTTGGGAACTTTATGATCTGATAATTGGAAAAAAAAATCATGTTTATCATAAAAAATAATTAGAAAAATAATAATAATGATTGGGGGAAACATAGGAAAGATATTGAATGTTGAAGCGGGGAGATTAATGTCTCTGTACTGACTGACATGCATGGCATTCCCTTTTGAAAAAGCAATGTAATACACTGTAAAGTTGTATGTAATTCAATGTAATAAAAAAAATAGATAATAAAAAAAATAAAATAAAATAAAAAAAATAAAAAAAAATAAAAAAAAAAAAAAAAAAGAAAAAGAAAGGAGAAAGTTGGCAGCCTTGCCTTATTCCAGTGTTTAGTGGAAAAGCTTTCATTTATTGCCCACTCAGTATGAAAACTCTTATAAGGGTTTTTCACATATTGCTTTTATTGTATTGAGAAGTATTTCTTGTATTCTGATTTTGCTGAGAGTCTTAATCATGAAGGGATGTTGTATTTTTTCAGTTGCTATTTGTGTACCAGTTGATATGATCATATAGTTTTTATCTTTTTTTCTGTTAATATGATGTATTACACTTTTTTGTTTTATATATGTTGAACCACCGTTGCATCCGTGGAATAAAGCCTATCTGGACATGGTGCATAAAAAAAAAAAAAAAAAAAAAAAAAAAAGTGTAAAAAGGAAAAATTACAAGAAAAAAAGGAAGACAGAAGCAGGGAGAGAGAGGAACTGAGACACAGAAAGAGAGAAGGCTTGGGGGGCGGGGGGGCTCGCTGCCGCTAGCTCGTTTGTTGGAGGCTAAATTATCAGTAGAAAATCTTCATTCCCTGAAAAATCTAGTTCGCTGACACCATGTGGAACCTTCTTCTGAAGGCCCAGATTCTTCTGCCTGGGTGGGAGCAGCAGAGTGATAATTAACAAGATAAGAGGTGGAGCCAAGAGCCAGAGAAAAACAGTGCCTTTTAAAAAAAGTATAATAAGGAAAAATTACAGGAAAAAAGAAAAGACAGAAGCTGAAAGAGACAGGAACTGAGACACAGAAAGAGAGATACAAGGCTGGAGGTGCAGGTGGGGGGGGGGCTCCCTACACTAGCTCGTTTCGTGGAGGCTGAATTATCAGTAGAAAGTCTTCATTCCCTGAAAAATCTAGTTCTCTGGGGCCATGTGGAACCTTCTGCTGAAGGCCCGGCTACTTCTCCTGGGTGGGAGGAACAAAACAATAATTAGCAAGATAAGAGGTGAAGCCAAGGGCCAAACAAAAACTGTGCCTTTTAAAAAAAGTGTAAAAAGGAAAAATTACAAGAAAAAAAGGAAGACAGAAACAGGGAGAAAAAGGAACTGAGACACAGAAAGAGAGATAGAAGGCTTGGGGTGGGGTAGGGGTGATATCGCTACTGCTAGCACATTTGTTTGAAGCTTAATTATCAGTAGAAAATCTTCATTCTCTGAAAAATCTAGTTCGCTGGTGCCCTGGGGAACCTTCTGCTGAAACCAGGCTTCTGCCTTGGTGGGAGAAGAAGAGCGATAATTAACAAGATAAGAGGTGGAGCCAAGAGCCAGAGAAAAACTGTGCCTTTTAAAAAAAGTGTAAAAAGTAAAAATTTGAAGAAAAAAAGTGAAGACAGAAGCAGGGAGAGACAGGAACTCAGACACAGAAAGAGAGATAGAAGACTGGGTAGGAGTGGGGGACTCCCTACCACTAGCTCGTTTGTTGGAGGCTGAATTATCAGTAGAATATCTTCATTCCCTGAAAAACCTATTTCGATGGTGCCATGTGGAACCTTCCGTTGAAGGCCTGGCTTCTTCTGCCTGGGTGGGAGGAGCAAAGCAATAATTAACAAGATAAGAGGTGGAGCCAAGAGCCAGAGAAAAATGGTGCCTTTCAAAAAAGTGTAAAAAGAAAAAATTAGAAGAAAAAAGGGAAGACAGAAGCAGGGAGAGACAGGAACTGAGACAGAGAAAGAGAGATAGAAGGCTGGAGGTGCGCATTGGGGGGCTCCCTACCACTAGCTCGTTTGTGGGAGGCTGAATTATCAGTAGAAAATCTTCATTCCCTGAAAAATCTAGTTCTCTGGCGCCATGTGGAACCTTATGCTGAAGGCCAGGCTTCTGCCTGGGTGGAAGGAGCAGAGCGATAATTAGCAAGATAAGAGGTGGAGCCATGAGCCAAAGAAAAACTGTGCCTTTTAAGAAAACTGTAAAAAAAAAAAATTACAAGAATAAAGAAAAGTCAGAAGAAGGGAGAGACAGGAACTGAGACACAGAAACAGAGATAGATGGCTGGGGGTGTAAGGGGGGCTACTTTCCACTAGCTCATTTGTTGGAGCCTGAATTATCAGTAGAAAATCTTCATTCCCTGAAAAATTTATTTCGCTGGCACCATGTGGAACCTTATGCTGAAGGCCCGGCTTCTTCTGCCTGGTGGTAAGAGCAGAGCGATAATTAACAAGAGAAGAGGTGGGTCCAATAGCCACAGAAAAACTGTGCCTTTTAAAAAAAGTGTAAAAAAAAAATTACAGGAATAAAGGGAAGACAGAAGCAGGGAGAGACCAGAACTGAGACACAGAAAGAGAGATACAAGGCTGGGAATGTGGAGAGGGGGCTCCCTATGGCTAGCTCATTTGTGGGAGGCTGAATTATATTAGAAAATCTTCATTCTCTGAAAAATCTAGTTCTCTGGCGCCATGTAGAACCTTCTGCTGAAGGGCCGGCTTCTTCTGCCTGGGTGGGAGGAGCAGAGTGATAATTAACAAGATAAGAGGTGGAGCCAAGAGCCAGACACAAACTGTGCTTTTTAAGAAAAGTGAAAAAAGGAAAAAATTACAAGAAAAAATGGAAGACAGAAACAGGGAGAGACAGGAACTGAGACACAGAAAGAGAGAGAGAAGGCTTGGGGTGCAAGGGGGGGACACTCGCTACCGCTAGCTCATTTGTTTTAAGCTGAATTATCAATAGAAAATCTACATTCCCTGAAAAATCTAGTTCACTGACACCATGTGGAACCTTCTGCTGAAGGCTCGGCATCTTCTGCCCGGGTGGGAGAAGCAGAGCGATAATTAAACAGATAAGAGGAGGAGCCAACAGCCAGAGAAAAACTGTTCTTTTTAAAAACAGTGTAATAAGAAAAAATTATAGGAAAAAGGAAAAGAGAAGCAGGGAGAGACAGGAACTGAGACACGGAAAGAGAGCTAGAAGGCTGCGGTGAGGGTGGGGCTCACTACCACTGCCTAGTTTGTTGGAGGCTGAATTATCAGTAGAATATCTTCATTCCCTGAAAAATCTAGTTCGCTGGCGCCATGTGGAACCTTCTGCTGAAGGCCCGGCTTCTTCAGCCTGGGTGGAAGGAGCAGAGCGATAATTAACAAGATAAGAGGTGGAGCCAGGAGCTAGAGAAAAACTGTGCCTTTTAAAAAAAGTGTAAAAAGGAAAAATTACAAGAAAAAAGAAAAGACGGAAGCAGGGAGAAAGAGGAACTGAGACAGAGAAAGAGAGATAGAAGGCTGGGGGTGTGGGGCAGGGGTTCCCTACAGCTAGCTCGTTTGTTGTAGGATGAATTATCAATAGCAAATCTTCATTCCCTCAAAAATCTAGTTTGCTGGCGCCATGTGGAACCATTGGCTGAAGGCCCGGCTTCTTCTGCCTGGGTGGGTGGAACAGAGTGATAATTAACAAGATAAGAGGTGGAGCCAAGAGCCAGAAAAAAACAGTGCCTTTCAAAAAAAGTGTAATAAGAAAAAATTACAGGAAAAAAGGGAAGACAGAAGCAGGGAGAGACAGGAACTGAGACACAGAGAGATAGGAGGCTGGGGGTGCGGGGGTGGACGCTCTCTACCGCTAGCTCATTTGTTTGAGGCTGAATTATCAGTAGAAAATCTTCATTCCCTGAAAAATCTAGTTAGCTTGAGCAATGTGGAACCTTCTACTGAAGGTCAGGCTTTTTCAGCCTGGGTGGGAGGAGCAGAGCAATTATTAACAAGATAAGAGGTGGAGCCAAGAGCCAGAGAAAAACTGTGCCTTTTAATAAAAGTGTAAAAAGGAAAACTTACAACAAAAAAGGGTAGACAGAAGCAGGGAGAGAAAGGAACTTAGACACAGAAAGAGAGCTAGAAGGCTGTGGTGTGGGTGGGGCTCCCTACCACTAGCTCATTTGTTGGAGGCTTAATTTTCAGTGGAAAATCTACATTCCCTGAAAAATCTAGTTCGCTGGCACCATGTGGAAACTTCTGCTGAAGGTCCGGCTTCTTCGGCCTTGGTTTGAGGAGCAGAGCGATAATTAACAAGATAACAGTTGGAGCCAAGAGCCAGAAAAACTGTGCCTTTTAAGAAAAGTGTAAAAAGGAAAAATTACAAGAGAAAAGGGAAGACAGAAGCAGGGAGAGATAGGAACTGAGACACAGAAAGAGAGATGGAAGGCTGGGTGCAGGGGTGGGGCTCTCTACTGCTAGCTTGTTTATTGGAGGCTGAATTATCAGTAGAAAATCTTTATCTCCTGAAATATCTAGATCTCTGGCGCCATGTGGAACCTGATGCTGAAGGTCCAGCTTCTTCTGCCTGGGTGGGAGGAGCAGAGTGATAATTAACAAGAGAACAGGTGGAGTCAAGAGCCAGAGAAAAACTGTACCTTTTCAAAAAAGTGGAAAAAGGAAAAATTAGGAGAAAAAAAAGGAAAACAGAAGCAGAGAGAGACAGGAACCGAGACAGAGAGAGATAGAAGGCTTGAGGTGTGGTTTCGGGGGCTCCCTACCACTAGCTCATTTGCTGGAGGCTGAATTATCAGTAGGAAATCTTCATTCCCTGAAAAATCTAGTTCTCTGGCGCCATGTGGAACATTATGCTGAAGACCCGGCTTCTTCTGCCTGGGTGGAAGGAGCAGAGCAATAATTAACAAGATAAGAGGTGGAGCCAAGAGCCAGAGAAATACTGTGCCTTTTAAGAAAAGTGTAAAAAAAAAAATTACAAGAAAAAGAAAAGACAGAAGAAGGGAGAGACAGGAATTGAGACACAGAATGAGAGAAAGAAGGCTGTGGGTGTGGTGGGGGATACCTTCCGTTAGCTCGTTTGTTGGAGGCTGAATTATCAGTAGAAAATCTTCATTCCCTGAAAAATCTATTTAGCTGTCGCCATGTGGAACCTGCTGCTGAAGGCCCTGCTTCTTCTGCCTGGGTGGTAGGAGCAGAGCAATAATTAATAAGAGAAGAGGTGGATCCAATAGCCACAGAAAAACTGTGCCTTTTAAAAAAAGTGTAAAAAAAAATTACAGGAAAAAAGGGAAGACAGAAGCAGGGAGAGACTGGAACTGAGACAGAGAAAGAGAGATACAAGGCTGGGAATGTGGTGGGGGGGCGCCCTACCACTAGTTCGTTCTTTGGAGGCTGCATTATCAGTTGAAAATCGTCATTCCCCGAAAAATCTAGTTCGCTGGCTCCATGTTGAACCTTCTACTGAAGGTCCGTCTTTTTCAGCCTGGGTGGGAGAAGCAGAGCGATTATTAACAAGATAAGAGTTGGAGCCAAGAGCCAGAGAAAAACTGTGCCTTTTAAGAAAAGTGTAAAAAGGAAAAATAACAAGAAAAAAGGGAAGACAGAAGCAGGGAGAGACAGGAACTGAGACACAGAAAGAGAGATAGAAGGCTTAAGCTGCGGGGGAAGCTCGCTACCGCTAGGTCGTGTGTTTGAAGCTGAATTATCAGTAGAAAATCTTCATTCTCTGAAAAATCTAGTTGACTTGCGCCAACTGGAACCTTCTGCTGAAGCCCAGCTTCATCTGCCTGGGTGGGAGGAGCAGAGCAATAATTAACAAGGTAAGAGGTGGAGCCAAGAGAGAGAGAAAAACTGTGTCTTTAAAAAAAAGTATATAAAGGAATAATTACAAGAAAAAAGGAAAGACCGAAGCAGGGAGAGACAGGAACTGAGACACAGAGAGATAGAAGGCTGTGGTGAGGGTGGGGCTCACTACCACTGCCTAGTTTGTTGGAGGCTGAATTATCAGTAGAAAATCTTCATTCCCTGAAAAATCTAGTTCACTGGCGCCATGTGTAACCTTCTGCTGAAGGCCCGGCTTCTTCTGCCTGAGTGGGTAGAAGTGAGTGATAATTAACAAGATAAGAGGTGGAGCCAAGAGCCAGAGAAAAATGGTGCCTTCAAAAATAGTGTAATAGGAAAAAATTACAGGAAAAAAGGGAAGACAGAAGAAGGGAGAGACAGAAACGGAGGCACAGAAAGAGAGATAGAAGGCTGGGAATGCGGGGCGGGGGAAGGCTCCCTACAGCTATCTCTTTTGTGGAAGGCTGAATTATATTAGAAAATCTTCATTCTCTGAAAAATTTAGTTCGCTGGCGCCCTGTGGAACCTTCTGCTGAAGTGCCGGCTTCTTCTGCCTGGGTGGGAGGAGCAGAGCAATAATTACCAAGATAAGAGGTGGAGCCAAGAGCCAGAGACAAACTGTGGTTTTTAAAAAAAGTGCAAAAAGGAAAAATTACAAGAAAAAAGGGAAGACAGAGTCAGGGAAAGACAGGAACTGAGACAGAGAAAGAGAGATATAAGGCTGGGGGTGTGGGTGGAGGCTACCAACCACTAGCTTGTTTCTTGGAGTCTGTATTATCAGTAGAAAATCTTCATTCCCTGAAAAATCTAGTTTGCTGGCGCCATGTGGAACCTTCTTCTGAAGGCCCGGCTTCTTCTGCCTGGGTGAGAGGAGCAGAGTGATAATTAACAAGATAAGAGGTGGAACCAAGAGCCAGAGAAAAACTATGCCTTTTAAAAAAAGTGATAAAAGGAAAAATGACAAGAAAAAATGGAAGACAGAAACAGGGAGAGACAGGAACTGAGACACCGAAAGAGATACAAGGCTGGTGGTGTAGGGGTAGGGCTCTCTACCGCTAGCTCATTTGTTGGAGGCTGAATTATCACCCTGAAAATTCTAGTTCACTGGCGCCATGTGGAACCTTCTGCTGAAGGCCGGGCTTCTTCTGCCAGGGTGGGAGGAGCAGAGTGATAATTAACAAGATAAGAGGTGGAGCCAGGAGCCAGAAAAAAAACTGTGCCATTGAAGAAAAATGTAAGAAGGAAAAATTACAAGAAGAAAGGGAAGACAGAAGCAGGGAGAGACAGGAACTCAGACACAGAAAATAGATAGAAGGCTGCGGTGCGGGTGTGGCTCCCTACCACTAGCTCATTTGTTGGAGGCTGAATTATCAGTAGAAAATCTTCATTCCCTGAAAAATCTAGTTCGCTGGTACCATGTAGAACCTTCGGCAGAAGGCCGGGCTTCTTCTGCCTGGGTGGGAGGAGCAGAGCGATAATTAACAAGACAAGAGGTGAGCCAAGAGCCAGAGAAAAACTGTGTCATTTAAAAAAAAATGAAAAAAGGAAAAATTACAAGAAAAAAGGGAAGACAGAAGCAGGAAGATACATGAGCTGAGACAAAGAAAGAGAGATAGAAGACTGCGGAGCGGGTGGGGCTCCCTAACACTAGCTTGTTTGTTGGAGGCTGAATTATCAGTAGAAAATCTTCATTCCCTGAAAAATATAGTTTAGAAAAACTGTGCCTTCTAAAGAAAAGTGTAAAAAGAATAAATCACAAGAAAAAAGGGAAGACAGAAGCAGGTAGAGACAGGAACTGAGATAAAGAAAGAGAGATAGAAGGCTGGGAGTGCGGGGTTAGGGCTCTCTACCACAAGCTCGTTTGTTGGAAGCTGAATTATCACTAGAAAATCTTCATTCCCTGAAAAATCTAGTTTACTGACGCCATGTGGAACCTCCTTCTGAAGGCCCAGCTTCTTCTGCCTGGGTCGGTGGAACAGAGCGATAATTAACAAAATAAGAGGTGGAGCCAAGAGCCAGAGAAATACTGTGCCTTTTAAGAAAAATGTAAAAAAAAAAATACAAGAAAAAGCAAAGACAGAAGAAGGGAGAGACAGGAACTGAGACACAGAATGAGAGATATAAGGCGGGGGTGCGGGCAGGGGCTCTCTACCGCTAGCTCGTTTGTTGGAGGCTGAATTATCAGTAGAAAATCTTCATTCCCTGAAAAATCTAGTTCTCTTGCGCCATGTGGAACCTTTTGCTGAAGGCCCGGCTTCTTCTGCCTAGGTGGGAGGAGCAGAGCAATAATTAACAAGATAAGAGGTGGAGCCAAGAGCCAGAGAAAAACTGCGCCTTTTAAAAAAAGTAAAAAAAGGGGACCAGCAGTTAGCGTAATGGCTATGTTGCTGGACTCCCACGTAGTCGACCGCGGTTCGAGTCCCGGACCCGGCGGCTTAAACTCACGCCGGGCGCAAGTGCGTGCGTGCCCAAGATCCCGAGAGGAGAATAGAGGAGAAGGGATTGCAGCGTGGCCTTCCCCCCTGGGGGGTGATTTCCTGCTTTCTATCTCTCTATCTCTCTCTGTCTGTCTGGCGAGCGCACGCGCCCTATAGCAAAAACCTCTCCAAAAAAAGAAAAAAAAAAAAGTAAAAAAAGGAAAAATGACAAGAAAAAATGGAGGCAGAAACAGGGAGAGACTGGAACTGAGACACAGAAAGAGAGATAGAAGGCTTAGGGTATGGGGGGGGTGGCTCGCTAACGCTAGGTCATTTGTTTTAAGCTGAATAATCAGTAGAAAATCTACACTCCCTGAAAAATCTAGTTTGCTGGCCCCATGTGGAACCTTCTGCTGGAGGCCCGGCTTCTTCTGCCTGGGTGGGAGAAGCAGAGCGATAATTAACAAGATAAGAGGTGGAGCCAAGAGCCAGAGAAAAACTGTGCCTTTAACAAAAAAGTAATAAGAAAAAATTACAGGAATAAAGAAAAGACAGAAGCCGGGAGAGATAGGAACTGGGACACGGAAACAGAGATAGAAGGCTACGGTGAGGGTGGGGCTCACTACCACTTCCTAGTTTGTTGGAGGCTGAATTATCAGTAGAATATCTTCATTCCCTGAAAAATCTAATTCGCTGCTGCCATGTGTAACCTTCCATTCAAGGCCCGGCCTCTTCTGCCTGGGTGGGAGGAGCAGAGCAATAATAAGATTAGAGTTGGAGCCAAGAGCTAGAGAAAAACTGTGCCTTTTAAAAAAAGTGTAAAAAGGAAAAATTACAAGAAAAAAGAAAAGACAGAAGCAGGGAGAGACAGGAACTGAGACACAGAAAGAGAGATAGAAGGCTGGGGGTGCTGGGGGCAGGGTTCCCTACCGCTAGCTCGTTTGTTGTAGGATGAATTATCAATAGCAAATCTTCATTCCCTCAAAAATCTAGTTTGCTGCTGCCATGTGGAACCTTCTGCTGAAGGCCCGGCTTCTTCTGCCTGGGTGGGTGGAACAGAGCAATAATTAACAAGATAAGAGGTGGAGCCAAGAGTCAAAGAAAAATGGTGCCTTTCAAAAAAAGTGTAATAAGAAAAAATTACAGGAGATTAGTGAAGACAAAAAAATGGGAGAGACAGGAACTGAGACACAGAAAGAGAGATAGAAGGCTGGTAATGCGGGGGGGCTCCCTACCGCTCGCTCGTTTGTGGGAGGCTGTATTATCAGTAGAATACCTTCATTCCCTGAAAAATCTGGTTCACTGGCGCCATGTGGAACCTTCTGCTGAAGGCCTGGCTTCATCTGCCTGGGTGGGAGAAGCAGACCGATAATTAACAAGAGAAGAGGTGCATCCAAGTGCCAGAGAAAAATTGTGCCTTTTAAAAAAATGTAAAAAGGAAAAATTACAAGAAAAAAGGGAAAACAGAATCAGGGAGAGAAAGGAACTGAGACACTGAAAGAGATACAAGGCTGATGGTGTGGGGGTAGGGCTCTCTACCACTAGCTTGTTTTTTGGAGGCTGAATTATCACCCTGAAAATCATTCCCTGAAAATTCTAGTTCACTGGCACCATGTGGAACCTTCTGCTGAAGGCTGGGCTTCTTCTTCCAGGGTGGAAGGAGCAGAGCGATAATTAACAAGATAAGAAATGGAAACAAGAGCCAGAGAAAAACTGTGTCTTTTATAAAAAGTATAAAATGGAAAAATTACAAGGAAAAGGGAAAGACCGAAGCAGGGAGAGAGAGGAACTGAGACACGAAAAGAGAGATAGAAGGCTGTGGTGAGGGTGGGCCTCCCTACCAATGCCTCGTTTGTTGGAGGCTAAATTATCAGTAGAAAATCTTCATTCCCTGAAAAATCTAGTTCGCTGGTACCATGTAGAACCTTCTGCAGAAGGCCTGGCTTCTTTTGCCTGTGTGGGAGGAGCAGAGTGATAATTAACTAGACAAGAGGTGAACCAAGAGCCAGAGAAAAACTGTGTCATTGAAAAAAAAATGAAAAAAGGAAAAATTACAAGAAAAAAGGGAAGACAGAAGCAGGAATATACATAAACTGAGACAAAGAAAGAGAGATAGAAGACTGCGGAGCGGGTGGGGCTCCCTAACAACTAGCTCGTTTGTTGGAGGCTGGATTATCAGAAGAAAATCTTCATTCCCTGAAAAATGTAGTTTGCTGGGGAAATGTGGAACCTTCTGCTTAAGGCACAGCTTTTTCTGCCTGGGTGGTAGGAGCAGAGAGATAATTAACAAGATAAGAGGTGAATCCAACAACCAGAGAAAAACTGTGACTTTTAAAAAAAGTGTAAAAAGGAAAAACTTCAAGAAAAATGAAAGACCAAAGCAGGGAGAGACAGGAACTCAGACACAGAAAGAGAGATAGAAGACTGGGGGTGCAGGGTTTCGGCTCTGTACAGCTAGCTCATTTGTTGGAAGCTGAATTATCACTAGAAAATCTTCATTCCCTGAAAAATCTAGTTTACTGGCGCCATGTTGAACCTTCTGCTAAAGGCCCTGCTTCTTCTGCCTGGGTGGGCGGAACAGAGCGATAATTAACAAGATAAGAGGTGAAGCCAAGAGCCAGAGAAAAACTGAGCCTTTTAAAGAAAGTGTAAAAAGGAAAAATTACAAGAAAAAAGAAAAGACAGAAGCAGGGAGAGACAGGAACTGAGACAGGGAAAGAGAGATAGAAGGCTAGGGGTGCGGGGTGGGGCTCCCTACTAGAAGCTCGTTTGTTGGAGGATGAAATATCAGTAGAAAATCTTCATTCCCTCAAAAATCTAGTTCGCTGGTGCCATGTGGAAAATTCTGCTGAAGGTCCGGCTTCTTCAGCCTGGGTTGAGGAGCAGAGCGATAATTAACAAGATAAGAGGTGGAGCCAAGAGCCAGAGGAAAACTGTGTCTTTTAAGAAAAGTGTAAAAAAAAAATTACAGGAAAAAAGGGAAGACAGAAGCAGGGAGAGACCGGAAATGAGACACAGAAAGAGAGATACAAGGATGGGAATGTGGGGGGTGCTGCTCCCTACCACTGCCTCATTTGTTGGAGGCTGAATTATCAGTAGAAAATTATCATTCCCTGAAAAATCTAGTTCGCTGGTGCCATGTGGAACCTTCTGCAAAAGTCCCGGCTTCTTCTGCCTGGGTGGGAGAAGCAGAGATATAATTAACAAGATAAGAGGTGGAGCCAAGAGCCAGAGAAAAACCGTGCCATTGAAAAAAAATGTAAAAAGGAAAAATTACAAGAAAAAAGGGAAGATAGAAGCAGGGAGAGACACAAACTTAGACACAGAAAGAGAGACAGAAGGCTGCTGGTGTGGGGGTGGGCTCCCTACCGCTAGCTTGTTTGTTGGAGTCTGAATTATCATTTGAAAATCTTCATTCCGTGAAAAATATAGTTGGCTGGTGCCATATGGAACCTTCTGCTGTAGGCCTGGATTCTTCTGCCTGGGTGGGAGGAGCAGAGCGATAATTAACAAGATAAGAGGTGGAGCCAAGGGCCAGAGAAAAACTGTGCCTTTTAAAAAAGTGTAAAAAGGAGAAATTACAAGAACAAGGGAAGACAGTAGCAGGGAGAGACAGGAACTGAGACACAGAAAGAGAGAAGGCTGGTGGTGGGGGTGGAGCTTCCTACTGCTATCTTGTTTGTTGGAGGCTGAATTATCAGTAGAAAATCTTCATTCCCTGAAAACTCTAATTCGCTGGTGCCATGTGGAACCTTCTGTTGAAGGCCCGGCTTCTTCTCTCCCATTTTTAAATTTTTAACTCCAATATATATGTGCCTGCTTAAACAAAAACATTTAGTTAAATTTCTGTTTTGATTCAGTGCCAAAAATATTAGTAAAAATTTTTTCTGCTCCCCCCTGTTTTTTTAGATGAGTTCCCTATTCAATATTCTTATTTCTCTGTGGTTTGATATAGGTGGTCATGTCACAACTTGGTTTTAACCTTATTATATCTTGGTTTTAACTGTATTATATCTTTCAGTGTATCCTTAGTCTGCAATCTTTGGATGACAATCAAACTGCAAATCTGGTTATATAATGTATCACTTCTTTTGGCTTTATATTATTTATACTCTGTGTTTTAGCCAACAATAAAGTGATCTTCAACTTTATTTGGACTCTATCAATAGTTTTCAATGCACAACTGTAGTATTAATATGCTTGTAAATATACTTCAAGTTATGAGTAATTAACAGTATGCACATAAAATATTTTATTGGAATTACGTTAAGGATTTAAACACAAAATCCCTTTGTAATCTGTTCATTGATTACCTTTACCTTGTCATTCATCACAGACCAGGAATACTTACCTAGATATACTGTTTCTACCTCCATTAATATTAGGAATATACTTTGTGCATTCATAGGAAGACTGCTATAGTTCCATTTTCATAAGAGCATTTACATACATGTTCTTAACATCATTGACTTGAAGTACAAATTGATAATACAGAAAAAAAAAGAATAAAAAATACACCTTTCTATTTTTTTAGATTGGTTACCATCAACTTGTGTCTAACTTACTTAATCCAACACATTACTCCATATATGCATTTATACTTATGTGTTTGTATGAGATAATAAACACCTTGACATAGCAGAATATTTATTATGCTTTCATGCCTTGCAGCAAAAAAATTTGGAGATCTCTGAAGAAATACTTGTAATAAATTTAGCAATGAATAAGTTAGCAATGAGATAGAATGTCTGTACTTTAGTTTTTTCTCCCTTTACAAAGAGTTCAGAAATATAGAGAGGAACAAGCATATACATACAGAGAAAGTAAATTTCCCATGTTATGTTCTATTTGTCAGGGCTGATGAGGGGAAATGTATTTTTACAGGGGTTCATATCATTCGAGGATGTTGTTCTGGATTTTACCTGGGAGGAGTGGCAGGACCTGGAAGATGCTCAGAAGATTCTATACAAGGATGTGATGCTGAAGATCTACAGCAACCTGATGTTTTTGGGTTAGTGGAACTCTCATGAAGCTCTGAAGTAATTACTGTCTCTTTTCATAGTAAATGTACAAGAGTTTCATAATGCTTAATGCTGTTTAGGAGTAAGATTTCATACTGTGGTTAATGTTAGTGGCACTCCTCTTTAACAAAATGTCCAAATCAGCTCCTTTATTGCACAGCTGATAAAGCTGAACCATTGTTACTCTTCAAGTTGCTTACATGAATAGTTTAGCAAAATTCCACACTGCTTCTTATTAACAGGAGAATCCATTGCCAAACCTGCAGTGATCTTCAAGTTGGAGAAAGGAGAAGATCCATGAACATTAGAAGAACTTCCCAGCTTGAGCATCCCAGGTTACAGTCAGTGCATAGTTTTCTGGGACTAGTGTAATACATTTTCTTTTAAAGAATTTATATCTAATTGAGAGGGGAAAACAAATGGTGATGTTAGAAAAATGTAGAAATGTTTTCCTGGGATAAGACTGTGAAAAAATGTGTATATATTTTTTAAAGGGTCCTACGGGATGACATATTTAGTGTAATTAGTATGTATTTTTATTGGCTACAAGTCCTTCCTAAGTAACATTTCTTTTTAAGTGACAAGAGTTCTTTTGACTTCTGCAAATAGATGATATAGAAAACTGTTGACATTAGCAAAGAAACAGTACACAATACCCACTGTTATAAGAAAGAAAAGAGAAAAAGGACAGGAAAAACAAATCTCACTTGGAAATCTTTCAGTGTAAAATTATAGGAAGACCGAAGGTATATATTTTGAATATTGTTAAAGGTATTAAAGAAAAGGGAAGCATAATGGAACAAAATAAATACACTCAGCTTTCTAAAACATTAATGTAAATTGCTACAGTAACACGTTAAGAAGAAAGAATCAAGTTTCTTATTATAGATCAGTACCAATATTTGATATACATGAGCAGTGTAAAATAAATTCTCAAATATAATTTATGGAAATAATTGGCTTTTTTTGACCAAAGAGTATTGATATGAGAGAGACTGCTTGTACGTAGAATAAATATGGAAAAGCATGTGGTAAGACAGTACTTATTGCCCAGTATATAGTTCATGTGTGGAAGAAACCATTTTACAAAAAGTCAACTGCCTCATTCAGCAGATGAGAAGATGATACATGAGATACACACTATGAATGTAGAGAATGTGAAAAATTATTTTTTAAAATCATTTTTATAATAGATTTTAAACACAGAGTAGAAGATTCCTATTCATAAGAGTAAGAGGAATTCTTACTGTAAAATTAAAATCTAGTTTTTGATCAGTGAGTGCACACAAGGGAAACATCCTATAAATATAATAAATATCAAATATACTTTTTCCAGAGGTCAAGAATTATGGTAACCAGAGAAATTACATAAAAGTAAAACCTTATGGTGTGTAGAAATTACCAAATCTTTCAACTCTTGTTATACATGAGATAGCTCTTACTGGAGAGAAAATTTGTAGATAAAAGAATATAGGAATTCATTGTGTCTAAACACACTCCTTACTAGCCATTTGAAAACTTATAAAGGAGAGAAGCTCTATAAGTGTAAACAATGTAAGAAAACACTTTCTGAGAATTCAGACCTCACAGTGCATCAGAGGAGTCGCATAAAAGAGAAATCCTATGAAAATAAAACATGTGAAAAAACGTTCTACAAGGTCATACTTCAGTGTGCATCAGACAACTGACACTGGAGAGAAATCCTGTGAATGTGGGGAATGTGGAAAATCTTTCATTTTCAAGTCAGTCCTTAGTAGACATTGGAAAACTCATACAGGAAAGAAACCCTATGAATGTGAACAATGTAGGAACATGTGTTCCTAGAAGTCACATCTCACTGAGCATCAGAGAACTCACACAGGAGAAAAACACTTTGAATGTGAACAGCTTGGGAAGACATTCTCCAGAAAGGGGTACCTCACTGAGCATAAGAGAACTCACACAGGAGAGAAGCCCTATGAATGTGAACAATGTAGAAAAATGTTCTCCTGTAAGTCAGATCTCACTAAGCATTGGAGAACAAACACAGGAGAAAAACCCTATGAATGTGAACAATGTAATAAAATGTTCTCCCGGAAGTCACATCTCGCTAACCATAGGAGAATGCACACAGGAGAAAAACGCTGAATGCAAACGGTGTGGGAAAACATTCTCCAGCAAACAGTACCTCACTATACATAAGAGAACTCATGCAGAAGAGAAGCCCTATGAATGTGAACAATGTAGGAAAATGTTCTCCCGGAAGTCACAGCTCTCACTGTGCATAGTAGTACTCATACAAGAGAGAAGCCCTATGAATGTGCACAATGTAATAAAATGTTCTCCTGAAAGTCACAGCTTACTGTGCATATTAGAACTCATACAGGAGAGAAGCCCTATGAATGTGAACAATGTAATAAAATATTCTCCTGGAAGTCACAACTTACTGTGCATAGTAGAACTCATACAGGAGAGAAGCTCTATGAATGTGAACAATGTAGGAAAATATTCTCCTGAAAGTCAGATCTCATTGTGCACAGTAGAACACACACAGGAGAAAAACCCTTTGAATGTGAACAATAAAATAAAATGTTCTCCCGGAAGTCACATCTCACTGAGCATCAGAGAACTCACACAGGAGAAAAGCCCTATGAATGTGAACATTGTAGGAAAACATTCTGCTGGAAGTCTGCACTCACTGTACATCAGAGAACTCAACACAGGAGAGAAACCCTATGATTGTGAACAATATACTACTACTTTTTCCCAAAAGTTACATCTTACTGTACATCTGCGTACTCACACTGGAAAGAAACAATGTAGGCAACATTTTACTACTGGAAGGAAGGCTTCACTGTACATCAGAGTACTCCCATAGAAGTGAAACCTTATGAATGTGAAGAATATAGGATTTTTTCTCTTAAAAACTATATTTAGTAAGCATCTTTATGAATATAGGGAGTATAGGAAGTCTTTCATTTATAAGTCAGCCCTCAATGTACATCAATGAATTCACAAAAGAAAAAGCCTGTGAATGTCAATGTACCAATAGAAAATTTTCCTTTTAATATAAGTCAGTCCTTTTTGTATATCAGAGAACACAGGTGTAAGAATGGTGTAGAAAAATGTGTTCAGAGTAATCATTCCATGTTTTTCATTATAGTACTCACAAGGAAGAGAAACCCTGTATGTGTGGGAACTGTAATAAAACTTTCTTGAAGAAGCCCCAACTTACTGTGGATCAGACAACTCTTAGATCAAAAATCAAATTAATGTAAAAAATGAAGAAGTCTTTTTATTAGAATTAAAAGGTTACCATACATCAGTAAACTCAAATGGGTAAAGATCCTCAGTAATGTAAGCTGTGCTATAAGTCCTTGAAATATTCAGAAATATGAATTGATCTCTGAAGGTAACATTGAACTCTTTTTTCAAATTCAGCTTTGATTCAGCAAGTCACAGTAGTTAAAATTAACAATATCAGAAAATTTGGGGATGATATTTGTCTCCAAAAAGAGAACATTTCAGACGGCTGATGAATAAGATCTAAGAGTATGCCAACTACAGAATTAACATGCTTATTTTGGGAAGTTTTTTTTTTTTTTTTTTTTTTTTTGAGTGATTTTTGCTATAGGGCATATGTGCTCTCTGAAAAGACAGAGAGAGAGAGTGAATCCACCCCTTGAGGGGATGGCCACACCACATTCCCTCCTTTTCCATTGTCCTCTTGGGATCTTGGGCACATAGGTACACACATTGGCTTGAGTTTTAAGTCTGTGACTCTGGGACTTGAACTGCATTCAAATATATGGGAGGCCAGTGGCATAACTATTACAATATCTGCTGGCCCTAGCAAAAGTTTATTTCTATGTTCCATGTTTGATGTTTAAAGATGGAACAGAATATAACCACTGATTTTGGCAAAAATAAATACAGAAATTTTTCTAGCTTCCACTTTTATGGCAGGCAAGACAACAGAAAAAGTGTTTCAAAGCATACTGGAAACTGAAAGATTATAGACCATATAAACGTTGAAAATGGTTATAGGTACTAGAGACAATGTGGGAAGTAGACAGGAGAAAGGGCACAGTGTAAGGGAAGAAATTATAAAGGAAAATAGGCAGGCATTTTGGGTATATCAAAATGGATTATAATATGTTGATGATGTGTTTTGTATCCTCAACTGCTTTGGTGGGAAGTTTATTCATTTTGGAAAAATTCAACTTACAAGCTAAGAGATGTTAAAGTGTATAAAATAAATTAAAATTAAAAATAAATAAAATGTACCATAAATGCCTAATAGAAAAAAAAAATTCTAAGGCATTTTAGAGCCTGGGAACTACTCGTATGTACTGAGAGGGCTCTGCAAGTGTACCTCTGGTGAAATGTCCAAGTTTACTTTGAGAATGGAACTGATCTAGGTTGTACAGGAAACGTGAAAGTTCTGGGTGTTTTGAGGCACAACATAGTCTTGGGTGGTTATAAAATTTCCAAGATCCTCTTTGGATGTTGATCACAACTTTGTGGCCAGTGTTAGCCAAGAGGTTCCAAGGCAGAACATCCACTGGCCCAGAAATGCAACCCAAGGTGAATTGGTATTGAGCTGGTTTTGGTTTTGGTTCACCCAACATCATGACCCAGGTAGAACAGACTAAACTATGGTGAGTGGGATGTAAGGTAGCTGCTCAGTGGTGACAGGAACAGGCTGGTGGAAGTCACTATGAGCTCCAATGTGAAAAGTGTGATGACCAGATTTTCTGTGTGTGCTCACATTGTCTAGCAAACATTACTGCTATCTGTATGACTCTTCCCATTTTGTAAAACTGACTGGAGTGGTTACACGGTAATATGAACATATTGAACAGTACTAAATTGCATATACTTGGACATAGATAAAATGTGTCAAAGTTTTGCCTTGATCAGACTTTAGTCAGGCCAATCAATGTTTTAGTTTCCTCTGTATACTTCCTTGTAAAATCCCTTTTGAGCAAATAACCCTGCTATAATAGTTTAGCAAGAAGCCCAAAACAAAATATCAGATTATTTTAAATAAGTGCTTAAGTGTGATGTCTGATTGCCCTGTGTCATCAGCAAGAATCCTATTATTTCAGTTTATCCAGAATCTCTCATATTCCTAATGTTTCTGTAGTCATTTTCCATCTGATAATCACCCCCACAGCTCCTCAGCTGTTAATTTCCACTGCCCATGCTGTATTTGAAGTTGAGCCCAATTTCTCTTCCCCCGTGAAACTCTCATTTCCATGGACCGTGAGCTTAGGATGATGGTCCAAAATAAAGCTTTTCTCACTCCACTTTAACCAATGCCTTTGAATCAATTTCTTTAAATAGATCTCAAACTTTTTTGGACTGTTTCCCACAGTAAAAAGTCTTGGGATGTTCAGAGTAGTAATAATAAGTACAGGAAGAATGATGGTTTGCCAGAGGCTGGGTCAGGTGAAAGGAATGGAAAGATTTGACATTATTGTATAATAATCTTGTTGATTGTTTAGTCTTGCAAGATGAAATGAGTCATGAAGATGCATGGTGGTGATGGTCCTAGAACCTTTGTTTCTAGAAAAATCTAACGGAATTATAGCCAAACATCCAAATACTATTTGGGTTAACATATTCCTCAATATCTACTGAATTTGCTGCACAAAGTATCACAACAGAACAACAAATACATTCCAGATCACCTCTTTCTGCATGCTCCTGAGTGTTCAGATTGAACTTCAAGAATTAGGAAGAAAGGGACCAGCAGTTAGCGTAATGGCTATGTCGCTGGACTCCCACGTAGTTGACCGTGGTTTGTGTCCCGGACCCGGTGGCTTGAGACTCATGCCGGGGGCATGTGTGTGCGTTCCCAAGATCCTGAGAGGAGAATGGAGGAGAAGGGATTGCGGCGTGGCCATCCCCCCTGGGGGGTGACTTCTCGCTTTCTCTCTGTCTCTCTCTGTCTGGTGAGCACACGCTTTCTATAGCAAAAAACCTCTCCAAAAAAAAAAAGAATTAGGAAGAAACACACCATCTATCAGATGACTAGAAATCACTGCAGGACCACAAGAAATATGTTAAAGCAAGAAAATGCCTCTCCTCCAGGGGAAAAGAATAACTCCTCTTCATTTACAGGCAGTTCAATGCAAAGTATGGAAATGCCTGATAAAGAATTTAGAATATTCATAATGGCAAAGCTAACATAGATGGAAGTGATGAGAGACCAGGAATTGCAGAAGAGAGTGGAGAAAGTACCTGATGAGTTCCAGGAGGTGAGAAAATTCTTGCAAGATCTAAAAGAGGAATTACACACTTTAAAAAAGAATCAAAGGGGGACCAGCAGTTAGCGTAATGGCTATGTCGCTGGACTCCCACGTAGTCGACCGCGGTTCGCGTCCCGGACCCGGTGGCTTAAACTCACGCCGGGCGCGTGTGCGTGCGTGCCCAAGATCCCGAGAGGAGAATGGAGGAGAAGGGATTGCGGCGTGGCCATCCCCCCTGGGGGGTGATTTCCTGCTTTCTATCTCTCTGTCTCTCTCTGTCTGTCTGGCGAGCGCACGCGCCCTATAGCAAAAACCTCTCCCAAAAAAAAAAAAAAAAAAAAAAAAAAAAAAAAAAAAAAAAGAATCAAAGGGACCTGTTAGAGATGAAGGCTATAATACAGGAAGTCAAAATCTCCCTTGAAAGTATTAAGAGAAGACTAGATCATACAGAAAACAGAATCTCAGACATAGAAAGGAAAATTGCTGACCTTGAAAAATCCACCATGAAGACTGAGAAAATGGCCCCAAATAATGAGAATAATGTACAAGAAATACTAGATACCACTGATCATCTAAATATCTGGATAATTGGTATCCCAGAAAGTGAAGAGACTCATAAGGGCATTGGTAATCTATTATATGAAATCCTGCAAGAAAACTTTCCAAACCTAGAGAGGCACTCAAAGATCCAGTCCCAAGAAATACAAAGGAACCCAAATAGAATCAACCCAAGAAGATCTTCTCCAAGACACATTATAGCCAGGTTGACCGAAACCACAGACAAAGACAAGATACTAAGACTGTCAAGAGAAAAATGGCAAGTTAGCTACAAAGGCTATCCCATCAGTATAACAGCAGACCTCACATCAGAAGCAATGCGAGCAAGGAAAGAATCGGAAAATATATTCAAAGTATTAAGGGAAAAGCAATTACAACCAAGAATACTGTACCCCTCAAGATTATCCTTCATGTGGGAAGAAAAGACAAGAACATTCTCAAATAAATAAAACCTGAAAGAATTTATCAGCACCAGAACAGATCTCCAAGAAATTCTCAAGGGAGTGGCATATCAGGAAATTTAAATACAGACACACAGAAATAAGAGTTCAAACCCAAGAAAATGGCCAATTTAATCATAGGGACCAGTCTGGAGTTGCATATTATATCCCAGAATTTAATCAGGAAAATCGAACCACAACAGAAGATAAAGTACATGAGACTGAATTGGTTAAGTATAATTTTATGACTTTTGACTAAAACATTGGTGATTTTATTTTAGACTTTGTTATCTTGTTATAACAATTTGTGTCCTGCCTTGAGATATGGACAGGTTCATGTACCTACAATTTGAACAGAGTCCTAACCTGTTTCCTGGCTTTAAGTTTTAAGTTCTTTACATTTCTTTGATTTAAGTTAAAACTGGTTTTCTTAATAGTACCTAGTGAACTTTCTATTGAAAGTAGTTAGATTATTTAAGAAATTGTGTGATCAATACAATGTCGGGGGGAAAGGAATGGAAGACAACTGTAGACACCAGGGATAGTGTGAGAAGAGGGTGGGAAAGGACAGAGGGTCAGAAAGAGGGGTAAAAAAAATAATACTGGAAACTAGAAATGGAAAATTTTTTATAATAACATGCATAATTAAGCCACTATGCAGTATATTCTAGATGGGAAATCATATTTTGTGTGCTGTGACGATGCTTAGGGAATGAATGTAAATTAAGTTAAAAAAAGAAAAAGGTTCAGAAAAAAACCCTAAAACTATTCCTTTTGAAATTAAAAAAATTCATTAAAAATACCTATTCGATGACTACAGTAAGATATATAGCCCTAGCTAGGTGCAACTTTATAGAATGTTCATTCTACTCACTGAGGCTTATGCCCAAAGTTGGACTTGTGTTCATGGAAATGTGTATATCAGCTGTGCTTGCTATGGAAATATTTAGATTAATTAAGATCTTTAGTGACTCAAAATGTGAGGGAAAAAAAAGTATAGAAAGCATAGATACCAGAGACTGTGGGAGAAGAGTGGGAGATGGCAGAGGGTAAGAGATAGGAAATCAAGGATGGGAAAAATTGAACCGCAACAGAAGATTAAGTACATGAGACTGAATGGGTGAAATAGAATTTTGTGACTTTTGACTAAAACATTGCTGATTTTCTTGTAGGCTTTGTTGTCCAGTTTTAAGGATTTGTGTCCTGTCATGAGATGTCAATAGGCTCATGTACCTACCATTTGAGCAGAATCCTAACCTGTTTCCTGGCTTTAAGTTTCAAGCTACATTCCTTCTGATTTCTTTGATTTAGGTTGAAACTGCTTTCTTGAAATTACCAGCTGAATTTGCTATTGAAACTAGTTAGATTATTTATGAAACTGTGTGATCAATACAATGTGGGGGGTGGAGAATGGAAGACTACTGTAGACACCAGAGATAGTGTGAGAAGAGGGTGGGAAAGGGCAGAGGGTCAGAAATAGGGGTAATTATATATATATATATATATATATATATATATATATATATATATATATACCAGAAATGTAAAATTTTGATGATAACATGTATGATTAAGCCACTATGAAGTATGTTATGGATGCGAAATCACAGTTTGTAAAAAAAGTTTCAGAAAAAAAAAAACAAAACTAAAACTGTTTTTCTTTAAAAAAAAGCATTAACAATACCTATTTGAGGGACTAGCAGTTAGTATAATGGCTATGTCGCTGGACTCCCATGTAGTCGACCATAGTTCAAGTCCTAGACCCAGTGGCTTAACACTGGTTTGTGTGCATGTGTAACCAAGATCCCAAGAAGAGAATGGAGGAGAAAGGATTGCCTCATGGCCATACCCCCTAGGGGGTGATTTCTTGCTTTCTGTCTCTCTGTCTCTGTCTGTCTTTCTGGTGAGCACACGTGCCATATATCAAAAACCTCTCAAAAAACAAAATAAAACAAAAACCTATTTGATGGGACCAGCGGTTATTGTAATGGGTATCTCGCTGGACTCCCATGTAGTCCGGTGTGGTTTGAGTCCCAGACCTGGTGGCTTAAACTCATGCCGGGCATGTGTGCATGCATGTCCAAGATCCCAAGAGGAGAATGGAGGAGAAGGGATTGTGGCATGGCCATCCCCCCCAGGTGGGGCGTGATGTGTTGCTTTCTGTCTCTCTGTCTTTCTCTGTCTTTCTGGCGAGTATACGCGCCCTACAGCAAAAGACCTCTCCAAAAAAAACAAAACAGTTTGATGACCAGTTTGATGACTGAAGTAAGATACGTAGTGCCAGTTGGGTGCTACTTTATAGTATGTTCATTCTTCTCACTAAGGTTTATGCCTAAAGTCAGGTTTTGTTCATGGATATGTATATATCAGCTGTGCTTGCTATTCATAATATTTAGATTAATTAAGATCTATAGTGAATCAATAAAATGTGGGGAGAGAAAGGCATAGTAAGCAACAGTAGAAATCAGAGACAGTGTGGGAAGAGGGTGGGAGATGGCACAGGGTAAATGATAGGAAATCAAGGATGGGAAATAAAGCAAAATATACAGGAAACAAGAAATGGAAAATTATGTGTTGATAATAACACATATTTTGATGTGCTTGACTGAGCTAATATACAGTGTATTCTGGATGGAAAAACCTCATTTTGTATGCTGTATTGATGGAGAGTGAATGAAGGTAAATAAATAAATTAAAAAAAAATCATGCTGGGAATGTATGTGTGTATGCCCCAAACCAGGAGAATAAAGAAGAGATTGTAGCATGGCCATAATCCCTGGGGGTATTTCTCATTTTCCCTTACTATCTTTCTCTATATGTCTTTCTGTTTGTCTCTCTCTCTCTCTCTCTCTCTCTCTCTCGTGAGTGCACACACCCCATGGCAAAAACTGTAAAAAAAAAAAAAAAAAAAATTGTGATTAGTATCAATAGCCTCTGCTCCCTGACTTGTGGTTTTGGGGACTGTATTTACAAACTGCCAAATGAGCATTGACTGGGCAGTTAGGGACTCCACCCTTCTCAGCCCACAGTCCCACTGCCCACCCTACAGTTCTAGGTGCAGCTACTGCTCCGAGAAACTGGGGCATGTGCAGGCTGACCTCAAGGTCTTCAGAAAGCCCCAACACCAGGGCACCCTCATGCTCACCCCCTCATGGCCACTGACAGTTCAGCACCTCTGCTGTTCCCCACACTCAAGATCTGCATTGACCAGGGTATGGGCTTGGGCCCATATCCCCCAGGCTGGCTGGGGTTTAGGTACACTGAACAGCAGGTGAGCTGTCCAGCCCCCTCCTAGGCACAGTTCCAGACATATGCCATCTAGGTCCCCTCCCAAGATGTTATTCCTGGGGACACGACAGTACATTCTGCCCCAATCTATTAACCAATTAGTAACAAGTTACTTAATGTGCCATCATGGGCATTGCCTCTCCTCCTAGACCCTCTTACTCTGGGGACTAGATTGGGTTCACCATCCTGATTGTTCTGTGGGAAGTAGCTGGCAGGAAGGTTAGGTATCAGTTGGGCTGGTATATGGAGTAAGTGACAGCCATTGGACAGGGCACCCACCACCCGTTGGACTCTTCCCAGGTCTCTGCAAAGCTCCAGGTCCTTTTCCAGGAATGGTGCCAACAGCTCCTCTCTGGACCTAAGAAGGGCAAACTTCTCCTGCATGCCGGGATCAGGTAGCTGCATGTCCCCACGTCTAGGTGTACTGGGCTGTCTGCTACATTTCCACTAGGAGGCTTCCCTTGGCAGAAATGCCCACTTGGGGATCCTGTCTTGTGCCAGCTGTTCCCAATGTGCCCAAGTCAGTAAGAAAACTTGAAAATTCCAGACCATTATTGATGTTATTTTCGACACTCTTTCTTTCTTTCTTTCTTTCTTTCTTTCTTTCTTTCTTTCTTTCTTTCTTTCTTTCTTTCTTTCTTTCTTCCTTCCTTCCTTCCTTCCTTCCTTCCTTCCTTCCTTCCTTCCTTCCCTTCTTTCTTTCTCTCTTTCTCTCTTTCTCTCTTTCTCTCTTTCTCTCTTTCTTTTTTTTTTGTTGGAAAGGTTTTTGCTATAGGGCATGTGCGCTTGCCGGAAAGACAGGGGGAGACGGAGAGATAAAAAGTGAGAAATCAACCCCCAGATAGAATGGTCATGATGCAATCCCTTCTCCATTCTCCTCTTGGGATCTTCCCGAGCCAGAATTCCCTAGGGAAATTTCAAAGTATGGACCTGAATCCACCACTCTGGGCACTAGAAACTAGAATGAGTTCCCTTCCCCAGTGCAAATGGGTCACAGGAGAGGAGAACTCAGATACCTCTTCCAAAGTTAGATTGATGTAGTTTGAATGTGTGTCCTAGGTTTTATGTGTGGAAAATTTAACCACAAATTAATATATTTACAGTAATGGGAGGTGGGCCTCTGGGACATAATTAGAATTTTATGCAGTTATCTGGGTGAGAGCCTCATAGTGGGACACTTGGCTTTGTAGAAAGGAGAGACCTGAGCTGACACATGCTTACCCTCTTGCCATGAGATGCCTCCCACCATGTCATGACAGCAGGAATGTCCTCACCTGATGCTGGCACATTGGTGTTGGACTTCTCAGCTTCCAAAAATATTAGTTAAATAAACCCATTTTAAAATAAATTATCCAGTTGGTATTCATATATAAAAACAGAAAATGGATCAAGATGGGGATGCATTGACTGAGTTCTCTGAAGAACTGCACAGGTTCAGAGAAGTGACTGTTGGACTTGGTTATCTACTGATAACCCACTGTGCACTGAGATACTTGGAAATGTTTTCCACTGGGAGTTCCTCAGAGTAGAGAGCAGCCTTGAGGCTTGGGGTACTGCATGGGGTAGTGCAGAATGTGGCTGAACATGGGACCATTCACCCAGTGTCTGGCCAGAATGAGACCCTGTGTAAACTAAACTGTCCAAGACAGTGGAATCAGTGAGAGAAGGAGGCTTCTGTGCTCCTAAGTTTCCCTGGAACCTTATGATCCTGCTCTTTTATCTACTTTAGCCCTTGAAGAGCCACTGCCTTGAGGATTGCTAAACAAAGGTATGTGTTGTTTTGGTTTTCATGTCTTGGGCTGTAGTTATGTCTGTGACCTCACAAGAGCAGATTGTGCCCACTCTACTCTGCTGAGCAGTGAGCTAGGAACATTATTAACTTGTAGTTTATTTTGGCTTCCCCTGTCTCTGACCCACTCTGGAGTTTCTGTGATGATTATCCATATCTTTAATGTGAGCTGCTTGGGACCAGTAGTTAGCATAATGGCTATGTCTCTGGACTCCCATGTAGTCAACTGCGGTTTGAGTCCTGGACCCTGTGGCTTTAACTCATGCTGGGCACGTGTGCGTGTGTGCCCAAGATCCTGAGAGGAGAATAGAGGAGAAGGGATTGCGGCATGAATATGCCCTGCTGGGGGCCTGCTCCAGCCGGGGGTGGTTGAGACTCATACACAGGAAGGCGACATGGGTGATCAGAAACAAAACTTAGACTAAGACCTCAATGCCTCTTAGCATGTTCTCAGCTGGCTACAGGCAGAGCTAGCTCCAGACCACAGTGCTAGAAGCTATCAAACACACGTATTTATTGATGGATGTCTTACAGGAGTAGGAGGGGTGAGGGGGGAATAAAAGATTTACTCTACAAAACAGAGAATTCAAGGCACAAGAACAATGATCATAAAACATGATGTCTGTTTTGTTTGAACAGGTGAAGCCAAACACAGTTCTCAGAACAAAGGAGTCTATTTGTCTGGTGCATTTTCTTCTTAAGTCTTGATTACTGGACAGGGTCTTTTTAGATGAGAGGGTCTTGTAGCTCAGGAGACAACACAGGATGTTTTATTAGCAGTTTTTTATAGTTAACAGCACACAGGAGAAAAACTGTTTGTAGTTAAAAACTGTCTGTTGCTTGCCCAAATTAGATAAGAACTTCCAGCTAAGATAGTTACTCTTCCTCCTGGAGCCTTCAGGTGTGTTTATTCTGTCTCTGTTAGCCAGATCTGTCCTTCCTCTATTAACTCACGGGTCCCTGTATTTTATTTGCTGAATTCTTTGTCTGTTAATCAGTGAATTCTTGTGCTTTATCTTTAAGTCCCTGTCATGCGTGGATATGCTAACTTGGCCTAAATTAAGTTAACTTTGGCTTACAGTTTTAACAAGGAGTATTTACGTAAAATTAGCCTTAAACTAACTTAGTCTACGTATGCTACTAACGCTAATTTGGCTTATACTAACTTAACCTAACATATGTTAATTTTGGCTTAAAACAGGCAGGTGGTCAGGGCAAAGGGGAGCGGTTGGGGGACTTTTTGGGAAATCTTATCATATACTCAGGATGCATAAGAGAGTTATGTAATTCTTTTATAGTAGTATATCAGGGAGTCAGATGGGGTTCGCTTCCCCGCAAGGCTACCACAGTCTCTGGCCTTACAACAAGTGGCCTTGCCAACATGCTGAGTCGACCCAAGCTTTGCTCATAGGTTGTGGGGGAGGGGGGGCATACAGCAGCAGCCTTGCCAACATCCTGATTCGACCTAAGCTTTGCTCATAAGGTCAAAGGCTCAAAACAGATCCTGGGGCCTTACCGGGTCGGAATCCTCCAATCCCCCTTGGGGGATGATTTATTGATTTCTGTCTCCCTGTCTCTCTCTGTGTGGCAAGTGCTCATGCCCTACATCAAAAACCTCTCAAAAAAATAGCTGCTCAAAGGTAGTAACAAAGCTCCAAGATAATTTCACTCATTCACCAACTGTGTCCTGAGCATTCACTTTGTACAGGCACAATGTTAACCCTGGTGTTGCACTAAAAACCATAATCTCTGCCTGGAGGAGTTTACTGTCTGAAGTGAGTTGAATAAAAACACAAAGCACTCAAGTGAAACTAAGCAGATGTTGTTAGGGAGAGCTTGGGGCCACATGGTAGGTAGCTAGGAAAGGCCTCAATGAAATGACAGTTTTGCTCTGACCAGGAAGATAAGTGAAGCCAACCATACACATATCCATGAGCAATGTTTCACAGTAGAGGCTCAGCTGTCCAGAGACTAGGAGGAAGAGCTAAGTTAAACCAGAAAGGTAGTTATAATAGAGCCAACGTGGGTGGAGGGAGTCTAGAAGGAGAAAGGAGGGAGAAAGCAGGGTAGAACCAGGACTCAGGGCCTGGAAATCTTTACTAGTCTCTGTTTCTGTGAGACAAATTTACACCAAATTTTGAAGCTTACAAAGTTCTTGTATTACCTGACAGTGTGGACCAGAACCCAGGACCAGCTGAGCTAGTTGCTTTTGCCTCCAGGTGTCTCAGGAGGATGAGGCTGGGGTCTCAGCTGAGGCCCTCATGAAGCAGGATCAGTTTCTGAAATCATGAGTTATTGGCAGGTTTATTTGGAATGGAGTATACATTCTTATTTATTGGCTTGGTCCTTCTGTTAATTCTTTGCCAGTGGAGCCTTACTATAAAGCAACTGAAATTTTGAGTTTGATTTCCAATATTCAGGGATGGGATAGACAGAATAAACACAGGAGAGAGCGAGCCAGACAGAAATCACAAACATAACACATTATTGGTAGGAACATTCCTCATATTTTTTTTATCTTTTTTAATTCTTAAAAAAATTTTTTTTTTGGTCTAGAAGCCAGTAATTACATGCAGTTCAAACCAGAGAAGAGGTCATTATGCTAGGATCTGTGTACCAGGAAGCAGTAATCACTGGGTGCAATTATGGGGTTCTAGGAAACCCATAATTCCATAGGCCAACATGAGGAACTAGGCTGTAATTCTAAAGAATTATGTATTCAATTTTGGTTATTATTATTCTTCAATTTGACCAAAAAGAGAAGGTGAGGAGAATAGTGAGAAAACAAGCTGCCAGTTCCAGGACTTGAACCGCAATTGGCCATGTGTGAGACTAGCATCTTTACCATCATGCCACCTGTTGGCCCCTCTATGTCTAAATATAATGGGAAACACTGATAAATTTTATGTCAGAGATTCAGTATCTGAATTTCAGTTAATTCCAACCTTCCTTTCATGCAGATTAGGAAGTAAAGTCAAGAGGAACAATGGAAAAATGACTTTTCCTATATTACAGATCAGAATTCAGGCTGTTTGAAGTTGTATTTAATGCAACCTCCCACCCCATTGTGTAATACTCCCATCTCTAAGTTTGTGCATTTGCTACATGTAGTACCATCCCATGGATTATATAAGAATTAGAGGTACATATACCTGGTGACATTCCTAAAAGCAGAGGCTGGAACAATCTCCATTGTGTAAGTGAATATAAAGGGGAGACCCTGTGAGGCAAAATGGCTTGTCCAGACCACAGCCCTGAAAACAAGGAGGATCCAGCAATGATTCCAGTTCTTTCTCCTCAGAGCTGGGAATCTTCCCTATGTCTGTCGGTGAGCCCTCAGACATGGTATAGCTGTGTTCAGTTGTGGATTCATCATGGAATGAGGGTGAGAAATTAATGGCCCAGGGGAGACCTTGGAAAAATATAATCTGAGAAGCCCAGAAAAAACGAGACCACAGGATGTGGCCTCAGTTCATTGACAATAAATACCAAAAAAACTTGGAATTCAGATGATTAGGCACCTACATTCCAGAAACATCCCCTACTTACCTCCCTTAGCTGGAGTCCTTTGAGAGAGCCAGCTGTTTTGCTCTATTTCTACTTCCAAGGATTTGGGCTCAGAAAACTCCAGAGTGAGAACCTTCCCTAATTCTACAGAAATGTACTCAGCCCTCACCACTGAATATCCTGACCAGTTGTGAGAACGAATGCAAGGGTAACATGGGGAACTTTAGGTTTGGCCATAATCCTAGTCCCACCTAAAATATCCTTCACTCCTCTCTTTGGCTGGGGAGAATGTGAGGACATATGGAGTGAACATGCTGTGGGCAAAAGTAGGTTGTTAATAAAGTAGACACCTGATAGGCACATTGGGTCCACATCTTAGGTCATGGCTGGAAGGACAGTAAGGGAAGTGTTGGAGCAGGGTCCATATGTATGTTTCACATTAACCCTAGCTCTGTGCTGTCATCTGTTTTCATCCCAGGACTGTGGTCTGTGAGGCTACTGCTATTTGCCTAACTCAGGATCAGAAGGTCAACTGGGCAGAAAGAGTGACAAGAGCAGACAGGGTTCTGGTGCTTCCTGTACTCATTGCCATTAGCTGATGGCTCTAGGAGACTGCCATGGTCAGTGAGGACCCCTCTTCCATCTGTCTGGTGAGGGACATTTACCCATGCAGCTAATAAAGGGGTCGAGCTGGCTTAAGTAAATGCAGAGTGGAGGAGTGTTTACTAGCTGGGTCTGGAGTTGTCTGCAGAGGCTTCTGCCCAGATACTGCCCTGGAGATTCTAAGGGCTCCTCCAAGGGCTCTCCTTCTTCTGTGATTTATCAGATTTACCCCATGGAGTCTCAGTCTCCTTCCCTCCTTCACCCCACTATCCACCTTATCCTTGATGAGATGCAAAATCAGTTTTCATGTTTTTGTAGGAATATGTGAGAAAATACTTTGTATTTTGTTTTCACTTCACGTTATGTGTACCAGTGTCTGCATGTGGCTGGAAATCATATTAACCATCCATCCATCATCTCACCCTAGTGGGGAAGTGCATTAGAACAAATTCTGGATGACATAGAGGTGTGAACCTTCAGGGTAGGGACATGTGGGAACCTAGAAGACAACCTGGAACCTTCTAGAAAGGCAACCCTTCTACATTATCTACTTCCTGTGCACCTACCCAAAGTTGTCCATCTCCCAACAAACCTTCTGTTAATTATTTGCCAGTGGAGCCTTATTATAAAGCAACTGAATTTTATTTATTTATTTATTTTGGAGAAGTTTTTGCTATAGGGTGTGTGTGCTCACCAGAAAGACAGAGAGCAACACAGAGACAGAAAGTAAGAAGTCACCTCGCAGGGGGATGGCCACACCACAATCCCTTCTCCTCCATTTTCCTCTCAGGGTCTTGGGCATGCACGCATCTGCGCCCAGCGTGAGTTTAAGCCACCAGGTCCAGGACTCGAACCGCAGTCGACTACATGGGAGTCCAGCGACATAGCCATCACACTAACTGCTGGTCCCAAGCAACTGAAATTTTGAGCTTGATTTCCAAGATTCAGGGATGGGATAGACAGAATAAATACAAGAGGGAGGAAGCCAGGCAGAAATGACAAACAACACATTCTTGGTAAGAGCATTCCCTTTTATTCTTTTCACTCCCTCCCCCCTTTCTTTTTCTATTTATTTATTTATTTTTTGTTGTTGTTATCTAGAAGCCAGTAACTAAATGCAGTCCAACCCAGAGAGGAGGCCATTACACTAGGATCTGTGTACCAGGAAGCAGGAATTGCTTGGAGCAATTATGGGGTTTCCTAGAACCCTATAATTCCATAGGACAACATGAGGCACTAGGCTGTAATTATTAAAAAAGTATTCAACTTTGTTTATTATTATTCTTCCATTTGACCAGAAAGACAAGGGGAGGAGAGTGGAGTGAAAAAAAAAAAAAAAAAAAAAAAAAAAAAAAAAAAAAAAAAAAAAAAAAAAAAAAAAAAAAAAAAAAAACAAGCTTCCAGTTCCAGAACTTGAACCACAATTGGCCATCTGTGAGACTAGCATCTTAACCATCATGCCACCTGTTGGCCCCTCTAAGTATAAATATAATTAAAAAAACACTGATAAGTTTTATGTCAGAGAATCAGTATCTGAATTTCAGTTAATTCCAACCTTCCTATGGTGTAGACTAGGAAGAAAAGTCAAGAGGAAAAAAATGAAAAATGACTTCATATATTGCAGACCAGAATTCAGGCTGTTTGATCTTATATTTCATGCTACATTCCACACTTTATGTAATACTCCTATCCATAAGTTTGTGAATTTGCTACATATAGTTCCAGCCCATGGATTATATAGGCATTAGAGGTACATATACCTGGTAACATCCCTAAAAGCAGAAGCTAGATCTTCATTGTACAAGTGAGTAGATAGGGGAGGCCTTGAGAGGCAAAATGGCTTGTCCAGGTCACAGCCCTGAAAACAAGGAGGATCCAGCACTTAGCCCAGTTCTTGTTCTTCAGAGCTGGGTGCCTTCCCCATGTCTGCAGGTGGGCTGTGTGATATAACTGTGTTCATTTGTGAGTACAGAATGGGATTAGAGTGAACAGTCAACAGCTTAGGAGGGACCTTGGGAAGATATGATCTGGGGAGCCCAGGAAAAAAGGACCACAGGAAATGACCTCAGTTCATTGAGTAGGCCCCAATAGAAATTGGAACCTTGATAAGCAGTCACTCACATTCCAGAAACAGCCCCTACTCACCTCCCTTAACTGGAGTTCTTCGAGAGAGCCAGATGTTTTCCTTAATATCCACTTTCAAGGATTTGGGCTCAGAAAGTTCCAGAGTGAGAACATTTTCTGACTCTGCAGATATTTGCTCTACCATCCCCAATAAATCTCCTGACCAGTTGTGAGAAAAAATGCAAGGTAACATGAGGCCCTTTAGGGTTGGCCACCATCTTGGTCCCCTCTAAAATATTCCTCACTCCTCTCTGCAGTTGGGAAGAATGTGAAGATATGTGAGGTGAACATGCTCTGGGCAAAAGTAGGTTGTTAGGAGATAGAGGACTATAGAGGACTTGTGGGCTCATTGGATACACACCCTAGGTCATGGCTGGCAGAGTGGTAAGGGGAATGTTGGAGCAGGGTCCATATGTACCCTGAGCTCTGGACTGTCATCTGTGAGGACATTGCTATGTGCCTGATTCAGGATCAGAAGGTCACATGTTGCAGAAAGAGTGAGAAGGGCAGTCAGGGTTCTGGTGCTTTCTGGCTTCACTGTCATTTGCTGACAGCTCCAGGAGACTGGCATGGTCATTGGGTCCCCTCCTCCCTCTGTCTGGGTGAGGGACAGTTTCTCATGCAGTTGACAAAGGGATTGAGGTGGATTAACTAAGTACAGAGTGGAGTCTTCACAAGCTTTGTCTGAAGATGTCTGGGGAGGCGTCTGCCCAGATATTTCCCTGTAGATTCTCAGGGCTTCTCCCAGGGCTCTCCTTCAGTGACTTACAGGACCTACTCCAAGGAGTCTCAGCCTCCTCCCCTCCTTCACTCCACCATTTAGCTTAACCTTGATCAGATGCAAAATAAGTTTTAATTTTTTTTTTCTGTAGGACTACGTGAGAAATACTATGTTTTTGTTTTCACTTCATGTTATGGGTAACACTGTTTGCATATGGCTGGGGATCATATTGAGTTAACCATCCCTCCATTGTCCCACCCCAGTGGGGAAGTACATCAGCCCAGATTCTGGATAACATGCAGGTGGAGGCCTTTAGGACAGGCATATGTGGGAACCTAGAAGACCAGCTTGAGCCTCCTAAAAGGGCAACCCCCTTCTACGTTATCTATTTTCTGTGCACCTATCCAAAGTTCCCCACCTCCCAACAAACCTTGGGCTTACTGTTCCAAAGATAAGTGCTCCCTCCCCTACAGTACAGTGCCACCTTGGCCACTTGCTAGCTATGTGTTAGGAAGGTCACTTCACCTTTATGGGCCTCAGTTTTCTCCTGTGAAAACTCAGGTAAAAGAAGACCAAACATACAGGGTTATTTCAAGGTCTCAGACAAGTCAGGAAAAGTGCAGCCCCAGGACTGACCTTTTCCTTTTTTTTTTTTTTTTTTTAGTGAACAAATTTTTTATTCATTTTAATTAGGTTTAAGCTGCCTTTTGTCTTTGAAGCCTTGTAAAAAAGAAAACCGAATTAGGTCCACTTCAATGTCCACTGATTTCTTTTTATGAAAATTGTATAATGCTGGCAGGTCATAGCGAAGCTCTGCAATAATATCCATCTTGATTTTCCATTCTGCAGCTTTCTTTTGAATATGTTTTCTAGTTGAAGATTTGTGTAAAGAATATACTGCTGTTCTTGTCATTTCCAAAGCAGTTTTTAGAAAAAACCATATCTGTTCCTTTATTGTTTTTGGTCCCAAAGGGAGGATTCATAATTACGGTATCAAATGACTTGGACATTGTGTTAGATAATAAACAAACATTACATTGAACCATGTCAACATTTGTTAACTCGAACTCTTCTATATTCCTATTAAATATTTCTAATGCATCTTCATCTATGTCAAATCCAATACACAACCCTGCTCCTAACATTGCAGCTCTGATGCTAAGCACTCCACAACCACATCCTAGATCTGCAACCACTTTATTTTCAATGTCATCATAAGTGTTATGGATTATATAGAGCATACATGCTGCAATGTGAGGCCGGGTCGGATACTGTTCTAGAAGTAGCTTGGGCTTTTTGAATCCATCCACTTGTTGCAGGTGACTCTCTAGCTCCTTAAGCCTTATTTTTTTCATTTCAAAGTATAGGCTCGCAGGGTTTAACCGCACAGGATCTGTGGGAGAAATACATTCACTAAAGTTCTTGCCCCAGGACTGACCTTGAGTGAAAGGCTGCCAGAGAGCTGTGCTTTCTCAACTTTATGATTTTCTTGTATAAATCTTTAGTGAAGCACAAATGCATGAAAATATCATAACTGCAAAGTTAACAAGAATATATTTAATCTACCCACCTATAGCCCTCTCAGCAGTTTTACTAGTACTTACTTGCATATGTTTCTGTATATGCATGTGTTAATTTTTTGGTATTTTATTCCATATGTAGGTTTATTTCCCTATTGACTTAGTAAAAGTACAAATGCTTTTAATCACACAATTTATTTCCTGCTGTCCTGTAACATCTCACTTGCCTTCTGCTCACCACTATGGGCATCATTTTTTGTAACCACAAGTTTCTTTCCCACTTCCATAAATTTGTCATTCCAAGGATGTTATGTAGATGGGATCACAAATTACCTACTATTTTGTGATTGGACTTTCCAACTTACATCATTTTCTGGAGAGTCATTGAAATAGCCATGAAATTTGTTAACTTTATTCCTGCTGAGTAATCTTGCAAGGTGTAGATACACTATCCTGTCGGAGCATTTACAAAGTAAACCATATCAATGATTTAAATTTTGGACGATTATGAAAAAGCCACAGTAACCAGTTTTGTACACTGTGTATGTCTATGTGTAATAGTAATGCTTCTCATTACTCTGGAAACATTGTAGCAAACAGCTTCTGGGTCACAGGGTAGCTGTAAGTTTAGTTTTGTGTGTGTGTTTGTGTGTGTGCTTTATTTTTAATTTTTTAAAATTTTTTATTTCATGTTCTTGTATACATTCAATCACATTATTTAGCTTATGAAGTGAATATTTCAACAGGTGAACATTTCTCCCTAGTCCAGTTGATAAAACTATAAAATATCTTTAACAGATAAAACCACATTTCTTTGTCCCATTAATGCTTTGCCTCTCTATTTTTCTTCTAAATGTCCTTCATCAGCTCCTACTCTTTCACACACACTGTATCTGATATTTACAAGCATTTACTGAGTTTCTATATTCTTAAGTCAATGAATTTCGGTCATAGAGTGTAGATACTCATACAGAAAGACAGATAGAGACAGAAAGTGAAAAATCACCCCCCAGGGGGGATGGCCATGGCACAATTCCTTCTCCATTCTTCTCACAGAGACTTGGGCACTCACACACATGTGCCTGGCATGAGTTTAAGTCACTTGGACCAGGACTCAAACTGTGGTTGACTACATGAGAGTCCAGCAACAAAGCCATTATCCCTGTAAGTTTAGTTTTATTAGAAACTGCCTAGCTGGGGGACCAGCAGTTAGTGTAATGGCTATGTCGCTGGACTCCCACATAGTCGACTGCAGTTCAAGTCCTGGACCTGGTGGCTTAAACTCATGCCGGGCGCGTGTGTGTGCATGCCCAAGATCCCAAGAGAAAAATGGAGGAGAAGGGATTGCGGCATGGCCATCCCCCCAGCGGGTGATTTCTCACTTTCTCTCTCTGTCTGTCTGGTGAGCGCACGTGTCCTATACCAAAAAAAAAAAAAAAAAAAAAAAAAAAAAAAAAAAAAAAAAGAGGAAACTGCCTAGCTGGTGCCAGCTGGTGGCATCATGATTAAAGCTGCTAGATCTCACACTACTGGATTCATGGTTCAAGTCCCAGTCTTAGCATCTCGAAAAACATGCCAAGCACAGGTATGTGCATTCCCGTAACTCCGAAAGGAGGGAGAAATGGAGAACAAGGGATTGTGGTGTGACTGTGCCCATGTGGGTTCTTTCTTGCTTTCCCTCTCTGTCTCTATCTTTGGTGAGCACATTCACTCTCTGGCCAATTAAGAAAAAGAAAGAAACTGCCTAATTGTTCTCCAAAAGGGCTATATCACTCTGCATTCTCATCATCAATTGATGAGTGACCATTTCTTCAGTTTCTTTCCTGAATTGACTTTATTTCATTTTTTAAACTTTAACCAATTTGATAGGCATATATTGATATCTCATTGCTTTAATGTACATTTCATAAATGGCTGATGATAAATAAATTATAGTAAATATATATGCTCATATGACATCTGTATCTTATTTCTGGTAAAATGTCTGCTCATGGCTTTATCCCCTTCTCTCAAGTCTATTTTTTGTTTTCTTCTGGTGAATGTGGGGGATTCTGTTTATATTCTGGATATTAGTCTTGACCTGATAGAAGTGTTTTCTTTGGATAAATTTGGGAATTCTGTTTATATTCTGGATGCTAGCCTTTATTAGGTAGAAGACCTTCTTTCCTCCAGAAAGAATGAACTTGAGATGTCAGCAGGTGTTTTGTTGGTTAAGGCACTGGACTTCCACATGGCTTATTTGGTTTCAGTTCTTTTTTTTTTTTTACAAAATAAAATTTTGGTTTATTGTTGGACAACATTATTTCACACATACATCAGCAGGCCAAAAAAAAAATATATATATATGTATATATAGCAACTTCATAGACAAAAAAAAAGGTAAAAAAGAAACCTTTTGTCTTTGGCCTTTTTAACCATCTCATACAAACCAACTATTTATAATACAACTAAGTACATACACAAAAAATGTTACTGGAATGCTCAGAATAAGATTGTTTTGTTGTTGCTGTTTTTGCCTTTTTTACAAGGTATTTTTTTTCTCTTTTGAGATTATAGTGAACAGGGTCACACCACAAGTAAAGCCGAAGGACAGAGGATGCTACGAAGGCTTGTTTGGTCATCCAAGATCATTAAAAATGGCTGACCCCTAATAATATGTTTAAAAACATAAAATGTAAATAAAAAATACAAATTTTCCTTTTTAAAGTACTTTTAAAAAAAAGGAGGGCCTTGGACGTTTTGATTCTGTTTTCCTCCCCTGTTGTAAATTCGCATTGTGGTTTTGGTTGGGTGGTGGAAAGCATGGGTCATCTGCTGGTGGCACTGCCCACTGTGGGCAGTTGGGCGGGACTCTCTACTCAAAGGTGACTGCAATTATATCCTGAGATGGGAAGTGGAGGGTGAATAGGTCATGGTGGCCTTTTTTTTTTTTAAGTTT
The DNA here is from genome assembly GCA_026018925.1 of Tupaia tana. Classification (NCBI taxonomy): domain Eukaryota; kingdom Metazoa; phylum Chordata; class Mammalia; order Scandentia; family Tupaiidae; genus Tupaia; species Tupaia tana. The sequence goes on along the minus strand of JAKSZU010000025.1, from coordinate 2,977,052 downwards.
AACTTTTCCTCTTTTTGCTGTCTAGTCACCCTCATTGGTCTTCTGCTTCTTGACATTGACATGGTCATCCTCAGCTGCCCGTTTGCCATTTGCCCATAGCTGCCTCAGCCTCCTCATCTTCATCTCCATTCTCTTCTTCACCATTGCCTTCTTCTCTCTGCCTCCTCCTCACCGCCTTCTTCCTCTTCTTCTTTTTTTTTTTTTTTTTGGAGAGGTTTTTGCTATAGGACGCGTGCGCTCGCCAGACAGAGAGAGACAGAGAGATAGAAAGTGAGAAATCACCCCCCGGGGGGGATGGCCACGCCGCAATCCCTTCTCCTCTATTCTCCTCTCAGGATCTTGGGCACGCACGCACACGCGCCCAGCGTGAGTTTAAGCCACCGGGTCCGGGACGCCAACCGCGGTTGACTACATGGGAGTCCAGCGACATAGCCATTATGCTAACTGCTGGCCCCTCCTCTTCTTTGTCTATCTCATAATCAGCTTCCTGTTCCCTGTTTTCCTCATTAGCATTTCCATTAGTGGAGAGCATCTCTTCCATTCTCTGCCTCCTCCACAACTTCCTTCTTCTCCTTTAACCCCTTGGTGGTAATCTCGGACCTAGTGTCCACGGCTGCATCTGACATCATGGCGCACCTCGGTGATTTCATGCAATGGATTAAAAAGAAAGCTGTGGTATGAGTTCCTGAGTTGGTGGATTGAAAATACACACTGTGGGACCAGCAGTTAACATAATGGCTATGTCGCTGGACTCCCATGTAGTCGGCTGCAGTTCGCGTCCCAGACCCAGTGGCTTAAAATTCATGCCAGGCGCGTGTACGTGTGTGCCCAAGATCCCGAGAGGAGAACGGAGAAGTGATTGCGGCGTGGTCATCCCCCCTTGGGGGTGATTTCTCACTTTCTGTCTCTCTGTCTCTCTGTGTCTGTCTGGTGAGCGCATGCGCCCTATAGCCAAAACCTCTCCAAAAAAAAAAAAAATCCACACTGGGTATATATACATGTGTGCGCATAATCCTGAGAGGAGAATGGAGGAGAAGGAATTTTGCCTTCACCTCTAGTGGGCAACTTCTCACTTCCTCAGTCTCTCTCTGGTGAGTGAACATGCTCTATGCAAAACCTTAAAAAATTTTAAAAAGAATTAATTTGGAAACTCTTTCATTCTATTGTTTGCCTTTGCATTTATTCAATTGATATGTTACAAATAAAAATAAATTTTATCTCAAAAACATCAAGGTAAATTCAAGCTGCATGTGTCACTGTAAATGATAAGAATGTGTAGAATCCTTTGAACCCTGCATTATGGTGTTTTATTGGCCCTTTGACATAAGAGTAGGTTCTTCTAGGGTACAAATTGAGGAGAAGCCCAGCCCCAGATCTAAACCAGGAGATGATGGACACCAAATTGGCCTCATGGGTTCTCTTCTGTCTCATTTCAAAATCTGGTGAGCCAGACAGCATGTGTGGAGCAATGTCTTCACATCAACATTTCTTGTAAATTTAAAATTTCTGTTAGACTTAAAGAGCCATTTTCCTATTTCTATAATTTTCTACTAATGTATTATACAAATTTTTCTAAGTAGGTAGCATTTTGCATCCTGAGGGGATGCTAGGAACTATGTGTGTAACATGTATAATAATTATTGGCCAAATGAGTACAAATATTGGGCAATTACTATGTGTTTTCATGGAGTTAAAGCTAGAAAAATGAGTAAAATATAATACTTATCTTCAAGGAGCAAACATACTATTGGAAATTTATTGACAACTATTCTGTACCTGTAAGTGCCTAGCACTGAGCAAAGAATAAAGGGGTACCCCTTAAATACTATTTGATGAATAACTTTTATTGTTTGAGTGGTGGAGGTAGGCATAGTGGAGAGACACTTAATCCAGTCTGTGCAGTGGAAATAAAGTGAGATTTCTAAGGGAAAGATAACTGAACATGTACATGGTTGATGTTCCTGGATACTGAAGTGTGTAGGGAAGATCTTAAATGACTTGGCACTGAGAAGACAGCAGGAGAAATAGTACAGAGACATTTCAGCACTGAGCATGGGCTGTTTTGTAAGAACATCTTCTCCTGTCTTTGGGAATGATGGGGGGAGTCTAAAAAGGTAACAGCACTTGCTACCCACTTTAGTTGGTTGCCTGCAATATCAACCCTAATTAGAGTTTCAGCAGTAATTATTTTGAAGATGTTCTGTACAGCACAAGGTACTTGGGATGTTAATGAGTGACAGTTAATACATAGGTCCTGAGGTAAAAATGTCTCTGAAAATAAAAATACCCATTGGGAATCCCAATGTGTGAAATTATGAAAATGTTTGGAATTTGAATACATTTAGAAATTACTGTCAAATTATAAGGTCATGTTCACATTTGTCTCTAAGATATTTGAATTCATAAATCATCTCAAGAGCATGAAATGAAACAAGTTAAATGGGAAGAAGATAAAATAATTTATACCTAGTAGATTACAAGCAGAAATCTGTTCTTTCTGAAGCAAAGCCTCAGCCCTGTACCCAAGGCTGCATCTTTACCTTCTGTGTCAATGGAAAGTGATGGAAATAAGAGTTTGATGGGCCTTGTATAATGGTAACATTTTCCGGGATTGTCAGATCACATTCTGCTATCCATTGCCACCACAGACCACTTCATACTTGAATTATTATAGTTATACAACATGCTCTCAGAACCGGAGTGTGGACTTCTGCATCTCCCCAACCCACACTAATCCTAAGGTCCCCACCAGGCAAGTCACACCTCCAGGCACTGGCTGCAAAAGGACTTTGGAGGCACCATGTTCTCTTACAAAGAAAACATTAGCATTCAGCATCAGCCCCTCATAGCTGTAGGTTTTTTCCCTTGACTCATGTGAAATATTTAACTTAAGTAGTTAAAAGAGCTTGGCCTGCTGAACCCTGAACTATCCAGATAAACCTACCTTGGAAATTTTAGGACATAAAATGAATCAGGTTGGCAGGGGGGTATTGGGCTCAGGTTCTGCCCACATGAAGCCCCCAGTTATAGTTCCACACAGAAGACTCATTTTTTCAAGCTCCTGCCTACACAGGAGAGAGGCAATAAGCTCATGACCACTGGGGGCCAATAAGGTAACAGCACATGTTACCCAGTTTAGTTGGTTGTCTTATTGCCACACACCCCTTCTATAGGCTACACACACATGGCCAAACCCATACCCTTAGGAGGCCTTCTCTTTGTCACCTCCTTTTCTGACCATTCAGATGCAGTTCCAGAAGATCTTCTCCTCAGGAATGGAATACATTTTCAAGTTGTACTTGGTGGTCTCTCATATTGCAATGTCCAGTGCACCTAGGGCCTAGGGGTCACTGCGAATATCATGTCCCCTAACTCACACCACCTTTCTGCAGAAATTTCCATGTTGGAACCTAGTTGACCTAGCATTTTGGTTACTTCAGTAGAGCCCGTATCTAGATTACCATGGCGACTGGACAGAAACTGATGAGAGCTATTAGAATTTTTGAATTTGGTGGACCAGGAAAGCTGAAACTCCGGTCAGATGTTGCAGTACCAGTTCCAAAAGTCCATCAGGTTATAATCAAAATGCACGTATGTGGTGTAAACCCAGTAGAGACATATATTCGCTCTGGTACTTACAACAGGAAACCAGTCTTAACCTATACTCCTGACTCAGACGTGGCTGGGTTAATAGAAGCTGTTGGAGATAATGTATCTGCTTTCAAGGAAGGTGATAGAGTTTTCACTACCAACACATTTTCTGGGGGCTATGCAGAGTATGCTCTTGCATCTGCTAATACGATTTTTTTTTATACATATATAAATATTATTCCAATTGCTAACTATACAGGCAAAGAAACAATACGAAATGTAACAAAATTTTAACAATATTTATCTCTTGGTGGTCTGGTGAAGGATGACTTGTTTTTAACATTATTCTTTGTAGATTTCACTATATAGATTATAAATGGTTTATGATTAGTACATATTGCTTTCATATTTATTATTTATTTATTTATTTATTTATTTTTTTTTTTAAACTTCCTGAAAAGCTGGACTTTAACAAGGAGCAGCCATTAGTGTCCCATCTTTTACTGCTTATGGAGCTCTGTTACACAGTCCCCTTGTGACTGCTGGAGAAAGTGTTCGGGTTCACGGGGCTAGTGGAGGAGTTGGAATAGCAGCATGCCAGATTGCTAGAGCTTATGATTTAAAGGTTTTGGGCACAGCCGATACTGACTGTTTTGCAAAATGGAGCCCCTGAGCTGTTTAATCACAGAGAAGTTAATTATATTGATAAAATTAAGAAATCTATTGGTGAAAAAGGAATTGATGTGGTTATTGAAATGCTAACTAAAGTAAATTTTAGTAATGATTTGAATCTTCTTTCACATGGAGGAAGAGTAATAGTTGTTGGCAGTAGAGGTCTTGAGATACCATGACAAAAGAGTCCAGTATAATTGGAGTTACTCTCTTTGCATCAATCAAACAGGAATTTGAGGAATGTGCTTCAGCCCTTGAAGCCGGAATGGAAATTGGTTGGTTGAAACCTATAGTAGGTTCTCAGTTTCCATCGGAGAAGATGGACCAAGGTCATGAAAATATCATTCATGGTAGTGGAGCTACTAGAAAAATGATTCTTCTATTATGATGGTTAACTCATGGATTTCATTTGCAAGTCAAAGTTTTTACCCCACGGTTTTACTTACACTGTCTTTCCTTTAATTAACGTTCATTTGGTTGAGTAACTTTCTTATATTAGAAAACAAGATTTTTTGTTGGAGAGAGCAGAGGCAGTAGAGTAAACTATAATTATAGTTGGCAATATTTTTTATACTTTTACTGTCAAATCAAGGAGTGGTTACAGAAGAAAAAAGCATGTTATTGGGTTCATTTGACTTTGTGAGGCTTTCCAGGAATTTCTACCTGGTGTCTGATTAATTCCATATCTTTGACAACACAGGATAATCCAAATTAGACTGCTCAATTTCCAAGGGTTTCCAAACCTACTTATCTTTATAAAGATTCTGACATCTCTGATCAGCCCATAACTGCATTTTATTCTGAAGCTCTTTCTGAACTAAAAAAACTCCTTTTCTAAACTAATGTCATCATGTTGCCCTGAGATCCTCCTGGGAAGCTGCACTGCTCACTAATGGTTCCAGGATGTTTCTAGTTCAAATCACACAGTTTGGTTTTGTCTAGGACTTTGTGCATGGTCCACATGAATGCTACATGTATCTGTTTCCTCCTTAAAACCCTCATTGTCACGCATCCCACCTCATGCTGGGTCAACTCATTAGTCAATGCACAATCTCTCTGCACCCCTGGGCTCACCATTCAAAGGCAGCCCTGGGACCCAGTGCCTCCAGTGATGCTGGGGGCTCCTGACTCTGCTCCTGAGAGCCTATCATTCTGTGCCCAAGATGAAGCCTTTTATCAATAGGCCACTCTTTGGCAATAACTGCCCAGAGAGGCCTCTGAGACGAGTTCTGGGGAAGTGACCAGCCCTATCCTGCAACACCGAGTGTCCTGTCTTAACCTCATCCCACAAGCTGTCCTGTGAGGGCATGATCATATTCCCTGGGTGCAATATGTGCTCTTCCTGGATATGACATCTTTCTTTCATCCCAGGATATGTCAGGATAGGAGAAGGGTGAGAAGAGATAAAAGGGGAATTGGGTAACAAACAAAGACACCAAGAGAGAGAGAACAGCTGGGCACAAACAGAAAAGGTGATATAGACAATGAGGTCAGTGGGAACAGTGGACTTGGAAAGACAAGTGAAAGTTAACTAGGAAAGAAACAGAGGAAGAAATAAAAACAGACACAGAGGGATTGGCAGGAAAGAGATGAAAAGGAGAAATGACCTTGACCCACAGGGGCAGTTGGGGTAACAGGGCAGATCACAAGTTCAATAAATCCTTCTCCAAGTTTTCAAATTATCTTTCCTTTTAAATTTATTGAGTGAGATTTATACAGAGGTCTCAAGGGTTTAGACTCAGGCTTGGCAGTTTTAGACTATTCCCATATTCACTTGTTAAGCATGTATGAGTAACGTATATGTATGCTGGTTTGCCTGTTAAGATAAATACATATATAATATTGATGCACAAAACCTAGTTAAACTAATTATTCTGACCCTCCACATCTTTTTTTTTTTTTTTTTTTTTTTTTTTACATATATTCTGGTAACTTAATGGTCTGGGGTTGAGATTCTCCATCTTAGAACAAGACCTCCTCCAATTCCTCTTGTCTTTCTCTGCAGATGTTGAAGGCTGGGCTGCGCTGACATGGCACTTTGTTGTAACAGAGACCATCTCTTCATAATGAACAAAATGTCCAGAGTTATTCCTATGGTCAATACTGTTTCATATTATTCATTGTCAATAATTAGACTTTCTGGGAAAGAAGTGTTAAACATTTGATAGGAGCATGTAGGTGGCATGGTGGTTAAGAAGATGGACTCCCACATGGCTGACCATAGTTTGAGTCCTGGTCCTGGCAGCTTGTTCTCTCTCTCTCTCTCTCTCTCTCTCTCTGTCTGTCTCTCTCTCTCTCTCTTGCTCACTCACTTGAGTGCATGTGTCCTATAGCAAACTGAAAAATAATAAAATTAAACAATCCTTTAAAAATTAAAAAAATATTGAGATTCATGTGATCAAAATTGTGTATGACAAATCTCTCCTCCTCAGGGTATGAATTACAGTCTAAACTCTTGAAGTGCTGGTTTTTCTCTGCTGTTCTCCTGCTCTATCTTCTCTGTCCGACCTGATACATACTAAGGCACAGGCCTGAGGAAGGGAGAGCCAGGACTGTTTAAACATAGAACAAAGAATCTCCGCAGTGAGGAGGGCATATGGCTCTGAAAATCAGATTGGAGACCCAATCTCCACTTGGAGGGTAGGAACCTCAGGAATAAGACAGAGGAGAAACTTCGGCCTCCCTTTCCTGGTGGCCCTAGTTCATCAGATAGTGGCAGAGTCTCTGGGTTCCATGCCTGGAAGGACGTTCAGCCCAGCCACAGACCCAGGGCTGTCTCTGGGGTATGAGCTTCACTTGGTCAAAAGATATTCCACAGAAAGTGAAGAGTTGGTTCACCTACTGGTCTCTTTGTGAGAATGTGTGGTCCTGAGCCAGGACAGTTGGGAAAGGAGAGTCACAATAAAGGGAGGATGAACAAAAAGGGAACAGGCAAAGGGAAAACAGGCCTCATAAATAGAAGACCAATTTTACAACATTCTATCCCTTCAGAAGACAAAAAGAGGACAAAGTAATAAACTGGAGCAAGGCAGACTGACTGTCCTAACCATGAACCATTAAATCATATATGTAAAGGGACCAGCAGATGGTGTAATGGTTACATTGCTGGACTCCCTCATAGTTGATCTTAGTTCAAGTCCTGGACCCAGTGGCTTAAAGAAACTCACGCCAGGCACATATACATCTGTGCTCAAAATCTTGAGAGAAGACTGGAGGAGAAGTGATTGTAGTGTGGCCCCCGGGGTGGTGGTTTCTCATTTTCTGTCTCTCTGTTGAGTACTCTATAGTAAATGGATTTGGCCCCACAACATTTTAAGAATATAGATGACCAATTTAAAGTGCTGCAATCTACAATAACTTTGTTTTAATGAGTATCTTTTGTTTGTCCTCTTCATGTAATTATTGTACTCTGGTTTGTATCTCTAGGCAGTTTCTACACATTTAGGTAAAATATTTAGCAAGTTTATAAATTTAAATTATAAAAAAAAAAAAAGGTATAATGAAATTTCTGGAGTGGTAAAATGAAAAGAGAGACATTAGATCAACACAATTTAACACATCAAGACACTCCAGAAAGCAGAAACTCCAGCTAGAAGAAACAAAAATATTAAGATTGGAATGGGGGACCAGCAAATGGCATAATGGTTATGTCACCCAACTCCCAGAAAGTCAACCATGGTTTGAGTCCCTGACCCAGTGTCTTAAACCTCAAACCAGGAGCATGTGCATTTATGCCCAACATTTCAAGAGGAGTATGGAGGAGATGGAATTGCAGCATGGTTATTTCCCCTAAGAAGTGATTACTCACTTTCTGTCTCTCTGTCTCTGTTTCTCTGTTTCTCCTCTGAGCACTTATATAGAAAAAACCTACTTTACAAAAAAAGATTAGACTGAATATAACTATGAGATATTAAAAACAATGCAGAGGACCAGAGTAAGCACTAGTTGGTTTTTTAAAAAATGTCAGTAAACTTACTGAATATTAAATAGATCTTCTTAACAAAGAGAGAAGATACAAATTGATAAATCATTAATGGAAATAAATACATTATTTATGACTACACAAAAGTAAAAATCTTTCTAGGAAAACACAATGAATAATAATAATTTAGCAATGAATCTATACACATAATGTAAAATTGCCTATTAATCTAAGATACAATTCATAGTTGCGTGTTTAATACCTTCTTAAGATTGATATATACAATGACTGTTTTTAAAAATTAATTTAAAAAGTCAGTCATTTTCAGTTATTTTATCACATGAGGATATAAAATCAGGGTGCATTTTTGGTTCAAAACCCTAAAATTGTGATACAGGCTTAAGCGATGAAACCTTAGAGTGCCTGTTTTATTTGGAACCCTTTCTGTTTTTTAAAGCTTTCCAGGAGTTCTCATCAGGCCTTATCAGAATAATGTAGCACTTGGGCACAAAGATGCAGCCTAGGAGCCCTACACTGGAGGCCAAGATGGAGAAGACTTCCACGGCCACCATGAACTTCCCCTTGGTGCTGTGATAGACAGGGACAAATGTGACCCAGACACTGCAGAACACTAGCATGCTGAATGTGAGGAACTTGGCTTCATTGAATGTGTCAGGCAGGTTTCTGGCCAGGAAAGCCACAGTGAAGCTCCCTAAAGCCAAGAAGCCCAGGTAGCCCAGGACACAGTAGAAGGCAGTGACTGAGCCCTTGTTGCACATGATGATGAGGTTTCTGGGCTCAGAATGTGAGTCTATGTCAATGAAAGGGGGAGAGGTTCCTAGCCAGATTCCACAGATAATTGTTTGGATCAGGGAGCAAATGGGGATGATAGAGTTAAAAGCCCCTGAGAGCAGCAAGCGCCTCATTGTCCTTCCAAGTTTCATGGCATTGAATGCCAGAATCACAGTAATGGTTTTGGCCAGAACCGTGGAAACAGCCACAGTGAACACAAGGCCAAATATAATTTGTTGGAGGACACAGGTGACTGTGTTAGGATGGCCAATGAAGAGAAAGCAGCAGAGGAAGCATGGCAGGAGGGAGATGAGCAGAATAAAGCTGAGAGCCTGGTTGTTGGCCTTGACAATAGGAGTGTCTCGGTGCTTCACAAAGACCCCCAAAATTATGACTGTGAGGACAAAGAAGCACAGCGCCATGCAGGCCATGGCTGTCCCTAAAGCATCCTCAAAATCCAGGAATGTCACAGGCTTGGGTAGGCAGTGAGTTTTTTCACTGTTTGGATACTCCTGAGCTGGGCACTGGATACACTCTTTTGCATCTGGTGAAAAAGCAAAGGTCCAACAATTCAGTTTCACTAATTGTCATGTTGAAGCTAACTGTTATTTTGTGCAATTTTGCACAGATTAAGCCCCTGAGGTAATATGAAGATACACCAAATTAAGAGCCATTGTTCATGACACTGGGTGAATTCTTTCAGCTGCAGATAACACCAAAGTGATTTGAATCTGGGTCTTAAGCACATGAGGATCTTGGCTGACCCAGTTTGTGGCTCTCTATGATGATACTGAGAAAGGGAATTTATTCCAGATCTCTTCTCTACCCTCTCCTGAGTTTTCCCTTTGAAAAACCTTATATTTCCATAGCTTATTGTTCATCAAAATAGTAATGAATAGTTTTATTATTTATATTTAGACAAAAATCACTATAACTTGTTCTCCTGGAATATCTTAACTTTCCTTCTAACCTAATTTCTATTGATTTTTTCTTGTATATAACATGTCACTTTGTGTACAGACTTTTCTCATTATACATTTTGACTTTTCTGTAAATATCATAAATGCTTGTATATAAATATTGAAAACAGTGTAAACATAAAATATTTGAATCTTGAATGGAATTTGACTGCTCATATATATGAATTTTTTGAGAAATTTGTATTTTAACTATATGATGGAAGAATGGGGTGTTATTTTTGAAGTATCCATTTAGATACCTCTGAAGGGATGGTTTGTTAATTGCTCTATGTAGCTAGTAATATTTTTGCCTTTATAAATTGCAATGTCTCTGTAGCAACTACTAACTTCTATTGTTATGTACCAGGAAAACCTTCACAGAGCTTACCGAAATTAACAGCCATGTTTATATTTCAATTATTTTTTTTACAAAAATATGTAGTGTTGTTCTTCATGTCTTAAGTTTTTTTATTTATTTACTTATTTTCGGTAATATTGAGGCAATAGCATTGAGTTGTCAGAAAATTCATGCTGCATTTTTGCATAGAAATAAATGAAAACTATGTCATGACTTTTCCAGAAACCAAATATATTCTCAATGAATTAGAGTGGAGGCTAGCAGGTGGTATGATGGTGAAGATGAAAGACTCCGGGAACCAGCAGTTAGCGTAATGGCTATGTCGCTGGACTCCCACGTAGTCGACCGCGGTTCGCGTCCCGGACCCGGTGGCTTAAACTCACGCCGGGCGCGTGTGCGTGCGTGCCCAAGATCCCGAGCGAGAGGAGAATGGAGGAGAAGGGATTGCGGCGTGGCCATCCCCCCTGGGGGGTGATTTCTCGCTTTCTGTCTCTATGTCTCTCTCTGTCTGTCTGGCGAGCGCACGCGCCCTATAGCAAAAACCTCTCAAAAAAAAAAAAAAAAAAAAAAAAAAAAAAAAAAAAAAAAAAAAAAAAGATGAAAGACTCCCACACGGTGACTGCATGTTGAGTCTTGAACCTGGCAACTTGCTTTCTCGCTTTCCCTTTCTCTTTCTCTTCCTTCTCTGGTTTGTGTACATTTTTGTTTTTCTTACACTACCTACCCCTATTTCTAGAGTCATCAGATACTTCTGGCTTCTGTCTCTGCCTCAGAGTCAAGTTTGGTACCCACAAACACATGAATGTCTTCTTTAGGATTACAAACCTTTTCTTACTATGTTTTTCCTTTTTATTTTTAAAATAATTTATTTAATTTCATTCACTATTATTTTTAAAACTTGTAGGGCATGTGTACTTATCAGATACAGAGATAGAGAGAGAAGGAAAGTGAGAAAATGAGCCACCAGATCTGGGACTTGCACCACAGTTGGTCATGTGGGAATTCAGCATCTAAGCCAACATGCCACTTGCTGACATCTATTGCCAGAGGGCACATACATTCACTAGAGAGAGACACAGAGAGAGTGAGAAAGTGAGACAACACCACCTCCATAAAATGGTCATGCCACAATACCTTCTGCATCATTTATTTTTTCTTATCAGAATTTTGGACAACACACAAACTCTTTGTGTTTTTCAAATTATTTGATTAGAGACTCAAGTCACAATTTAGGTCATGTGGGATTCAGCTACCTTAACTACCATGCCACAGGCTATCCCTGTACCTCTATTTTTGTGTCTTGTTTTGCATACCTATTTGGTTCTGCAATTATTTCATAAAATATGTCACATTTTTTCTTGGCATATTCTTACCTGAACATATATTTACTTTTACTAGCAATGAAATTCTAATGTTTTCTACTGTGAAAATGTCTGCAATTACATAATATTTATAAAAGAATTCAAATCATATTTATTTCTTATATATCAGAAAAATGAAAGCATGATTTCTTATAATTTTCCATACTTCATATTTGATAATACAGTATATTATGATAATTGCTTCATTTTATATTTTATATGAGAGCATATTTGATGTCCACAATTGTGAAATGTATTAAGATGTTGAGTCCTCAATTTTTAAATGATGATTCCTTTTCTTCCTGAAATATATTTTGAAGTGTGGTATTCTGATATTAGTCAATTCTTTGTACTTAATTACACAGGTGTTTGAGTATGGCTTAAAAAGTTATAAAATAGTTTTAAAATAGTTTATCTGGAATTCTTTTGTGCTTATCATCTGGACCTCAAAGTCAAATTCAAACTTTAAGGCATCCACAGATAGCCTTGGTAATTACACATCCTCGTTCATGAGTAGTGTGGTACAGTATGAGATCCAAAATTGACAGTGTCTCACCCAGCACCTAACTTCAAGGGTATTCATTGGAAATAGTTTCACAGTTTAGCCTAATAGAATGAGCATCGGCAGGAAACAGCTTACATAAAATAGGGTAGGAGATTATCTATATAATAAATATAGCAAAACAATAATTACATAATTAAATAAGAACTGTGGTGCTCTATGTTTCATTTATTAATTTATTTTAAAGGAGATTTTTGCTATAAAGCACGTGTGTTTATCAGAGAGACAGAAAGTAAAAAAGTAAGTGAAAAAAAATCATTCTTCAGGGGTATGGCCATGCCACAGTCTCTTCTTTCAGAATTTTCAGCACCTGTGTACATGCGCCTGCATGACTTTCAAGTTTCTGGGTTGGAAATTGAACTGAGGTTGGCCACATGAAAAAATATCTTAACCACCATGGCACCTGCTGGCCCCTATGTTTTATTTCTAATAGTAATAATTTCATATATATTGAGCAATAGTAGGAAGTTATAGTGTAGTTATATATTTCATACTTATTTGATTTGAAATATCTGACTCCAGACAAGAAGCACAAATAAAACAGCAAACAGGTCTTCCTTCTTGGGGAATTTTCTGGAATCCTGGAACACAGTTGTGGTTACACACAGATTCAGGAGTCTGAGGAGTAAAGAAAATCATTAGTCATTATCATGTATGTTATAAGCTGTTTTGACTACATGTTACTATTTCTCCCCACTTCAGAGAAAACTAGCATTTAATAGTTCTTCATTGTTTATCCTTTAGATATTACCTAGGCTTCTATTTATTTTTTTCAGACAGGGATTTTGGCTATAGGGTGCATGTGCTTGCTGGAGAGAGAGGGAAAGACAAAGAAAGAGAAAAATCACCCCCTGGGGGCTTGCTATACTACAATCTCATCTCCTTTTTCCTCTCAGAATTTTTGGCATGTATGCATGCATGTGTGCCTGACATGAGTTTCAGGCCTCTGGTCCCAGGACTTGAACTGCACTCAGCCATGTTGGATTTCAGAGCCTTAACCACTAGACAACTTGCTGGCTCCCCTTACCTAGACTTCTAATTAAGAACTAGTATACTTAACTTCTTTATGTATTATTATGTTTTAATTTTTAAAAATATTTTATTTCATTTTATTTATTATTTCTTTATAATTTGACCAGAAAGAGACACACAGAGAGAGAAAGTTAAAGTGAGAAAACAAGTCATCTTTTCTGGGACTCGAACACTGATCAACCATGTGGGATTCCAGTGCTTTAACCACCTCACCACCTTCAGGTACCCTTTATATATTATTTATAAAATATTTCCAAGGTTCCTAATTACTTTATTTCATACATTACTAAAAATATCCCTCGTGTCATTTTCTCCTCTTATGCAATTACCTCATTTAAAACCATTTCAATGTAGGTTTTTACATCATAAAGACTCTGAAAAGTTGTGTTCCCCCAAGAATATTTATCCTATGTCCTCATATCTGGTTGGGTAGCAAATATCAGGTTCTGAATTTTAAAATATCTAACAATGTAATATTATGTAAACAAAAAGAAGCTAACTTAAAACTCATGGGCCAACAGATAAATGATGAGAGTGGGGTTAATCCATTTCTGGGCTTCTGAGGCTAGTTGAGCACTGCTTTTATATATGAACACAATACATGATATTCATATAAGTCTTCTGTCTCATCTAATTGCCTGAAATTATAGTCAATGCTTTGAGATGTTTGGGACAATGAGGAATGTTATCAAGGGGCTGGCAGGTGGTGTAAGGTTTAGAGCATTGTGCTCTCACAGGGCTGACCATGGTTCAAGTCCCAGACATGGTTGCTTGGTTTCACACTCTCCCTTTCTCTCCCTCTCTCTCTCTTTGGTTAAATTGAAGAATAAAATAATAAGTAATAAATAAAATAAATAACTTCTAATAAAATAAAAATGGTGTGTAAAATAACAAGAGGAAATGTGAATGCTGTCTGCAAAAACATGAATGGTATCTTAATCTATAATCTATTTTGTCTTTATAGTATATCAAATTTTAAGAAGGACTTTGTCCACAAATGATAAATGGTTTCAGAATACATAGCAAAAATTTTTATACACACACGTATACATACATATTAAAAAGTCATGTGCTCCATAAAGACATAAGACATTTCAGTCAATAACAAACTACATATATGTTAGTACTCCTATAACATAATAGTATAGGCCATATAAATTCCATGTACTGTGTAAAATATCTAAGTTTGTATAAGTGCAATCTATGATGTTCACAGACTGAAAGAAGTTTGTAAAAATGCATTTCTTAGGGACCAGCAAATGGTGCAACAATTATGTCATTGGATTCCCACGTGGCTGAGTCAAGTTTGAGTCTCAAACCCAGTGGCTTGAAACTCATGCCTGGCACATGTAGGCATTTGCTCAAAATCTCAAAAGGAGAATGGAGGAGAAGATATTATTGTGTGGCAATTCCCGCTGGGGCATGATTTCTCACTTTTGCCCTCTCTGTTTCTGTCTGTCTCTATGATGAGGGCTTGTGCCCTATAGGAAAATCTCTTTAAAAATAATTTTAAAAAAATAAAAAATACATTCTCAAAAATATTTATCTTATTAAGAAATATTTAGTTACATATACATAACTACCACCTCATTGATTTTATTAATTGGACTCTTGCTTAAACAAATATAATAAACCAAATCAGCTTTAGAAAACCTGAAAGTATTTCTATAGTTTAGAATGTATATAAGCAAAATCAGATAGTACAATTCTGGATGTAAAAGGCAAATTTTGTTTTGTTAATTTGTATTTTGACTGAGGCAAGAGTTCAATTTGTTTTCTTTAGAATTTGCATAGGACATGTGTGTTCACACATGAGACACAAGTGACAGAGACAAAGAGAGAAAAGTGGGAAATTAATCCTCAGATAAATAGCCATACCACAATCCCTTCTTCATTATACTCTACAGATTTGGGCATTCACACACACTCACACATGCCAGGCATGATTTTCAAGCCACTGGATTAATAACTAAAATGATAGCCATGTCAGAGTCCAACACCTTCACAATAATGCCACGTGCTGGCCCAATAAAAATAAAATTTATTGCTGAGTTAAAGTAGTCACACAATTTTATTTAAAGACTCTGTTCAGCTAACTTTGTATACATTTTGATTTTGTCTGTATGTGTGTACTCAACAGAGAAAGACAGACAGATGGTAAAAGGAAAAGTGAGAAATCACTCCCCCAGGAGAATGTCACACATGTCCAGTATGAGTTTCAAGTCACCAGATCCAGGACTTGAACCATGTCTGTCTTGTGGGATTCCAGTGATGTGAATACTATGCAATCTGCTGACCCCACTTCTGTATGTATTTCATATCAAAATGACATCATACCTCTTTGAAACTAACAGACCAATTTATCATCTCTTCTCTGATTACCAAACCTTGATCATGGGAATTCCTGTAGATAAAGTCTCCTACTTTAACAAACAGCCAACTGTGATTGGGAAATCTCACAAGATTGTGGATATCATACTGTATCGTATTTCTTTCTTCATCCAGGGGCATGTTGTACCCAATGCTGTTTGTCAATTGGCTTGTCCTCAGAAATGGATGAAGCTGGATTAAAGGCACGGTTTACAGATTAGGACTGTATTTAATGCAGAGGTGGACAGTCCATATCTATAAAGTAATAATTCTATTTTAACATATCTATTTACATGTTTACTTTTTGGTAGGGACTTAGTTTGGTTTGAGTGATCAGCAGCTCAGGGCTCATGAGAGATAAATTCTTTTAAAAAACACATGGAGCAGTGGCTGTAGCTCATCAAAAAATTTTGAGTATATTTTCTAGAGTGTAGTTTGTACACAGACTCTCATAAAATCCAGACTAATAAAATCTGGTTTGGACTAACTAGAGGCTAATCTTGTTCATTCATAAAGGGCACAACATGGGGTGAGACAGTGGAGTAGTTAAGGTATCTGAATCACATATGGCCAACCCAGCAACTTGAGTCCTGTACCATAGCTTACAAAATACAGTGGGTGGGACCAAAGGTGGCAATGGCGATAAGGTGATGGACTCCCACATGGCTGATTGTGGTTCAAATCCAACACCTAAGGGCTTGCTTTCTGACTTTCCCTTTCTCTTTCTCTCTGTCTCTCTCTGGTCAAATTTTTTAAATAATAAATAAAAATAAAATAATTATTAAAAATGAACTGCACATATGTGTGCATGCCCAAAATTCCAAATGGAGGGAATGCCATTGAGTAAAAATTCCAATGTAATCATGAACATTTTTCATGGAGGGGGTGATTTCTCATTTATCCTCTCTATCTTTACCTGGCAAATGCACATGCCTTGCATAATAAATAATTTTTAAAGAAATATTTATTAAATTTTATTTATTATCATTAATATTTTATATAGACCAGAAAGAGACAGAGAGAAAGGGAGAAAGCAAGCTGAAAAGTCTAAGGTTTAGTCATGTGAAAATCCAGTGCCCTTACCACCACACCACCCTTCTGCCCCTTGCAGAAAACATTTTAAAAGACTTTATATAGATGGATAGGTTTAGATTCTTGATAGTGGTAGTATTATAAAAGTATGCATTTCTCCAAGTTTAACCAAATATGTACATTAAATATGTGCAATTTTTTTGCATACTATTTAGACCCTTTATTGGGAACAAATACGTTTTGTTCTTTATTTTGGACATCTTTTGGTAAGAGTGTATTGTCATATGGCAATACAATAAGCAATTTGTGACAAAAAAATGAAATTCAAACTTCTAAATTATAAGAGGTGCTTTTGCTTTTTTTTTTTTTTTTTTTTTTTTTTTTTTTTTTTTTTTTTTTTTAAAGTGGGACTGTGTCCTTCCAGAGAGAGACAGAGAAATAGTGAGAAAATAAGAGGAAAAAGCACTTCCTATGGGGAACGGTTGGGCTGCAACTCCTCCATTTCTTCCTCTTTTTAAATTTTTGGGCCTGTATGCATACACACATACCTGTAATGTTTCTTAGGCTTCCATATCTGGGACTCAAGCCCTTGTGAAATCTAGCTGCCTTAATCACCAGTCTATGGATTCAACCCACAAAATTGATTTTTTTTAAAGAGAATTATTTATTTAATCTCATATATTATCATTATTTTAAAGTTACTAAAGGACATATGTGCTCATGAGAGAGAGACAGAAAGAGAGAGAGAAAGAAAGAAAGAAAACTGCCAGTTCTGGAACTGGAACTGTGATCAGCCAGAGCCCAGTGACTTAACCAATAAAAGAGATTTTTAATAAACCATGTTATCCTCTTAACTTTTAAATTGATGATATCCTTTTGCAGAAAATAATTAACTTTTTTTTTCAACTGCTCTTTCAGTCTTTTAATTATTAGAATAGAAACACTCCCATATTTTCCACATCTACATAACCATCTTGACAAAATGACTTGCTTTTTCAAGAGTCAATGTCAAACTTGTACAAAGTGTAAATCAAATGTTGTTATTGTTAGTACAAGTGGAAATAAGATAGAAACTAAACTTTCTGATGTTTATTTTTATCTATATATATTGTATTTACTTATTTTGCTCAATAAATTTGTCTAATGTATTTTTCCCTTTTTGATAAAGATGTTTTATATAAAATTTAATAATTTAGTGTTTATTTAAAAATTTTAAATTTTACTTTATTCAGAATTATTATTATTATTATTAAGTTTGCTATAAGGCACATGAATCACCAAAGAGACACAGAGAGCAAGAGAGAAGGAAAATGAGAAAGCAAACTACCAGTTCAGGCCTTGAACCACAGTTGACCATGTAAGAGTTCAGGACCTTAACCATGATACCAGCTGCTGACTCAAAGATTTTGTGTTTATTTAAAATATAAACTTATTGGGACAAGCAGTTTGCATAATGGCTATGTCACTGGACTCCTGTGTAGTCTACCGCAGTTCGAGCCTCAGACACAGTGGTTTAAATGCACACGGGGCACGCATGCGTGAGTGTCCAAGATCCCAAGAGGAGTATGAAGGAGAAGGGATTGCAGCATGGACATCACCCTAGAGGGTGATTTCTTGCTTTCTGTCTCTCTGTCCCTCTCTCCTCTCTGTCTTTCTGGTGAACACATACGCCCTATAGGAAAATCCTCTCAAAAATAAATAAATAAATAAAAAGTAAAAAATAAAAATAAAAAAATATAAGCTTATTTATAAATGAGCTAGGAACTGCTGAGACTATATGTCTCAAAAGTGGTTTTATGTTTTAAAAATGGATCACCTTTTCTTTCCTTCCTTCTGGATTTTTGCAGACAGTATAAGTACAGTTAATTATTTTTTTTTTTTTTGAGAGGTTTTTGCTATAGGGTGTGTGTGCTCACCAGAAAGACAGAGACAGAAAGACAGAAAACGAGAAATCACACCCCAGGGGGATGGCCACACCACAATCCCTTCTCCATTCTCCTCTCGGGATCTTGGGCATGCATCACATGCACCTGGCATGAGTTTGTGCCACCAGGTCCAGGACTTAAACCGTGGTCGACTACATGGGAGTCCGGCGACATAGCCATTATGCCAACTGCTGGTCCCAAGTACAGTTAATTTTAAAAGAAAGTTCTTTTCATGAGTTATGTTAGGATAGTATGTAGAATTAATTTTTGCCCTCACCATGAGTATTGCATGAAGGGATTAGGCCACAACATCTGTATCTCTAGAGATGAAATGGATATGGTAATTATGTTAATATTCTCTGATGTTGGATGCATACCTAAAAAACACACATGTATTTGACCAATTTTGATTTATGTTCTGTCAAGAATCTTTTCTTGGACATTTTTTAGTATTTCACTGTACATTATTTTTAATAATGTAATTAAGTTTTTAAAATATGCCAGAGGGTACATGTCAGAGAGACAAAGAAAGCAACTTTCATGGAGAATGCTTATGCTGCAATTCCTTCTCCTTCATTGACAAATATGCGTTCAGGGACACACATATTTCTGGTGCTTTTTCAATCTCTGGGTTCAGTATTCAAGCTACAAGGTTGGCCATGTGGGATCTGACTACATCAACCACCAATCCATGAATCCAGGCCAAATATTTCATAATATAAGTCTCTAGTGACAGAACTCTCTGAGTAGAAATAACAATTACCCAGATATCTTAGGTGAAAATAACAAAAATTAAAAACTTAAAAATTTTATTTGCCTAATCTTGTTATTTTTAGAAGAAAACATAGTTTTGTTTTGTTTTAGAGGTTTTTGCTAGAGAGTATGTGTGTTCATCAGGAAAACAGAAAAAGACAGAGAGACAGAAAGCAAGAAATAACCACTTCAGAGGGTATGGCCACACCACAATCCCTTCACAGTCAATTATGTTGGAGTACAGAGACATAACCATTACGACATCCTCTGGTCCCCATATTTTTTTTTTTTTTTTTTTTTTTTTTTAATACCTCACCAGGGACCAGCAGATGGTGACATGGTTAAATTGCTGGACTTTCATGTAATCGACCACAGTTCAAGTCCTAGACCTAGCTCCTTAAACCTCACAAAAAGCATGTGTGTGCATATGCTGAAGATACCAACAGGAGAATGGAAAAGAATGGATTCTGTTGTGGCTATCTTCTCTAGGAGATGATTTCTCACTTTCTGTCTTTCTGTCTCTCTCTCACTGGTGAGGGCACATATTCAATGGTAAAATTCTCTGTAAAAATAAAATAAATAACTCAGCAGGTGGTATGATGATTAGGGTGGCTGGTTTTCCACATGACCTACTGTGATTCAAGTTCTAAACACAGTGGCTTGAAAATCATGCTGGGAACATGTGTGTGCATGCTCAAAATTGCAAGAAAAGAGTGAAAGAGAAGGGACTGCAGCACAGCCATCTCCCCTAGGAAGTGACTTATCACATTTTCTCTTTCTCTGTTGAGTGCTAACACCCTGTGGCAAAAGTTAAGAAACAAACAAACAAACAAACAAAAACAATAAACCTCCAGGATTCAGCAAGTGGTGTTGTGGTTTAGTTGGATTCCCACGTGACTAACCACTATGTGAGTCCCGGACCTGGAAATTTGAAAATCATGCTAGTCATGTGTGCGTGTTTGCCAAAAATCACAGGAGGAGAATGGAGTAGAAAGGATTGTAATGTGGCCATTACCCTCTGGGAGAGTCATGTCTAACTTCCCCTCACGCTGTTTCTGATGAGTGTACATGTCCTATGACAAAAATCTTAAAAAAAAAAAAAAAAAAAAAAAAAAAAAAACCTCCAAAAGTTATCAAAAGTTATGGGAACCAGCAGTTAGCGTAATGGCTATGTCGCTGGACTCCCACGTAGTCGACCGCGGTTCGCGTCTCGGACCCGGTGGCTTACAACTCACGCCGGGCGCGTGTGCGTGCGTGCCCAAGATCCCGAGAGGAGAATGGAGGAGAAGGGATTGCGGCGTGACCATCCCCCCTGGGGGGTGATTTCTCGCTTTCTGTCTCTATGTCTCTCTCTGTCTGTCTGGCGAGCGCACGTGCCCTATAGCGAAAAAACCTCTCAAAAAAAAAAAAAAAAGTTATCAGGTGATTGTGAAGGGTGTTTACCTGCCAGGGAAGAATAGGCTGGTCTGCATCTCCTGGAGATCCCATTTGTATTTTATGCAAAAGCATCTTAGAAAGAACATGGGCCACCACATGCACAGCATGATAGATAAAATAGCTGGTGTCTGATATCCTCATCATGCCCAATTCTGTTGGTAGTAACTCTAGGGAAGAATTTGATGGGCAGTCCCCAAGTTTGCCACATAGTGATCCAGCAAGTGAGCATCCAAAAAAGTGAAGCCAGAGTTTACTGAAGTAAAAATCATCTGGGTATTTGGAAGGGTTTATTGTCTTCAAAAATTGTTTAAAGCCAGAAATTTTTCTTTCCTGGTTTGAAAATAAGAGACTTCCATGGAAAAAGAATGGCATGTGTACTATAAAAGTCAAAATATCTTTCCAGTCTGAGGAGTGGAGATTTCCCATAATCCATACCTTTCCCATAATTAAATAGAAATTTTGTTCCAATCCCAGGTTCCAGACACTCCCTTCATCACCATGTATTATATACACATTTGCAGACGAAACTCTGATCCTCTTCACAAGACGATAGTCATGTGATAAAAAGAAACCTTTTGTGGGTGGGAGTTTTTCTGTAAAGGCCACACAGATATCCTTTTCTATCATTTTTGCCTTTATATCCTGAAGGAACTGTTCCCCTTGCATATCATCAGATACATAGAGTGCTACCCATGTCCAGCCAAAATGGAGCAACAAGCAGATGATTCCATGAGTCAGAGAGCTGTCCTTTTTGGCCATCTGATAAACTGATGAAAATTGGTTTTTATCATTTAGGATGGGGTCAAAAGTACCATATGTGACCTGAATAAGAAAGAAATAATATGATTCTGACCTTAGTGGAATTTTGAATTGTTCCACTTAAACAAGGAGGAGATCTTCTCTACCTGTCAAAACTTTAGAATAGAATATTAAGATATATGTGATTTAATGTAATATAAAAAATAATAATAAAAATTTAAAAAGATTAGAATATTGAGTGAAAAGAATGCATGTGGTGGAAATGACCCTATTCTGTGATTTAGAGCAGTAGAAGACCTTTTTTAAAGATTTTTTTAAATAAAGAACATGTGACTAGTTCAAATAATAGTATCACTTACAGACAAAAGCATGAGAGAAAAAGTATAACGTTCAAGACTTGTTTTGTTGTCTACAGTAGGAACTGAAGAATGTATAATTTATAAAAATGGTGTAACAAGATGTTGGTGATTCTGCCATCCTGAGCTCATGTGACATGTGGATCAGAAGCTTCCTCTCAGCACCCAAGGTTAATAATGTCAACTCTGAAAAAAAATATTGTATTGATTTTTTGATAATGTAGTTTTATCACCACATTATAACTTATATTGTCTTAAAACACAACAACTTAGCTTCTCTGATATTTTAAAATAATTTTTCAAGAGCATGATTTTCCTGAGCTAATGCTATGTTTGCCAGTGATGTCTCCTGAAATTTACGTAAGACAGTTTCCCTGGAAAAATCTCTGAGGTGGAGAGTTGTTATGTAGAAAGTAACTAGAAGTGCTTTCAAGAGATCCACCTGCACCGATGTAAGGAAGGATAGAGGGAGCTGGTAAACGTCTGCTGCTATAATTGAGCCATAGCCAAGTTAGAGGATATTCTATGTTGGAATGTTCTTTCTTTGTTCAATGTCATAATGAATGCAAATTTTTGTATCTTTGTATCAAATTGTTTTATAAATGTCCCTTGATATTTTCCTGTCTTAAGGTAATTCTCTACTCAGTTCATACTTTTTAAGAGACATCTTTTAATTGACCATCAATGTTTCCATCAGTGGGGGTTGAATGTAATGTATATGAACAGGAGTTTGGGTGAAACATAACAGATTCCACTTCTCTTGTTATTTTTAATTTGTTAGAGGGCAAATTGAATCATGTGTGAGATATAGCCCCTCATAGGGGATGTTTATTTCTTGCCCTAAATGTTCCATTACTGGGATTTTGGACCTGCAAGCACAAATGCCCAGTGTGTTCTTTAAGCCACCAGGATCAAGATTTGAACCATGCAGTCAGCCATGTGGGATTCAGCCACATTAACCATCATATCACCAACTGGCCCACCACTGATCCTTTTCTTTCTCAACTTTGTACTGTTAATAATTTCATAACTCATGAAATTACCTTTTTTTTTTTTATTTTCTTGTGTTTCCACAAATTGTGCCCAATCAACCAAGAGAAGTTTTGAGGATTGCAAGAGGTATATAAACCCAGCTTCCACATTTTTTTTGCTAAATTTGTGAGAAAATTGCTTTAGAAGCTATCCAACTCTCATTCCTCAACCTGAAAACCCACTTACCTGTGGGCTTTTGTAGAGTTCCAAAAGGGTTCCAACTTCGGCTGAAAATGTTGGCATGTTTCCTGCAATGATAGCAACAGATTGTTTCTGTGTCTGGCAGTTGTAGTTTGGCAGGGACTGATTCCCTCCTGAGAGCAAAATCAGAGCATTTTGTAAAGTTCTTCTGTCACTGGTAAATGCATTGTAGAGATCATAACCCAGGGAAAGGTTCAGGAGCAAATGGGGGCTCTTATTGATCTCATCAATGGCAAAGAGAAAGGTCAGTACATACTGGTAGTTCTTCCATTGGTACCTAAACAGAGGAGACAGCATTAGAATATGCAGTCAAGTCATGTGATCCAGGATAAAGTCTTCAGCCAAGCCCCAAGGCATAAAGGTTTAGGCCTAGGCTGCCATTCATAGATTTTTCTGCTCTGGTACAGGAAGCTGGTGTGAATAATGTTTGCAGGGCTCTAGAAAACCTTAAAATGTGTTTTTTCTCTCTACTAAAGCAAATTGTGTCCAATGAAGAAAGGTTTGAAAGGCCTTGTGAATGAGATGAGATTTTATTTAGCTGGATGATGATGCTGTCACCTAAACAGAGGTGATTTTAAAGGAGGATCATTAATGTTATAGAGAAGACAACTTTTTAAAAGATGTGAATAAAGAGTGCACACATTCACCTTTTTATACATTTTTAAAATTTATATGTAGGGAAGCTACAATATGTGTATGTATATATATAATATAAAGTTGCTTTAGAATTTTTAAGTATAGCATGGAACTATTAAACTGTGGTAGTTAATATGTATATCATCTGAACTATTTAATATTTTCTGTGAGTATAGCATTAGTATAATACTCCCTTGGCAGTATTGGAATGAATACTACTCAATTATGAGTTACATTCCCCCTGCTTATACTCACTGTCATAGCCCTTCTTGAAGTGAATGTATTCCACGTGTCATCTTGTTTCTATGTAGGTCCAAAAGCCACAATTGAAGCATTTTTTTTTTTATTTTCCCTATGTTCTGGAACCTTAAATAGTGTAAAGTGAGGCTAGTAATTGGCATGGGTTTAAGGCACTATACTTGCAAATAAGCTGACCACAATTTGTGTCCCAACTCTGGCAATTTATATATATATATATATTCCTCATAAGTGAAGTTGGCCAGAATCTCCATTACCTGTAATGTTATCACTTAGTAATTTTCTATTCAAATATTCCCAACTTGCTCTTTGAGCTTAAATTCTTACTTGTCCTTTTTATATTCAGATTTGAACCTAATATTGCTGAACTACTGTAAAATCTCATAGCCACATTTCTCTATTGAGGCTTTAAAGGAAGCATTTTTTACTCTGCTTTAAAATGTATGAAGGGGAAAGCAGGTGGCATGGTATTTAAGGCTCTGGATTTCTTATACATGGATGACAATGGTATAAGTCCCAGGCCTGGAAGCTTGAAAATGATGCTGGGCACATGTGCATGCCTGAGAGGAGAATGGAGACTGGATTGAGGAGTGGCCATCCTTCCTAGTTAATATATTTTGGTGGCCTTTACATACCCATGATTTTCTACAAAGCACATTTCTACAATCCCCTTGTCAGTAGTGAGTACCCAGAGTCAGCACCTTGATGCTAACATTAACTTTATGTCAGAGGTCAGTATCTCAATATACACGTGGGCCTCACTACACAGGTCTTGTTTGTAAACGGGATAAGGTGCAAACAATTTTACTCATTCTGAGCCTCCCAAAGACTGAATCTGGAAATAGTGGTGACAAAGCAGGCAACAAATTATATTAATTTCTCATTTCTGTCTTGAAATAAATGAAGAAATGTAGAAAATAATAATAAAAAAAAGAAAGATGGTAAGAGGATAAAAAGAAAGAACATCTTGCATTTATAATTCTGTACTTCTCTCATTTCTGTGCACACTTAATTATTCTCGAGTGGGATTAATCACACACACATGTATACATGCAAACGACATTATCACACACTATAATCACATTTTCACATATAACCAACAACTTACCAATCATCTTTCACTTCTTGAGTTGGCCTTATCACATGACTTTGTGTAAGTACAGCTTGTTCCTCCATGCGATAAAGAGGGAAAAACCCAGCCAGTACCAGGTCCCCATCCTTGTAGACACTTGGCTTCAGGTATTTACTACAGCTAGAATGTGTCATCTCACATACCGTTTGTAAAGGCTGAAGAAGTAGCAAGACACTAATCAAAAGTAATGACATGTCTGCGCTGGCCCAACACAGATAAAAAGCCCTGTGTATGTGAGCTGAGGAGATGCAACTGGACATTGTCTGCAGGTTCAGCTGTCTTTTAGGAAAGACAACCCTGTGGAGGGCACAGAGGAGTCTCACTTCCACAGTTTTACTTCAGCCTGTCCAAAGCATGTGCCAGACTGGCATGACAGAAAGAAACATAGCTAGAAGCATTTAAGAACAGCAATTTTACAGGAATCATGATGCTGAGACTCACGCTTAATCTGAGCAGCTCTGACTTTCCTGGCTTTTTACTGTTTCACTTAAGTCCCATCTAGAAACTCTGGGGATCTCTCTACCCTGGGGCTCTGCACCTGTTTCCCTCCATATTGGTGAAAAACAATTTGGGAAAAACATATTTTGCCTGTTTTTCTCCCCCAGCCTTTATGATTTTATGATGACCAAGTAAAGCTTTGGGGACTGTCCCATCCTGAGACAACAAGCTTTGTAATTTGTGACCAAGAGAGGTCCAAAGTGCTTGTATCACAAAACTACTGTTACTATTTGTATTTTTTTAATGCTGTTAAAATCCACAAAAGTTGGACCAACAGGTTCCATGGTGATTATTTTCTCTAAAGTGAGCTTACCATCAGTTGTACATGATTGATCCACTCTGTGTGCTCTCTGTGAGTTGTCCTTGAAGGCTGACTCCTTCCCGTCACCCTCCTTGAGCTGCTCTTTCTCCTCTCTGTCCCCTTGACTTTACCATGTTTTCACCTGTTGTTGTTTTTATAAAATAAGTAGAAGAGAAAGTATGGAAAGGAGTCACAATATAACCTTAACATAACTTAGAGTAGACACAATTAAGTTGGATGAAATATTGGAAGGAATCTTAGAATATTCTAAAGTCAAAATGACCATTTGGAGAGCATTTGAGCAGTTGTGTTCTTTTACTGGCATAAAAGACCTATAAGTGGCTACAGTTATTTATTTTGCCTGTCTTAATCATAACAGAATTAGTTTTAATATTCCTTATACTGTCTTCAAAAATCATGGAAGAAGGAAGTGTGATCCAATTTTAAAACATGGATCCAGTTTTGACACATATAGTCTCAGGATATCATACTTGGATTATAAATAAGTTTATATTTTAAACATTAAATCATGGAACCAGCATGTGGCATCATGATTAAGGCACTGGAATCTCACATGGTTGACCATGATTTTAATCCTGGACCTGGTGATTTGCTTTCTCACTTTCCCTCTCTCTCTTGCTCTCTGTCTCTCTTTGGTGAGTACACATGCCTTAGAGCAAACCTAAAAATAATGATAATAAAATAAAATAATGTAAAAAAATGTAAATTTATAAATTATGTGTAAAACACCTTTATTAAAAAGAGACAATACATTAGATACCTTGAAAAAATAAGCAAATATAATATACATACATAAAAATAGAGATCAGAAAGTTAATTTTAATTTTATTTCTACTTGTACTAGTAATAACAACATTTGGTTAGCAATTTGAGCAAGTTTTAAGTTGACTCTTAGAAAAGCAAGTAGTTTTGTCTAAATGTTTACCTAGATATGTTAAAGATATTCTTTATTCTAAAAATTTAAATATTTAAAGAACAGTTGTATATACAATAAAAGCTAATAATTGCTTGCAAAAATATCATAAATTCTAAAATAAGAGATTAACATGCTTTATTAAAAACCTCCTTAATGAAGCCTGTGAATGGTATGGTGGTTATGTCTATGGACTTAACATGACTGATTGCACTTTGAGTCCCAAACCTGAGAGCTTGCTTTTTCACTCCCCTCTCTCTCTCTCTCTCTCCCTCTCTCTATGTCTCTCTCTCATAAGCTCTCATGACCTATAGCAAATAAAAAAAGGAAATAATAGAGCCGTGCCTGCCAGCAGGCAAAAGGCTCTCCTGCAAGCCTCTGGCCAGCAAGGGACACTGAGAGAGGGTCACCTCTGACCCCCACCCCACTTCCAGACCCCCAGGCCCCAGACTCCACCTTCTAGACTTTCCGTGCCTGCCAGCAGGCAAAAGGCTCTCCTGCAAGCCTCTGGCCAGCAAGGGATACTGAGGGAGGGTAAACTCTGACCCCCACCCCACTTCCAGACACCCAGGACCCAGACTCCACCTTCTAGGTAGGTAGCCAGGATCTCCTTGTGGCGGCTTTTTTCTTGAACCTCCTCCATTCTCTTGTTAATACCTAGCTCTCCTTCTCCCTCCAGACTTTCCGTGCCTGCCAGCAGGCAAAAGGCTCTCCTGCAAGCCTCTGGCCAGCAAAGGATACTGAGGGAGGGTCACCTCTGACCCCCACCCCACTTCCAGACACCCAGGCCCCAGACTCCACCTTCTAGGTAGGTAGCCAGGATCTCCTTGCGGCAGCTTTTTTCTTGAACCCCCTCCATTCTCTTGTTAATACCTAGCTCTCCTTCTCCCTCCAGACTTTCCGTGCCTGCCAGCAGGCAAAAGGCTCTCCTGCAAACCTCTGGCCAGCAAGGGATACTGAGGGAGGGTCACCTCTGACCCCCACCCCACTTCCAGACACCCAGGCCCCAGACTCCACCTTCTAGGTAGGTAGCCAGGATCTCCTTGCGGCGGCTTTTTTCTTGAACCCCCTCCATTCTCTTGTTAATACCTAATGCGTGGCGCACGACTTTTTCTTAATTTTTCTGTGTTGTCTTTCCTTTCGTTGCATATTGTCCTCTCCTCCTCATTTTTTACTGTGCCAGACAGACTAGACAGGTCTAGAATCATATATCTGAAATTTCCTAGGAAGGTAAGTGACTCTGGGATCCTCCCTAGTACTGATCCCCTTTGAAAAAGGAGATACTGCTTGTTAGACACTTCTGTAGAGTTCCCTTCCTGAGAGCACATTGGTAAAAACAACAGAAGAGAGACTTCAACAAACAGCTATTCCCATCAAAATGGAAAGACTCTTACTTCTCGTGGGACAAAAGTTCTCCCAAGAGGTCTTTAAAAGGGAAGTAATCTTCCAATGGCTAAAAGTAGAAAAAGAGCCTCAGGTCTGAATAAACAAGGAAATATGTCTCCAACAAAGGAAAATGCCCCTCCATGTCTCGTAGATATGGAGGACGTTACCAAAATGACAGACACAGAATTTCGAACATTCATGGTGACCAAATTCTGTGAATTGGAAAAAAAAGAGACAACGAACTACAGGAAATTAGGAAGTCCTTCCAGGATATGAAAGAAGAAATGGATACTCAGAGAAAGAATCAGGTGCAACTATTAGAGGTAAAGTCTATAATACAAGAAATCAAAAACTCTCTGGAAAGTATTAAGAGCCGATTAGACCATGCTGAAGATCGAATCTCTGATGTAGAAGATAAAACCTCTGATCTAGAAAAAAACTACAAAAAGATCGAGAAAATAACTAAAAAACATGAGGATAATATACGAGAAATACTAGACTCTATTAGACGCCCAAACATCAGAATAATCGGCATCCCAGAAGGTGAAGAAACTAATAGCAGAATGGAAAATCTATTCCATGACATCTTGGAAGAAAATTTCCCAAGCCTAGAGAGGCACCGAACCATCCGGACCCAAGAAATACAAAGGACCCCAAATAGAATCAACCCCAGAAGATCTTCCCCAAGGCACATCTTAGCCAGGCTGTCTAACGTCACAGAAAAAGACATGATACTAAAACTGGAAAGAGAGAAACGAGAAGTAACTTACAAAGGCCATCCCATAAGACTAACACCAGACCTCTCATCAGAAACAATGCAAGCAAGAAAAGAATGGGAAGACATACTGAAAGTGTTAAGAGAAAAACAATTTCAGCCAAGACTATTATACCCTGCAAGATTATCCTTCATTTGGGAAAAAAAAGATTAAAATCTTCTCAGACAAACAAAACCTGAAAGAATTTGCCAACACCAGACCAGCTCTTCAAGAAATCCTGAAGAAAGTACTGTTCCAGGAAAACTAAAGACGCAACAGCCAGAAACAAAGAAATAACAGGCAACTAAGACAATGGCTAACTTAAATGTCGGTACAGATCCTGTAACATCGATAATAACATTGAATGTTAATGGGTTAAATTCTCCAATCAAGAGACACAGACTGGCTGAATGGATAAAAAAACAGAAACCCTCTATCTGTTTCCTACAAGAAACCCACCTCATGGAAAAAGACATACATAGACTGAAAGTGAAGGGTTGGAAAAAGGTTTTCCATGCAGTTGGGAACCAAAAAAGAGCTGGAGTTGCGATACTAATTTCTGACAAAATAGGCTTTAAAACAAAAAGTGTCCAAAGAGACAAAGAAGGGCACTACATCATAGTAAAAGGCTCTATAGATCGAGAAGATATAACGCTTATTAATATCTATGCTCCTAACACAGGAGCAGCCAAATATGTGAAGGAAAGATTGTTAGATCTGAAAGGGGAGATAGACTGCAACACACTAATTGTTGGAGATCTCAACATCGCATTATCCCCTCTGGACAGATCATCTAGGCAAAAAATAGGTGGAGAGATCAAGGATCTAAATGATACCATAAATCAATTGAACTTAACAGACATCTATAGAACTTTCCACCCAAAAACCACAAGATATAGTTTTTTCTCACCCCGACATGGAACTTTCTCGAAGATTGACCACATCATAGGACACAAAGCAAGCCTCTGCAGATTCAGAGGCATAGAAACTATTTCCAGCATCTTCTCTGATCATGATGGAATTAAACTCGAGTTTAATTTCAAGAGAAATCCTCAAAAATACCTAAAAACATGGAAATTAAATAACCTACTCCTGAATGACTCCACTATTACCAAAGAAATAAAGTCTGAAATCAAAAGATTCATGGAAGCCAATGACAATGAAGATACAAGTTTCCATAATCTTTGGGACACTGCCAAAGCAGTCATAAGAGGGAAGTTCATAGCAATTAGTGCACATAAGAGGAAGACAGAGAGAAGGCTAATGGATCACCTAACATCAAGCCTTAGAGAATTGGAAAAGCAACAGCAAAAAAATCCAAAAAATTACAGGAGAAAGGAAATAATAAAGATCCGAGCAGAAATAAATGAAATAGAAAATAAACGTACTATACAGAAAGTAAGTGAAAGCAAAAGCTGGTTCTTTGAAAGGATAAACAAAACTGATACCCCACTAGCGAGACTTATTAAGAAGAAGAGAGAAATGAACCAGGTGAATCAAATCTGCAATGAGGCTGGTAACATAACAACAGACATAGTAGAAATTCAAAACATCATTAGAGGATACTTTGAACATCTATACGCTAAGAAACAAGATAATCTGGATGAGATGGACAAATTCCTGGACAAATATAATCTACCAAGAATGAGCCAGGAAGAAATAGAAAGTCTGAATAGGCCCATAACAAGCCAGGAGATTGAATCAGTAATAAGTAACCTCCCAACAAAGAAAAGCCCTGGCCCCAATGGATTCACCTCTGAATTCTACAAAACTTTCAAAGAAGAGTTAACTCCCATTCTGCTCAAATTATTTCTAAAGATTCAAAAGGGTGAATCTCTCCCTAATTCATTCTATGAAGCCTCTGTCACCCTCATCCTCAAAACAGATAAGGACAGGACAAGGAAGGAAAACTATAGACCAATATCTCTGATGAACATAGACTCAAAGATTCTCAACAAGATACTAGCAAATCGTATTCAACAACTTATACAGAAGATCATACACCATGATCAGGTAGGCTTTATTCCAGGAATGCAAGGTTGGTTCAACATACGCAAAACCATAAATGTAATACACCATATTAATAGGAAGAAAGACAAAAACCATATGGTCATATCGATTGACGCAGAAAAAGCATTTGATAAGATACAACATCCCTTCCTGATCAAGACTCTTAGCAAAATCGGCATAGAAGGGCCATTTCTCAATACAATAAAAGCCATCTATGAAAAACCCATAGCGAACATCATCCTGAATGGAGAAAAGCTGAAAGCTTTCCCACTAAACACAGGAACAAGACAAGGATGCCCACTTTCTCCTCTCCTTTTCAATATAGTACTGGAAGTCCTCGCCAACGCAATCATAAAAGAGGAAAAAATAAAGGGCATTCAAATAGGAAAAGAAGAGGTGAAACTCTATTTGCAGATGACATGTTTGTATACATAGAAGACCAAATGGTCTCCATGGAAAAATTACTGGAAGTAATACATGAATTCAGTAAAGTTGCAGGATATAAAATCAATATACAGAAATCGATAGCATTTCTATATACAAATAACAGGCAGACTGAGATAGAACTGAAAAAAGTTATTCTGTTTACCATAGCCACTAAAAGTATAAGATATTTAGGAATAAATCTAACCAAAGAAGTTAAAGACCTCCACAAGGAAAACTATGAGAAGGTAAAAAAAGAAATTGAAAATGACACAAAAAAAATGGAAGGACATCCCATGTTCATGGATTGGAAGAGTTAATATAATCAAAATGGCAATTCTACCCAAATTAATCTACCTATTTAATGCAATGCCAATCAAAGTACCAGACACATTCTTCACAGATCTAGAAAAGACAATCTTAAAATTTGTCTGGAATCATAAAAGACCCTGTATTGCCAAAGCAATTCTACACAAGAAGAATGGAGTGGGTGGCATCTCAATCCCCGATCCAAAAATATATTACAAAGCTGTGGTCATAAAGACAGCATGGTATTGGCACAGAAACAGACATGTGGACCAATGGAACAGAATAGAGTCCCCAGAAATAAGTGCCCAAACATACAGTCAACTGATCTTTGACAAGGGGTGCCAGTCAATCCAGTGGGAAAATGAAAGCCTCTTCAGCAAGTGGTGCTGGAGAAACTGGACTTCCACTTGCAGAAAGATGAATCTGAACCCCTACCTCTCTCCTTTGACAAGAATCAAGTCAAGGTGGATCAAGGATCTAAATCTAAGACCTCAAACTATAAAGCTGCTTCTGGAGAATGCTGGGGAAACTCTGGGAGACATTGGTGTAGGGAAAGACTTCCTAAAGAAGACCCTCAAAGCAGAGTCCATCGTCCACAAAATAGACAAGTGGGATTACATCAGACTAAGAAGTTTCTGCATGGCCAAAGACACAGTAGTTAGTGTGAATCGACAGCCCTCAGAATGGGAAAATATTTTTGTAAATGTTGCATCAGATAAGGGACTGATAACCAGAATACACAAGGAACTAAAAAAGGTGTTTGGAAAAAAGATGATCAACCCTATTAAAAGATGGGAGAAGGAGATGAAGAAAACACTCTCTAAAGATGACATACGAATGGCCAAAAGGCATATGAAAAAATGTTCAACCTCCCTCATCGTAAGGGAAATGCAGATAAAAACAACAATGAGGTACCGCCTAACCCCAGTCAGATTGTCTAATATTAAAAAAACAAAAAATGATAAGTGTTGGCGGGGGTGTGGTGAAAGGGGAACTCTTTTACACTGCTGGTGCGAATGTAGATTGGTCCAACCACTGTGTAGAATAATTTGGAGATTCCTCAAAAATCTACAGATAGATCTGCCATATGATCCAGAGATCCCACTCCTCGGTATCTACCCAAAGGACAGAAGAATTCTTCATTGGAAAAGTGCTTGCACATCGATGTTTATTGCGGCACTATTCACAATTGCTAAGTCATGGAACCAACCCAGATGCCCCTGTATGGAGGAATGGATTGAAAAACTGTGGCACATATACTCTATGGAATACTACTCAGCCATAAAAACCAACAGAGCCCTGGCTTTTGACAGAAAGTGGAAGAATATGGAAGATGTACTGCTGAGTGAGGCAAGCCAGGCTATGAAGGAGAGACATTGTATGTCCCCACTTAACATATACCGTTTGTCTGCATTCTATGTCTGAAACTGATTGACTAACAGCTGAACAAACACAAGAGCTGGGTGTGAATATCAGATGAGGTGTATGTGGAGGAGTGGGGCCCAACGAAAGACATTTGGAGAAGGGATACAGAGGTAGAGCATTGACGAGATGGGGAGGTGTGGTGTTATCTGTTGAAGATATTTCGATCAACGGGTCTGGGGAGAAATGTTCACATATCGAAATGGTCTCATTGTAAGCCAAACAATATGATTAAAAGCATATACAAAAATAAATAAATAAATAAATAAATAAATAAATAAATAAGAAATAATAGTAGGCAAAATTAAATGAATAAGTTTTCAAACATACTCTTTAGTGTAATGCATCTATGGCCTGTTGAATTCCACATGGCCCAAGTCCCAGACCTGGAGGCTTGAGAAACATGCCAGGCATATGTGTATGCATACATTCCCAAAATTCAAAAAAAAAGGAGAAATGAAAAAGGGATTGCATTTCATTCCTCATAGGGTGATGCTTTTTTCTCATCTCTCACAGTCTGTTTCTCTCTTCTAAGGATACATGCCCAGTAGGAATAGAAAATATATTTATAATTTAAAAGTTGGGGACAGCAGATAGCATATTGGTTATGTCACTGGACTCCCATGTAGTTGACCATGGTTCATGTCTCAGACCTAGAGGCTTTAAACTCATGCAGGGGTGTGTGCATTTATGCCCAAAATCCCAAGAGGAGAATGGAGAAGTGATTGCAGCATGATCATCCTACCTGGGGGTGATTTCTTACTTTCTGTCTCTCTGTTTCTCTCTGTCTCTCTGGCAAGCATGCATGCCCTAGAGCATAAATCTCTCTAAATTAAAAAGAATTTAAATGTTTAAATGTATATATATATATGTTACAAATTGTTTCTTTTTATGTCACATGACAGTAACACTTTTACTAAAAGTAGTCCAAAATAAATAAATAAAAATTGTATCCAAAAAATTGTACATATTTAATATACATTTTTGGCTCAACTTGTAGGACTGTATGACTTTATATTACCACTACCACTATGAAGAATCTAAAACTTTTCATATGTGTACTGCATTTTAAAAATTTTTCCTACAAGAAACTAGCAGGTGGCATAGTGATCACAGTGCTGGACTCTCTTACATGGCTGACTGTGAGAGTCAAGACCCAGACCTGGTGCCTGTTTTTCTCTCTCTAGTTCTCTCTAGTTTAATTTTAAAAATAGCAATATTAAGTAAAAATAAATAAATAAATAATTTTTTTTTCTATATGTGCATGTGTTAGGGAAAGACACAGAGAAGTGAGAAATCACTATCCATGGGGAATATTCATTATTGAATCTTTTCTTCACCTCTGTGTCTATCTGAAATTTGGGACAAGAACATATGTGTGCCCAGTGGTTTGTTTTCTTTTTAAATAATTATTTCATTTTATTTTATTTTATTTTTAAAAATTGATCAGAAAGAGAAAGAAATGAAGAGAAATGAGAAGTCAGAAAGCAAGCTATCAAGTCCAGAACTTAAACCACAGTAAGCCATGTGGGAGTCCAGTGTCTTAACCACCATGTCACCTGCTGGCCCCACCCATGATTTGAGTCCCAGCCCTGGCCATTTGCCTTCCTACTTTTCCTCTCTCTCTCTCTGTCTCTGTGGTGAACACATATGCCCTAGAGAAAATTTATAAAATAGTAATAAATAAAATTAAGTAGATAATTATTTTTAAAAAGAAAAAGAAAAAAATGAATAGTGAAAGAAAGAATTGAGACCAAGAAGAAAAGAAATGTACACATGTGGGTGCCAACCCTATTCCTGAGACAGAAGTCTGGAGTATCTGCTGACCCTTGAAATTGGAATAGGTAATGCAGGAAAAATATGTGATTAATTATCACTCTAATTCTTTTTTTCTAAAAACTATTTATTTAATTTTATTTATCATTATTATTATTAAAATTTGCACACTCACCAGAGAGATACATGAAAGAAATAGAAAAGGAAATTGAGAAATCAAGTTACCATGTCTGAGATTAAAACTGCAATGTGGGAGCCTAGAATCTTTTTTTATTATGTTAATTTCTTTTATTCAATCACATACATCATTTAGCATGTAAAGTGAATTTTCCAACATGAATAAATTTCTCACCAGTCCAGTTATGGATACCCTACATGTTATCATCAACAAATAATAATCAATTTTTATGTCCCATAAACATCTTGGCTCTTTGTTTTACCTCAGGCTCTTCTCTCATCATCTTTCCTCACTAGGATCTTATCTGCCAGGATACCTGCTGACCCCCATTATAATTTTTTGAGAACATATTGGGTTGTTGGGAGAGTCACAATGTATTTTTAATTTTCTTCTTTTCTATGAAAAAATGCATCATGACTTTTTCAACAGCTCAATACTAATTTCCTTAGTTTTATTAAAAGTAAATAAACAGGTGAGAAAATATTAGACACACCACCTATTTTAGTAAAAAAAATATGCAGACATACTTGTTAATTTCCATAATCTCTGTGGCTGCTTTCCTGCCACATAACAATAAAAGTGAGTATTTGCAACAGAAACCACATAATGTATAAAGGCAAAAAGTGTTACCAGCCTCTCAAAAATAAAATGGATTTATAAACTATGCTTTTAGATCTATGTAAATGGATACCTCAATATGAACCTTCCATCCTTCTGTATATAATTATAATACCAAATTTCTCAAACAATATTTATATAGGAACAATCAAATTCCATTCAAGATTTTAAATTAAAATAATTTTCTGGGACCAGCAGTTGTCATAGTGGTTTATTGCTGGACTCCCACATGGTCATGCAGTTGGTATACCTAACAATCTCCCTGGGATTGTGGGAATGTGTGCACACCTGAAACTCATGCCAGGCAGGTGTGCACACATTCCCACAATCCCAGGGAGAGAATGGAGAAAAAGGGAACACAACATGGCCATTCTATATAAAGGTGATTTCTCACATTTTCTCTCACAGCGTCTGTTTCTTTCCCTCTCTCTAGCAAGCACACATGCCCTAACGCAAAAACTTCTACAAAAAAAAAATAAATTAAACCTGTTTTCAACATTTAAATAGAACTGATTATAATAATATTGATAGAAAAATTAAAATGTACAATGAGAAAAGTAGGTACACAGAGTGACATGTTATATGCAAGAAAAAAAATGAATAGAAATAAAGATAGAGATAAAAGGATATTCCAGGAGAACAAGATAAAGTTATTTTTCTCTTTATTTTTAATAATAAAACTATTTCTGTTGCGAAGAACGAATATGATAAACCATGGAAATCTAAGGTTTATAATAAAGAAAACAGAGGAGAGAGTAGAGAGGAGATCTGGTGTAAGTTATAATCATTAATAGCATCATTCAGAGCTACAACATGGGCAAACCAAGATTCTCATATGCTGAGATCCAATTTTAAATCACTTTGGTGCCACCTGAACCTGAAAGACTACTCCAAGTATCATCAACATAGGCTCTTAATTTGGTATATCTTGTTATTACCTCAGGGGATTTACCTGTGGAAAATTACATAAAAGTGACCATTTCCTTCAACATGACAATTATTTTGTGAAATTAAATTGCTGGATCTTTGTTTTGTCACCAGATGCAATGCAGTGTGTCCAGTGCCCGGTTCAAGAGTATCCAAACAGTGAAAGAACTCATTGCTTCCCCAAACCTGTGACATTTCTGGCTTTTGAGGATGCTTTTGGGACAGCCATGACTTGTATAGCTGTGTTTCTTTGTTCTCACAGCTGTAGTTTTGGGGATCTTTCTGAAGCACAGAGACATTCCCATTGTCAAGGCCAACAACCAGGCTCTCAGCTTTATTCTGCTCATCTCCCTCCTGCCTTGCTTCCTCTGCTCCTTGCTCTTCATTGGCCATCCTAATGCAGCCACCTGCGTCCTCCAAGTTGCATTTGGCCTTGTGTCCACTATGGATGTTTCCACTGTTATGATCAAAACAATTACTGTGATTCTAGCATTCAAGGCCATGAAGCCTGGAAGAACTATGAGGTGCTTGCTGGTATCAGGGGCTCCCAACTCTGTCATTCCTATTTGTTCCGTGATTCAAATGATTATCTGTGGAATTTGGCTGGGAACCTCTCCCCCTTCTATTGACATAAACTCACATTCTGAGCCCAGAAACCTCATCATCATGTGTAACAAGGACTCAGACATTGCCTTCTACTTTGTCCTGGGCTACCTGGGCTTCCTGGATCTGGGAAGCTTCACTATGGCTTTCCTGGCCAGGAAGCTGCCTGACACATTCAATGAAGCCAAGTTTCTGACATTCAGCATGCTAGTGTTCTGCAGTGTCTGGGTCACATTTGTCCCCATTTATCATAGCACCAAGGGGAAGTTCATAGTGGCTGTGGAGGTCTTCTCCATCTTGGCCTCCAGTGTAGGGCTCCTAGGCTGCATCTTTGCCCCCAAGTGCTGTTATTCTGACAAGGCCTGATAAGAACTCCTGGGAAGCTTTAAAAAATAGAAAAGTTTCCAAATAAAGTATAAGGTTTATATTATAAGACTGTATCACAATTTTAGGGTTTTGAACCAAAAATGTAGTGATTTTGTATTCTCATATGTTAAAGTAACTAAAAATGATTGCCTTCTTAAATTCATTGTTTTTTCTTTTTTTGGAGAGGTTTTTGCTATAGGGCATGTGCGCTCGCCAGACAGACAGAGAGAGAGACAGAGAGATAGAAAGCAGGAAAACACCCCCCGGGGGGATGGCCAGGCCACAATCCCTTCTTCTCCATTCTCCTCTCGGGATCTTGGTCACGCACGCACAGGTGCCAGGCATGAGTTTAAACCACTGGGTCCAGGACACGAACCGCGGTCGACTACATGGGAGTCCAGCGACATAGCCATTGCGCTAACTGCTGGTCCCTTAAATTCATTTTTAAAACAATCATTTCATGCATCTTATCTTTGACAGTTTTATACTTTTAACTATGACTGGTATTTTTTAATTAATGAATGAATTTATTTTTATTTTTTATACATTCAATCACATTGTTTAGCAAAGTGAACATTTCAATATGTGAACATTTCTCCCCAATCTAGTTGATCAAAATATCTTCAACAGATAACACCACTACCTCCCCATCCCATCCATGCTCTGTCTCCATATTTCTTCTCCAAATATCTTTCCCCAAGCCCCACTCCTCCACACACAGCATATCTGGCAATCACACCCATTGCTTGTCTTTGTACATCCTTTAGTCAGTCAGTTTCAGTCATAGAGTGTGGACATTTGGTATGTATTAAGTGGGGAAATACAATGTCTCTCCTTCATAGCCTGGCTTGCTTCACTCAGCAGTAAATCTTCCATATTCTTCCACTTTCTGTCAATAGCCAGGGTTTTTTTATGGCTGAATAGTATTCCATAGAGTATATGTGTCACAGTTTTTCTCTTTTTTTCTTTATTTTCAAAAAAGTTTTTATACATTCAATCAAATTATTTAGCTTATAAATTGTGTGCCACAGTTTTTCAATCCATTCATCTGCATGGGGGCATTTTTGTTGGTTCCATGTCTTAGCAATCGTGAATAGTGCTGCAAATAAATATTGATGTGCAAGCACTTTTCCAATGAAGAATTTTTCTGTCCTTTGGGTAGATACCAAGGAGTGGGATTGCTGGATCAAATGGTAGTTCTATTTGTAGATTTTTGTGGAATCTCCAAATTGTTCTCCACACTGGATAGACCAATTTACATTCCCACCAGCAGTGTAATAGAGTTCCTCTTTCACCACACCCCCACCAACACTTATCATTTTTTGTTTTTAATCTTAGACATTCTGACTGGGTTTAGGTGGTATCTCATTGTTGTTTTTATCTGCATTTCCCTTACAATGAGGGATGTTGAGCATTTTTTCATTTGCCTTTTGGCTATTCATATGTCACCTCTACAGAGTGTTTTTTTCAACTCCTTCTCCCATTTTTTAATAGAACTGATCATCTTTTTTTCCAAACAGCTGTTTGAGGTCCTTGTGTATTCTGGTTATCAGCCCCTTATCTGATGCAAAATTTAAAAAATATTTTCCCATTCTGAGGGCTGTCAATTCACAATAATTACTGTGTCTTTTGACATGCAGAAACGTCTTAGTCCGATGTAATCCCATTTGTCTATTTTGGGGATTATTGACTGTGCTTTTGGGGTCTTATTTAAGAAGTCTTTCCCTACCCCAATGCCTCCTAGAATTTCCCCAGTGTTTTCTAGAAGCAGTTTTATAGTTTGATGTTTTAGATTTAGATCTTTGATCCATCTTGACTTGATTTTTGTCAAAGGTGAGAGGTAGGGGTTCAGATTCATCATTCTACAGGTGGAAATCCAGTTTTTCCAGCACCATTTGCTGAAGAGGTTGTCTTTTTTCCACTGGATTGACTGCTACCCTTTTTCAAAAATCAGTTGACTGAATGTTTGGGAATTTATTTGTGTGTACTCAGTTCTGTTCAATTGGTCCACCTGTCAGTTCCTGTGCCAGTACCATGCTGGTTTGATTACCACAGCTTTGTAGAATATTTTTGGGTCAGGGAGTGAGTTGCAGCCCAGTCCACCCTTGTTATTTAGAATTGCTTTGGCAATGCAGGGTCTTTTATGATTCCAGATGAATTTTATGATTGTCTTTTCTAGATCTGTGAAGAATGTGTCTGGTACTTTGATTGGCATTGTATTAAATATGTAGATTAATTTGGGTAGAATTGCCATTTTGATTATATTAATTATTCCAATACAGGAACAGGGGATGTCCTTCCACTGTTTGGTGTCATTTTCAATTTCTTTTTTTAGCTTCTCATTGTTTTCGTTGTGGAGTTTTTCACTTCTTTGATTTATTCATAAGTATCTCATACTTTTTGTGGCTATGACAAATGGAAAAACTTTTTTCAGTTCTATCTCAGTCTACCTGTTGTTCATATATAGAAATGCTATCGATTTCTGTATATTGATTTTGTATCCTGCAACTTTACTGTATTCGTGCATTACTTCCAGAAATGTTTTCATGGAAACCATTGGGTCTTTTATGTATACAATTATGTCATGTGCAAATAGAAAGAGTTTCATCTCTTCTTTTCCTATTTGAATGCCTTTAATTTTTTCCTCTTTTCTGATTGCGTTGGCGAGGACTTCCAGTACTATATTGAAAAGGAGTGGAGAAAGTGGGCATCCTTATCTTGTACCCGTTTTTAGTGGGAAAGCTTTCAGTCTTTCTCCATTCAGGATGATGTTCACTATGGGTTTATCATAGATAGCTTTTATTGCGTTGAGAAATGACACTTGTATGCTGATTTTGCTGAGAGTCTTGATCATGAAGCGATGTTGTATCTTATCAAATGCTTTTTCTGCATCAATAGATATGACCATATGGTTTTTATCTTTTTTCCTGTTAATATGGTGTATTACATTTATGGTTTTGTGTATGTTGAAGCAACCTTGCATTGCATTCCTGGAATAAAGCCTTCATGATCATGATGTATAATCTTTTTTATAAGTTGTTGGATACGATTGGCTAGTATCTTGTCAAGAATCTTTGCGTCTTTATTCATCAGAGATATTGGCCTATAGTTTTCCTTCCTTGTCCTGTCCTTATCTATTTTAAGGATAAGGGTGATAGAGGCTTCATATAATGAAGTAGGGAGAGATTCACTCTTTTGGATTTTTAGAAATAACTTGAGCAGAATGGGGGTTAACTTTTCTTGAAAATTTTATAGAATTCAGAGATGAAGCCATCAGGGCCAGAGCTTTTCTTGGCTGGAAGGTATTTATTACTGATTCAATCTCCTAGCTTGTTATGGGCCTATTTAGACTTTCTATATCCTCCTGGCTCAATCTTGGTAGAGTATATGTGTCCAGGAATTTGTCCATCTCATCCAGATTGTCTTGTTTCTTGGCATATCGTTGTTCATAGTATCCTCTAGTGATGTTTTGTATTTCTACTTTGTCTGTTGTTATAGAGCCTGCTTCATTGCAGATTTGATTCACCTGGTTCCTTTCTCTCTTCTTCTTAATAAGTTTCACAAGTGGTGTATCAATTTTATCTTTTCTAAGAACCAGCTTTTATTTTCATTTATTTTCTGTATAGTTTGCTTAT
Organism: Tupaia tana; assembly: GCA_026018925.1. Taxonomy (NCBI): domain Eukaryota; kingdom Metazoa; phylum Chordata; class Mammalia; order Scandentia; family Tupaiidae; genus Tupaia; species Tupaia tana. The sequence goes on along the minus strand of JAKSZU010000025.1, from coordinate 2,935,771 downwards.
TTTCTATTTCGTTTATATCTTCTTGTATATTTATTATTTCCTTTTTCCTGGAGTTTTTTGGATTTTTTGCTGTTGCTTTTCCAATTCTCTAAGGCATGATGTTAGGTGATCCATTTGCCTTCTTTTCATCTTCCTTTTATGTACAGTAATTACTATGAACTTCCCTCTTATGACTGCTTTTGCAGTGCCCCAAAGGTTATGGAAACTTGTATCCTCATTGTCATTGGCTTCCATGAATCCTTTGATTTCAGACTTTATTTCAGTCGTTGTGGAGTCATTCAGGAGTAGGTTATTTAGTTTCCATGTATTTGAGTATTTTTGAGGATTTCTCTTGAAATTAAACTCAAGTTTAATTCCATCATGGTTGGAGAAGATGCTGGGTATAGTTTCTATGCCTTTGAACCTGTAAAGGCTTGCTTTGTGCCCTAGGATATGGTGAACATTTGAAAAGGTTCCATGTGGGGGTGAGAAAAAAGTGTATCTCACAGTTTTTGTATGGAAAGTACTATAGATGTTTGTTAAGTCCATTTCATTTATGGTATTGTTCATATCCTTTATCTCTTTATCTATTTTTTGTCTAGATGATGTGTCCTGACTGGATAGCACAGTATTGAGGTCTCCAACAATTAGTATTGCAGTCTATCTCCCCTTTTAGATCTAACAGTCTTTCCTTCACAAATTTGGATGCTCCTGTGTTAGGGACATAGATATTTATAAGGGTTATATCTCCTTGATCTATTGATCCTTCTACTACAATATAGTGCCCTTCTTTGTCTCTTTGAACAGTTTTTGTTTTAAAGCCTATTTTGTCAGAAATTAGTATCGCCATTCCAGCTCTTTTTTGGTTCCCATTTGCATGGAAAACCTTTTTTCAACCCTTCACTTTCAGTCTATATGTCTTTATCGATGAGGTGGGTTTCCTGTAGGCAACAGATAGAGGGCTTCTGATTTTTTATCCATTCAGCCAGTCTGTGTCTCTTGATTGGAAAATTTAATTCATTCACATTCAATGTTATTATCGATGTTACCGGATCTGTACGGACGTTTAAGTTGGCCATTGTCTCAGCTGCCTTTTTTCCCTTGTTTCTGTCTGTGAATTCCTTTGCTTTCCTGGAACAGTACTTCAGTGTTTCTTGAAGAGCTGTTTTGGTGTTGGCAAATTCTTTCAAGTTTTGTTTGAGAAGATTTTAGTCTTTTTTTTTTTTCCATATAAAGGATAATCTTGCAAGATATAATAATCTTGGTTGAAATTGTTTCTCTCTTAACACTTCAATCCATCTTCCCATTCTTTCCTTACTTGCATTTTTTCCATTAAGAGGTCCAGTGTTAGCCTGATGGGATGACCTTTGTAAGTCACTTCTCTTTTCTCTCTTTCCCGTTTTAGTATCATGATTTTATCTGTGATCTTGGACAGCCTGGCTAAGATGTGCCTTGGGGAAAATCTTCTGGGGTTGAGTCTATTTGGGGTTCTTTGTATCTCTTGGGTCTGGATGCTTGAGTGCCTCTCTAGACTTGGGGAATTTTCTTCCAGGATTTCATGGAATAGATTTTCTATGCCACTATTAGTTTCTTCACCTTCTGTGATGCCAATTTTTCTGATGTTTGGGCATCTTATTTAATCTAGTATTTCTCGTATATTATCCTCGTGTTTTTTTTTGTTGTTGTTGTTACTTTATCTATCTTCTTGGTGTTTTTTTTCTAGGTCTGAGGTTTTATCTTCTACATTGGAGATTCAATCTTCTGCATGGTCTAATTGACTTTTAATACTTTCAAGAGAGTTTTTGATTTTCTGTATTGCAGACTTCATCTCTAGTAGCTCCATCTGATTCTTTCTCAGAGTATTCATTTCTTCTTTCTTATCGTGTAAGGACTTTTTAATCTCCTGTAGTTCGTTGTCTTTTCTGTTTCAACTTACAGAGTTTGTTCAACATGAATGTTCTAAATTCTTTCTCGGACATTTTGGTAATATTCTCAGATTTTAGGAGAGATGGAGGGGAGTTAGTCTGTTCTTTTGATGGAGACATATTTTCTAGCTTATTCAGACCTGATGCTCTTCTTCTACTTCTAGCCATTGGAAGATGTATTCACTTTTTGAATACCTCTTAGGAGAACGACTCTTCATCTAGGAGCAAGTGTATTTCCCTTTTGCTGTAAATTGATGTTCATGGAAGTCTTCTCTTCTGTTGTTTTTAGCAATATGGTCTCAAGAAATGTACTCTACTCAGGTGTCTGAAAAGTAGTATCTTTGTATTCACAGGTGGTTCAGTATAGGGGAGAATCTCAAGGAACCTTACAATACTAGGGAATTTTCAGAACTGTGATTATAGATCTATCAAATACCTCTGGCAGGGTGGAGGATGAGGAAGATGTAAGACGAAAGAAAAGACTATAGAGGAGAATAAAGAAAAAGTCACGTGCTGCAATTTCACCTGGGGCCTAAAAAAATGAGATCCTGCCTACCTCTAAAGTGCATGGGGTCCTGGTCTTGGGAGCCTGGAAGTGGAGCAGGGGCAATAATGTTCCTGCCTCAGTTTCCCTTGCTGGCCAGGAGCCTGGAGATTGAAATGGAGGGCTCCTGAGAGCAAGGGCCAGTCTGTGGTAGAAGGGAGAGGAGGGAATTAACAAAACAAAAAGGAAGAGCAAAGAGAAAAAGAAAAAAAAAAAAAAGATCCTGTCTACCTCTAAAGGGCATGGGGTCCTGATCTTGGGAGCCTGGCATTGGAACAGAGGCAGTGGTGCCCTGCCTCAGTTTCCCTTGCTGGCCAGGGTTCTGTAGATGAAAATGGAGGGCTCTTGAGAGCGAGGGCCAATCTCTAAAGGGCCTGAGATCCTAGTCCTGGGAGCCTGGAAGTGTAACAGGGGCAGTTGTGCCCCTGCCTCAGTTTCCCTTGCTGGCTGGGGTCTGCAGATGGAAATGGAGGGTTCCTCCGTATTTTAGATTAATAGGTATTTCTTATACTATGGAACTTGATTAACAGCAACATTTTATTAATTATTTAGTATTTATTGTGTTCTCCTAGGAAGCTTTTTACTTCTATATAGTCAGAAATAATGTCTTTACTTCCATATCTGGTTTATTGATTTGTATCTTCTCTCTCTTTTCTAGGAATATCTTGCTTTATTTAACTTTATTATTTATATTAATTTGACCAGAGAGTAAGGGAGAGTGAGAAAGCAAGCCTCCAGGTCCAGGACTCAAACTCCTGTGCATGATGTGGGAGTCTCGTGTTCTCCACTACTGCACCACCTGCTGGCCACTGAAATTAAAAAAATGATGCCAAGAACATAGACTAAGTAAAGAACAATACTTTAATAAATGGTGCTGGAGAGAGTGGCTATCCATGTCAGAAAGAACAGATTACAAACTTAAATGTAAGACACAAAGCAGAACTGCAGAAGAAAAAAATAGGGGAAAATGCCTCAGGTATTCTTCTGGGTACAAGTATTTTGAAGAAGACCTAAAAATCAGAGGCAACAAAGGCAAAAAAAATAAATCCCTGATATTATAGTAAACTAAAATGATTTTGCATAGGAAATAATCAACAGAAGAGACATGCTTCAGGAGAGGGTAAATATATTTTCAAACTATTCATCTAGTGAAGGATTAATATCCAGAGTATATAAGAAAATCAATAAACCAAAAAGCAAAAAAAAAGAGAAAAACAAAATTAAAAACAAAACCCTGATTACAGAATTAAATCAAACCATAAATAAACATTTCTAAAGAAGACATACAATAGCCAAGTATGTGAAAAAAAATGTTCATTATTACTAGTTAACAACAAAATATAAATCAAAATTACAATGAGCTTTCACTTTACCCTAGTTAAAATGGCCATTTTCTATGAGGTGAAAAATAACAAATGTGAAGTGATAAAACATGACACACTACAAGGTTAACTTCCATGGGAAGGTTTAGAGTTCACATTTTGAGACCTCCCTGAGTGTACTTATCATACTTGTACCCACAATCTGGGGCTGGCTGTGGCTGAAGGTATCTCAATAATGTGTTGAGACACTGGCGGCAGTGCCTGTTTCTTTGTACATGCTCTCTTTCTCCCTCTCTTTGTCTCTTTTACTCATGAAAAAAACTTTGAAATATTTTTTAATGGGGGGAGTACATAGGACACATGTGCTTGCCAAAAGAACAAAAACAGAGAAGGAAAGTAAGACTCCAGGGAGGCAAGCCATGTCACAATCTGTTCTCCTCCATTCTTCTCTCAGGATTTTGGACACACACACACACACACACACACACACACACATGCTGGGTGTAATTTATTACACTAACTGCTGGTCCCACATGCTGAGTGTAATTTATAACCCATCAGGCTCAGACTGTGGTTGGTCATGGGGGAGTCCAGCACCTTGACCACCTACTGGCCACTTTGAAACAATTTTTGAAAATTAACAGTGCTGGCTTACAAGAAGCATGGTAAAGATGCTGGATTCCGCAGGGTCAACTGCATGGTTCAGGTACCTGACTGGATGGCTTAAAGAGTGAACCAGACATGTGTGCATTCCTACCCAAAATTTCACAAAGAGAATGGAGGAGAATGGTAGCTTGGTCATATCCCCTGGGATACTTTCTCATTTTTTCTCTCTGTCTCTCTCTTTTCTCTCTGTCTCTGTCTCTGTCTCTCTTTCTCTCTCTCTCTCTCTCTAGTGTCAAGTCCATGAGCCTATAGCAAAATTTAAACACAAATAAAACCTGACTAACTGCAGTCTGAATCAATAGTTTGGAGCAGTGCCTGTTATTAAAGACTGGCCAGTAAGTTCCCTGAGGTTCCTTGAGCATGGCTACTGTTCCTCCTACTGTCATGGTAGTGGAGGAGTAGGGCTGTGCCCCATCAGAAGATCAGCAAAGGCTTGGGAGGCATGGAAAGAATGCCTGGGCTGGCCATCATCTTTCAAGTGTTTCCATCATTGAGTGGATCTCACAAATCCCTGAATCTCCCTCTGGAGGCTGGATTATCCTTAGGCAGAAAAAGAACCCCTGTAGAGGCATCTGTGGAATGGCCTTGTCACCTGAGTTTGGACATAGCTCCTGAAATATTTTCTTTGTCTCTCTTTTTCTTTCCTTCTTTCCTTCTTTCTTTCTTTCCTTCTTCCTTCTTTTCTTTCTTTCTTCCTTCCTTCCTTCCTTCCTTCCTTCCTTCCTTCCTTTCTTTCTTTCTTTCTTTCTTTCTTTCTTTCTTTCTTTCTTTCTTTCTTTCTTTCTTTCTTTCTTTTTCTTTCTTTCTTTTCTTTTTTCTTTCTTTCTTTCTTTCTTTCTTTCTTTCTTTCTTTCTTTCTTTCTTTCTTTTTCTTTCTTCTTTTTCTTTCTTTCTCCCTTCCTTCCTTCCTTCCTTCCTTCCTTCCTTCCTTCCTTCCTTCCTTCCTTCCTTCTCCCTTCCTTCCTTCCTTCCTTCCTTCCTTCCTTCCTTCCTTTCTTTCTTTCTTTCTTTCTTTCTTTCTTTCTTTCTTTCTTTCTTTCTTTCTTTCTTTCTTTTGAGACAAAATTTATTTATTTATTTTTGCAAATAAGTTAGTTTATGCCTCTCTTTGGTAAAAGGGGTTATGGAGAGAGAAAAAAATGTTTCAGAAGAAAATTACAGTGCACTTTTTAGTTTTGTCCACATCTGTTTTTTGAGACTTAATATCTACCTACTGTTTGATTAGAATCCTAACTTTTTTCCTGGCTTTATGTCTTTTTTTTTCTTTTTATTTAAATTTATTTATTTTCATTTCATTTTCTTCCATATATTCAATCACATTATTATTTGCCTTACAAAATGCATATTTCAACAGGTGAACATTTCTCCCTAGTACTGTTGATAAAACTACGAAATATCTTCAACAGATAATACCACACCTCTTTGTGCCATTAATGCTTTGCCTCCCTGTCCCTCCCCCAAATGTCCTTCCTCAGACCCTCCTCTTTCACACACACTATATCTGGTATTTACATCTATATACTGCATTTCTATATCCTTTAGACAATTAGTTTAAGTCATAGAGTGCAGACACTAGGTATATATTAAGTGGGGACATACAATGCCTCTCCTTCATAGCCTGACTTGCTTCACTCAGCAGCAAGTCCTCCATATTCATCCACTTCCTGTCAAAAGCCAGGGTTTTGTTGTTTTTATGAATGAATAATTTTCCATTGAGTATATGTGCCACAGTTTTTCTAACCATTCATCAGTTCGTGGGCCTTTGGGTTGTTTCCATGACTTAGCAATTGTGAAAAGTGCCGCAATAAACATCGATGTGCAAGCATTTTTCCGATTACGTATTCTTCTGTCCTTTGGGTAGATGCCAAGGAGTGAGATTGCTGGATCATATGGTAGCTCTATTTGTAGATTTTTCAGGAATCTCCAAATTGTTCTCCACAGTGGTTGTACCAATTTACATTCCCACCAGCAGTGTAAGACAGTTCCCTTTTCACCACACCCCCACCGGCACTTATCATATTTTGTTTTTTTAATCTTAGACATTCTGACTGGGGTTAGGTGATATCTAATTGTTGTTTTGATTTGCATTTCTCTTACAATGAGGGATGTTAAGTATTTTTTCATATGCCTTTTAGCTATTCGTATGTCATCTTTAGAGAGTGGTGTTTTTCAACTCATTCTCCCATCTTTTAAAAGGATTGATTGTCTTTTTCCGGAACAGCTGCTTGAGTTCCTTGTGAATTTTGGTTATCAGTTCCTTATCTGATGCATAGTTTACAAAAATATGTTCCCATTCTGAGGGCTGTTGATTCACACTAATCACTATGTTTTTTGCCATGCAGAAACTTCTTAGTCTGATGTAATCCCACTTGTCTATTTTGGGGATTATTGACTATGCTTTGGGAGTTTTATTTAAGAAGTCTTTCCCTACCCCAATGTCTCCCAGAGTTTCCCCGGTGTTTTCCAGGAGCAGTTTTATAGTTTGAGGTCTTTGATTTAGATCTTTGATCCACCTTGACTTGATTTTTGTCAAAGGTAAGAGGTAGGAGTTCAGATTCATTTTCCTGCAAGTAGAGATCTAGTTTTGCCAACACCATTTGCTGAAGATATTTTCTTTTTTTTCACTGGATTGACTGGTACACCTTGTCAAAAATCAGTTGGCTGTATGTTTGAGCATTCATTTCTGGGAACTCAAGTCTGTTCCGTTGGTCCACCTGTCTGTTTCTGTGCCAGTGCCATGCTGTTTTGTTTTTGTTTTTGTTTTTGTTTTTGTGAGAGGTTTTTGCTATAGGGCGTGTGCGCTCGCCAGACAGACAGAGAGAAACATAAGAGACAGAAAGTGAGAAATCACCCCCCCAAGGGGGATGGTCACGCTGCAATCCCTTCTCCTCCATTCTCCTCTCAGGATCTTGGGCATGCACGCACACATGCCTGGCATGAGTTTTAAGCCACTGGTTCTGGGATGCAAACCGCAGTCGACTACATGGGAGTCCAGCGACATAGCCATTACGCTAACTGCTGGTTCCCGACCATGCTGTTTTGATTACCACAGCTTTATAGTATATTTTTGGGTCAGGGAGTGAGATGCCACCCACTCCACTCTTCTTGTGCAGAACTGCTTTGGCAATACGGTGTCTCTTATGATTCCAGACAAACTTTATGGTTGTCTTTCCTAGATTTGTGAAGAATGTGTCTGGTACTTTGATTGGCATTGTACTAAATAGGTAGATTAATTTGGCTAGAATTGCCATTTTGATTATATTAATTCTTCCAATCCAGGAACATGGGATATCCTTCCACTTTTTTGTGTCATTTTCAATTTCCTTTTTTATCTTCTCATAGTTTTCCTTGTGAAGGTCTTTAACTTCTTTGGTTAGATTTATCCCTAAGTATCTTATACTTTTTCTGGCTATGGTAAATGGAACAACTTTTTTTCAGTTCTATCTCAGTCTACCTGTTGTTCATATACAAAAATGCTATAGATTTTTGGATATTAATTTTATATCCTGCAACTTTACTGTATTCATGTATTACTTCCAGAAATTTTTTTATGAAAACCATTGGGTCTTCTATGTATACAATCATGTCATGTGCAAATCGAGAGTTTCACCTCTTCTTTTCCTATTCAAATTCCTTTTATTTTTTCCTCTCTTCTGATTGGAATGGCCAGGACTTCCAGTACTATATTGAAGAGGAGTGGAGAAAGTGGACATCCTTTTCTTGTACCCGTTTTTAGTGGAAAAGCTTTTAGCTTTTTTCCATTGAGGATGATGTTTGCTATGGTTTTTTCATAGATAGCTTTTATTGTGTTGAGAAATGACCTGTGTATGCCGATTTTGCTGAGAGTCTTGATCATGTAGGGATGTTGTATCTTATCAAATGCTTTTTCTGCATCAATCAATATGATCATATGATTTTATCTTTCTTCCTATTAATATGGTGTATTACATTTATGGTTTTGCATATGTTGAACCAACCTTGCATTCCTGGGATAAAGCCTACCTGATCATGATGTATAATTTTTAAAAAAGTTGTTGTATACAATTTGCTAATATCTTGTTGAGAATCTTTGCGTGTATATTCATCAGGGATATTGGTCTATAGTTTTCCTTCCTTGTCCGGTCCTTATCTGTTTTAAGGATAAGGGTGATAGAGGCTTCATAGAATGAATTCGGAAGAGATTCAACCTTTTGGATCTTTAGAAATAACTTGAGCCGAATGGGGGTTAACTCTTCTTTGAAAGTTTTGTAGAATTCAGAGATGAATCCATCAGGGCCAGGGCTTTTCTTTGTTGGGAGGTTATTCATAACTGATTCTATCTCCTGGCTTGTTATGCACCTATTCAGACTTTCTATATCCTCCTGGCTCAATCTAGGTAGATTATACATGTCCAGGAATTTGTCCATCTCATCCCGATTGTCTTGTTTCTTGGCATATAGTTGATCATAGTATCCTCTAATGATGTTGTGTATTTCTACTTTGTCTGTTATATTTCCTGCTTCATTGCAGACATGATTCACCTGGTTCCTTTCTCTCTTCTTCTTAATAAGTCTCGCTAGTGGTGTATCAATTTTGTTTATCTTTCCAAACAACCAGCTTTTACTTTCATTTATGTTCTCTGTAGTTTGCTTATTTTCTATTTCATTTATTTCTGCTCGTATTTTTATTATGTCCTTTCTCCTGGAGTTTTTTGGATCTTTTTGCTGTTGCTTTTCCAACTCTGTGAATCATGATGTCAGGTGACCCATTTGCCTTCTTTCTGTGTTCCTCTTATGTGCACTAATTGCTGTGAACTTCCCTTTTATGACTACTTTAGCAGTGTCCCAAAGATTATGGAACTCATGTCCTCATTGTCATTGGCTTCCATGAACCTTTTGATTTCAGTCTTTATTTCTTCAGTAGTTGTGGAGTCATTCAGGAGTAGGTTATTAAGTCTCCATGTATTTGAGTATTTTTGAGGATTTCTCTTGAAATTACACTCAAGTTTAATTCCATCATGGTCAAAGAGGATGCTGGGAATAGTTTCTATGCCTTTGAATCTGTAGAGGCTTGCTTTGTGCCCTATGATTTGGTCAATCTTCAAGAATGTTCCATGTGGCGGTGAGAAAAAAGTGTATCTTGAGGTTTTAGGATGGAAAGTTCTATAGATATCTGTTAAGTCCATTTGACTTATGATATCATTTGGATCCTTTATCTCTTTACCTATTTTTTGTCTAGATGATCTATCCAGAGGGGATAGTGCAGTATTGATGTCTCCAACAATTAGTGTGTTGCAGTCTATCTCCCTTTTTAGATCTAGCAGTCTTTCCTTCACATATTTGGGTGCTCCTGTGTTAGGCGATTAGATTGATAAGTGTTATATCTTCTTGATCTCTTGACCCTTTTACTACAATATAATGCCCTTCTTTGTCTCTTTGAACAGTTTTTGTTTTAAAGCCTATTTCATCAGAGATTAGTATTATGACTCCAGCTCTTTTTTGGTTCTCATTTGCATGGAAAATCTTTTTCCAACCCTTCACTTTCAATCTATGTATATCTTTATCCATGAAGTGGGTTTCCTGTAGGCAACAGATAGAGGGTTTTTGTTTTTTAATCCACTCAGCCAGTGTGTGTCTCTTGATTGGAGAATTTAATCCATTAACATTCAATGTTATTATCGATGTTACTGGATCTGTCCCGGCATTTAAGTTGGCCATTGTCTTAGATGCCTTTTACTCCTTTGTTTCTGGCTGTTACTTCTTAGTTTTCCTGAAACAGTACTTTCTTCCGGTTTCTTGAAGAGCTGGCCTGGTGCTGGCAAATTCTTTCAGGTTTTGTTTTTCTGAGAAGATTTTAATCTTTTTTTCCCATATGAAGGATAATCTAGTAGGATACAATAATCTTGGTTGAAATTGTTTCTCTCTTAACACTTTCAATGCATCTTCCCATTCTTTCCTTGCTTGCATTGTTTCCATTGAGAAGTCTGGTGTTAGCCTGATGGGGAGACCTTTGTATGTCACTTGACATTTCTCTCCTGCCAGTTTTAGTATCTTATCTTTATCTGTGGTCTTAACAAGTCTGGCTACGATATGCCTTGGGGAAGATCTTCTTGAGTTGATTCTATTTGGGGTCCTTTGTATTTCTTGGGTCTGGATGCTTGAGTGCCTCTCTAGACTTGGGAAATTTTCTTCCAAGATTTCATGGAATAGGTTTTCCATCCCCTTATTAGTTTCTTCATCTTCTGGGATACCAATTATTCAGATGTTAGGACGTCCAATGGAATCTAGTATTTCTCGCATGTTATTCTCATGTTTTCTTGTTATTTTCTTTTTTTGGTGGTTTTCTCTAAGTCAGAAGTTTTATCTTCTACATCAGAGATTCGATCTTCAGCATGGTCTAGTTGACTTTTAATACTTTCGAGAGAGTTTTTGATTTCTTATATTACAGACTTCACCTCTAATAGTTCCATCTTATTCTTTCTTAGCATGTCCATTTCTTCCTTCATATAATGGAAGGACTTTTTCATCTCCTGTAGTTTATTGTCCCTTTTCTGTTCCAGTTCATAGTATTTGTTCAACATGAATGTTCTAAACTGTATCTTCGACATTTTGGTAACATCCTCTATTTTTTCAAGGAAAGGAAGGGAAATACTGTGTTCTTTTGATGGAGACATATTTCCTGTTTTATTCATACCTGAGGTTCTTCTTCTACTTCTAACCATTGGGAGATGTGTTCCCTTTGAAAATACCTATTCGAGGAAACTTAGAGTTGAAAACTTAGAGTTTCCTCGAATAGGAGCAAGAGTGTTTCCTTTATGCGGCGGAATGGAGACTGCCAAAGTCTCTCTTCTATTGTGTTTAGCAATGTGATCACAGGGAAAGTATTCTTTTCAGCTGTACAAGAAAAGTATTTCCTTCTGGCTGACAGAGGACTCTCTTGGTTGGGGATCCCAGGACTGGAGCTTTGGGGGGCAGTCCTCCCTCAGAGTTCCTGGCCCAGGGGTCGAAAGATGGGAGTGGGGTGTCTGTAGGGCTAAGGGTGTTCCTGGCTGACAGAGGGGTCTCTGGGTTGGGGTTCCCTGGACTGGAGCTTCAGTGGGCAGTCCTCCCTCGGAGTTCCTGGCCAGGGCTCAAAAGATGGGAGTGGGGTCTGTCTCTCTTTTTCTTTCTTTTTTCTCACTTTGTTTTTCTTTCTCTCTCCTGCCTTCCTTCCTTCTTTATTCCTTTCTTCTCCCCTCCTTCCTTCTTTCTTTCCTTCCTTTCTCTATTTCTCTCTTTCTTTTTCTTCCCTTCCTTTTTCTATTTCTCTCTTTCTCTCTTTTTCTTTCTTTCTTTCTTTCTTTCTTTCTTTCTTTCTTCTTCTTTCTTTTTTCTATTCTCTTCACTTCTTTGATTTTAATTACTTTAGGTCTTATGATGACATGATTTTCAAATCTATTCTGATGGTGTACCTCCTCTAAACCTTCTAATAAGTTGACAAAAGCACCTTGAGCAATCACGCATGTTCTGAAATTCTAGTTTCTATGCAGTTTGAACAACTGTCATTACTGGCTGTGGTTCAGGTCTCAAACATGGTTTGCTTTCTCACACCACCCCTCTCTGGTCAAATTTCAAAGTAATAATACTAATACTAATAAATAAAATTAAATATACAATTCTTTAAAAAGTAATCAAAGACAAATTTTAACTTGCTACTAAATCTCAACACAATGACTTTTGAAAACATCTGCTCTTACAAGTCACTTATAAAATATGTGAAATGTGGGGCCAGCAGTTGGTGTAATAGCCATGTCGCTGGACTCCCATGTAGTGGAAAGCAGTTCGAGTCCCAGACCTGGTGGCTTAAACTCACGCCAGGTGCATGTGTGTGCATGCCCAAGATCCTGAGAGAAGAATGGAGGAGAAGGGATTCCAATGTGGTCATCTCACTTGGTGGGCTGATTTCTCACTTTCTGTCTCTCTCTCTCTCTCTCTCTCTCTCTCTGTCTTTCTGGTGAGTGCACATGGCCTATAACAAAAACCTCTTCAAAAAATATGTGAATTGTTACATATTCTTTATTGGATAGTATACACAAACCACACTAAAATGTCTTTTGTTTTTTTTTGTTTGTTTGTTTGTTTTTTTTGTTTTTTTTTTTTTTCTTTTTGAGAGGTTTTTGCTACAGGGTGAGTGCCCTCGCCAGAAAGACAGAGAAAGACAGAGAGACAGAAAGTGAGAAATCACCTCCCGGGGGGAGGGCCACACCGCAATTCCTTCTCTTCTATTTTCCTCTCAGGACATTGGACACACACACACACACACACACACACATGCTCAATGTGAGTTTAAGTCACCTGGTCTGGGGCTCAAACTGTGGTTGACTACATGGGAGTTCAGCAACATAGCCATTACGCCAACTGCTGGTTCCTACAATGTCTTTCAATAACACAGTGTTTCAGATACAGGGAATTCTCATTGTATTAGCAAAGTTAAGATAAAAGATATAAAGTAGACGTTACTACATTGTCTTCAGCTCTTGCCTTTAATGGGTTAATGAACACAAAGTGAAACATGGGCCTGCTTGGTTTGAAAAGTGATCAGATTTCCCTAGTATTTATATATTTATATAACCAGTTACATGTAACCCATGTAATAAAACACTATGCACTAGGGTTTTGTCTCTGTTTTTCAGAGGTTTTTGCCTTAAGGTACATGTGCTCACTGGAGAGAGAGAGAGAGAGAGAGCGAGAAAGTGAGAAGGAAATTGAGAAATCATTCTTCAGAGGGATGGTCATACCATAATCTCTTCTCCATTCTTTTCCTGGGATCTCAGGCATGCCTTTCAGGTGTGATTTTCAAGCCATAGGTTCTGGGAAATGAATCATAATTGATCATATGAAGTCCAGTCACATAACCCTTATGCCATCTGCTGACTTTCCAGTAAGTTTTGAGTTGGCATTCACCATCTCTGTAGACAGATGAGCATTACTAATGAATTACAGATTATATCTTAGACAGGGCAAACATGAGAACCCCACTTCCTTCTCTCCTCACCCCCTCCTCTGTTTCATTGCAATCACCATATCAACACAGAATTGATTGTGATCTTTGCCATTATAGTCACTTGACTCCTTTCACTTGGGGCTGCAAGGTTTTGAAAGACATGAATCTCTCTGTATGCCACTGGCTTAATCAATAAACTTCAATAAATTTGAAAAAAATAACATTTACTGAATAAAATTTACTATCAAAATTTTTAAAACCCGAGAACATTCATTTAACCATAAGCCAGTGTTACTTAAAACAGGACTATCTAACAAAAATATGCCATAGCCATTTATCTGAATTATGGTATAGGAGCTCAATTAAATTATGGTACAGATAAAAAAGGTAAGAAATGGGCCTGGCAGGTGATGTGGCTGAAGCACTAAACTCACACATGGTTAGGCACAATTTGTGTCCCAGACCTGGAGACTTTCTTTTTCACTTTCCCTTTTTCTCTTTCTCTTTCAGATCAAACTGAAAAATAATAACTTATAGAATTACGTGAATAAATATTTTTTTACATTCTATCACTTTACATCATTACAGTTTGTAATGTGAATTTACCCAGCATGTATACACTTCACACCAGTCCAGTTGAAGATATCATACATTATTATCAACAGGTAATTATCCATTTCTGAGTCCTATAAATGTCTTGCTTCTCTTTTTTTCTTCTTGATTTCTTTCCTCATCCTCTCCTCTTTCTCCCACCTCCTTCTCACAGTGTTTCTAGAATCTAACCATTTTCCACTCTTCTGTATATTCAAATCTTTCAGTTTCCACTGTAGAGTGCAACCAGTAGATATTTATTAAGTGGAGACATGCAATGTCTCTTTCATAGCCTGGCTTGCTTTACTCAGCAGTAGATCTTCCATATTTATTAACTTTCTATCAAATGCCAGGGCTTTTTTTTATGGCTGAATAGTATTCTATAGAGTGTATATACCACAAGTTTTCAATCTATTCATCTGTTTGTAGATTCTTAGTTCCATATCTTAGCAATTATGAATAATGCCACAATAAACATAGATGTGCAAGCATTCTCCTACTGTTCTCTTATCTTTTGGGTAGATATCCAGTAGTAGAATTGCTGGATCATATGGTAGTTCAATTTGTAGTTTTTTGAGGAACCCCAATATTGTTTTCCTCAGTGGCTGGACTTACATTCCTACCAACAGTGAAGGAGAGTTCTCCTTTTACCTCAACACTGTCAACACATCAATTTTTGTATTTTTGTCTTTTACTGTTGTAACAGGGGTTAGGTGGTATCTCATTGTGGTTTTAATCTGTATCTCTCTTATGACAAGGGATGTTGAACATTTTTTTCATATGCTTTTTGACTGTTCATATGTCTTCCTTAGAGAGTTTTTTGTTCAGGTCATTTGTCCAAGCTTTCTTTTTTTTTTTTTTTATAAGCAACTTGAGTTCCCTGTGTATTCTGGTTATCACTCCCTCATCTGAGGAATAGTTTACAAAAATATTTTCTCATTCCTAGGGTTGCAAATTCACACTAATTACTGTGTCTCTTGCTTTACAGAAACTTCTTAATCTAATGTAAACCCCAGTTGTCTATTTTGCAGATTATTGCCTGTGATTTGGGGGTTTTATTTTAAAAAAGCTTTGCCTACCCCAGTGTCTCCCATAGTTTCCTCAGTGTTTTCTACCAATCTACTAATCTCTATTAAAATCACAAGTTCGTATTATGTGGTCTGGAGCCTTACTTTGTATTATGAGCATTGCCCTACAGGCAGCATATTTTTAGAATCCTCTGTGGATAGATTCCTTTAAAATAACTGATGCATACACATTATACATATTTATGGCTTTCAGTGTGATTTCTCAATACATAAATGCAATGTGTAATGATCAAATCAGGTTAATTGCATATGAACTACTTCAAATATATGTGATTTGTGTTGGAAACATTATAAATTGTTTTATGGTTTTGAGATATAGAACAAATTATTGTTAACTACATTCACCCTCATATGCTATGAAATACAAGAACACATTCCTCCTATTTAACCATAATTTTGTACCTTTACCCATCCTTATTTTATGTTCCCTCCCCCCATCATTCCCATTCTCTAGCTACTAGCTGATCTACTATTTCTTTTCCTTTCCTTTTAGGTTTTTAGGATGCGGCATCTATATTTTCCAGAGAGAGACAGACACAAAGAGGGAAAGTGAGAAATCACCTTTCAGGGAGGGTGGCCAATGCTGCATGTTGCGGGCATCATTTTCAAGCTGCCAAGTCTGTGGCTGGACCTTCTTTCAGCTTTGTGAGATTCCAGCACCTTAACTATCATGCAACCCGATGGCCCTGTAACCCACTATTATTACTAGATACATTCTAGTCTCCACATATAAGTAACACTTTAATATTTGTCTTTGTGTGCCACCTTTTTAATTGTAGAGGAAATAATTATAACATTTTTAAAAATCCACAAAATACACTGAATGGCCAAGGCAATCTAAATAAACAAATAAACACAACAAGTGAAGAAAAGATGGAAAAATTACACTATGAGCCTTTAAGTATACTATAAAACCTATGTGAACAAAAATAGCATGGGAATGGCAAGAACAAAGCAACAGAAACAGACACATAGCTCAATTTAACATCAAAGGAAAAATAGAAATAATCACTTTTTACACAGCTAATTTCTTTTTTAAAGAATTATTTTATTTAACTTTATTAATTATTATTATTTTAACTTGGCCAGAGGGAGACAGAAAAAGAGAGGGAAAGTGACAAAGCAAGATGCCAGATCTGGGACTCAAACCACAGTCAACTATGTGGGAGCCCAGCTCTCAACCACCATGCCACCTTCCAGCCTCTGATTTTCCACAATAATGCAAAGAACATACATACACTGGGGAAGAACATTACTTCAATAAATAGTGCTGGAGGTAGTGGATATTCATGAGAAAGAACAGATTACAATCTTAAATGTAAGGCACAGAACAAAACTACAGAAGAAAAAAATAAGGAAAATGCCTCAGGTACTAGTCTGAGCATAGATTTCTTGAAGAAGACCTGGAACTCAGAAGGCAACAAAAGCAGAAAGAGACAATTGATATTCTAGCAAACTAAAATGACTCTGTGAAGCAAATAATCAACAGGGTAAAGAGACATCCTGCAGGAGGGGGTAAAGGTATTTTTAATCTATTAATCTATTAAAGAATTAATATTCAGAGTATATGAGAAACTCAATAAACCCAACAGCAATAAGAAAAAAAGCCCTGATTACAAAATTGAATCAAGACATAAATAAACATTTCTATGTGAAAAAATGCTCAATGTCACTAATTACCTACAAAATATAAATCAAAGCTAAAAAATAATAAATGTGGGTCTGGATGATGATAACCTGAAAAAACTTGACACACTTTAAGTTTAAATCACAGGAGAAGGTTTAGAATTCACCTCAAGACCTCCTGAATGTGCTTGGCATACTTTTACCCATAAGCTTCAACTGCCTGAGGCTGGAGGTAGATAAAGTGTTGAGATACTGATGGAAGTGCCTGTTTCTCTGACAATAGATCTCTTTCTCTCACTTTGTTTGTCTCTTTTACTCATTAAAAGAGTAAATATTAAAACAGGTTTTTTGGAGGGGAAAGGATTGCCATATGCTAGCTGAAGAGACAGAAACAGAGAGAAGAGAACAGAAATCACTCCCAAAGGGGGGCTCCCCATGCCACAATCATTCTCTTTTATTTTCTTCTCAGGGATTTGGGCACACATACACACACACACACACACACACACACACACACACACATACAAAGTGATTTTCAAGCTGCCAGTCTATGACTTGAAACATGGCCAGTTATGTGGGAGGCCAGCACCTTAACCACAATGCTACTTGCTGACCTCTTTGAAACTTTTTTTTTTTTTTTAAATAAACAATGCTGGACAAGCAAGTAGTGTGCTGAAGGTGCTGGTTCTCACAAGGTCAACTATAGTTCAACTCCATGACTGGATGGCTAAAAAAATACGCCAGGGATATTTTCATATCTACCCAATATCCTGAAGAAAATAGGGGAGAAGGAATTATGCTTTCTCTCTGTCTCTCTCCAGTGGCAAGTGCATATGACCTAAAGAAAAAAACTAAAAATAAAACAAAACCTAATTGCATTCTGAGTCAATAGTTTGGAGTAGTACCTGTTATCAAAGACTGCCAGAAAATTCCCTTACAGTCTCTTGAGCATGAAACAATTCCTCCTTCTGCCATGGCTGTGAAGAAGTGGGGTTGTGCTCCACTGGAAAATCAGCAATTTTTGGGAGGCTTTGGAGACCAGGGAGACTTGGGTAGAATGCCTGGGCTAGACATGATTCTGCAAGTGTTAACATCATTGAGTGGGGCTCACAATTCCTTATGTCCTTCAGAGGCTGGAGCATCCTTTGGCAGAAAAAGAAGCCCTATAAAGGCATCTCTGGGCTGTCCTGGTCTCTTGGTTTTGGACATGGCTCCAGAGATATTCTTGTTTTCTTTCTGTCTTTTTGTTTTCATTTACCTTCTGTCTACCATTTGGTTATTAATTTTCTTAAGTCTTATGATAAAAACAATTTACACATCTGTTTTATGGTATATCTTATCTATTTTAATCCTTCAAATAGGTTGTCAAAAGCACACTGCCAATCACTGATTCTATAATTTTCATGTGGCTTTAACCAGTTGTCTAAAGATAATCATGAAACAGAACTTATTCTTAATTGGGTAATAAAGAATTCAGGGACTGGCAGGTGGCATGGTATTTAAAGTGCTGGACTCTCACATGGTCAACTGTGGTTCAAGTCACAGACCTGCTGGCTTGCTTTCTCACAATTCCTCTCTCTTTCTCTCTGAGTCTCTCTCTGTTCAAAGTTAAATAATAATAATAAAATTAAATAGATAATTATTTTAAAAAAGAATTCAAAGGTAAAATGTAACTGATACTAAATCTCATCACACTGACTTTCAAAAGCATCTAATCTTACAAAGCATTTATAAAATATACAAAATATTACATATTCTTTATTTGATAGTATACACAAACCACACTAAAATGTCTTTCAATGAGTAAAAGACAGTGTTTTAGGTACAGAAAATTCTAATTTCACTGACATAGCTAAGACCAAAAATATAGACATCACTATCTTATCTTCAACCCTTGCCTTTAATAGGTTAATGAACACAAAATAAAATGCAGATGAGTGTGCTTGGTTTTGAGAAGTGAAGGGATTTTCCCATATTTATATATTCATATAACCAGGTACATGTAAGCGTAAGTAAAAAAAAAAAATCTATTAGTATAAGCATGGGGACTGTAACATATAATTGAGTACTATCTATTCAATAGTGCCAAGGGAATATGATACTTATGTTCTTATCACAGAAAATGTGAAATATTTCAGGTGACATACATGTTAACTAACTTAGCCCAATTGTTCCATATTATATTTAAAACTCCAAAACCTACTTTGTATTTGATTTTTTTCTTTGAGAGGTTTTTGCTATAGGGCACGTGTGCTCACCAGAAAGACAGAGAGGTACAGAGAGACAGAAAGTGAGAAATCACCCTCCAGGGGACGATGGCCACACCACAATCCCTTCTTCTCCATTCTCCTCTTGGGATCTTGGGCATGCATGCACACATGCCCAGCGTAAGTTTAAGCCACCAGGTCTGGGACTCAAACCATGGTCGGCTACATGGGAGTCCAGTGACATATCCATTATGCTAACTGCTGGTCCCTATTTGACAATTTTTATACATGTAATTTGTATGTACATATTTTATAGATATATTTCATTTCTGTAATTTTCCTATATTTAATTTTAAAATGTATAAAATTAATGAATGTGTTCACTTTTCATTCACATCCATAACAACATTTGTTGTCTTCTCCATACATTAGTGATCCTCCTTTAAAATCCCCTCTATTAGGGTAAACCATCATCATCCAGCTAAATGATATCTATTCTCAATCGCAAGGCCCTCAAAACCTCTCTTTATAGTTTGGACACACTATGCTTAAGTTGGACACACTATGCCTAAATGGAGAGAAAAAAACTTTTTGTGGTCTTCTAGAGCCCTGGGACCATTATTCACAGCAGGTACACGTACCAGGGCAGGAGAATGCCTGAATGGCAGTCTAGGCCTAAACCTTTATGTCGTGTGACTGGGCTGAATTGTTTGTGCTGAATCACATGACTTGACTGAATTTTCTAATGCTGTCTTCTCTGTTTAGGTATCAATGAATGAAATATATATTGGCTGTGTGTGTCCCAAATCCAGAAATAATGGAGAAGGAAATTCAGTGTAGCCATCTGCCCTGGGGAATGACTTCTCACTTTCCCTTTCTCTCTATATCTCTATGCAATGAACGCACACACCTTATAGCAAAAATCTGTAAATAGATAAACAAACTGGGGCAGCAGATGGCCTGGTTGTTAAGGCACAAGATCCCTTATGGCTAACTGTGTAGTTCAAGTCCTGTACTCAACACCTTGCAACATACTCTGGACACTGTGTGTACAGGACCAAAATCCTGAGAGAAGAGAGGAGGATATGGGATTGCTGCATAGCCATCCCCCCCAGGGAGTCATTCCTCACTTTGTCTCTCACTGTCTCTCTCCAGAGTACAGTGGTCTTATAGGAAAATGCTAAAATAAGTACATAAATACAACAGCTACCTTCTATTTTGCTATTAATATATTATTGTAGGAGGGCTGGCAGGTGGTATGGTGGTAAAGATGCTGGATTCTCACATAGCCGATTACCATTTCAGTCCTGAACATGGAGGCTTGTTTTCTCACTTTTCTGTCTCTGTTTGGTCAAATTAAAAACTAATAATAACAAATAGAATTAAATAAAGAAATGATTCTTTAAAACAAATAAGTAATTAAATTGTTATAGGAAGCAATGAATCAAGTGTTAATTTTCTCCTCTGTGCTCTGCTTTAGCTAACCCCTGACCTTCACAGTTTATGACTGCCACTTTGTGCTTTGTGCCTGGGGATTTGCATGTTTAGTTTGGCATTTGAAACTCTTTCTCAAGACCATCTTTTTTTAAATTAAATAAATAGCTTAAGTATCTTAGTTGTTTGCAACTAAGCTTGTTAACACTATATAATGAAAATGTACAAAGAATAATGTTGCAATTTTTGGTTAGATTTAAGTCAAAGATATTCATTAATAAGGAATCTTCCCATGTGAATATTCCAGAAATTTCTCTAAGTCATCTGATCAAATGAACAACTATCTCTGAATATTACCTTACTTAGAAAGGTAATACATTTGAATTAAACTCAGAATTTTTCAAAATAAGCCCTAATTAAAAAAAAAAAAACTATTCTATCTTCAAACTAAAACAATTATAATAAAACTTTCTTTTCCACAAATAATAGTAAAGAAAACAAGGCATTTTGTAAAATGTAGTCCTGAACAAGTCACAGTAAAAAATAAATATATACTTAACTTCCACCTCCTCAAAACAGAGGCTACTTTCTGTTCCTCAGCCTTGGAAACATGGTGAAGAACAGCTTATAAGCCACTTCGGGCAGAGGGTTGCCAAAACAAAACTCAAGCAGTTGAACATGGACATCACAAAAGAACTTGGGGGAACTTGACCAAAGAATCCAAATTCTATTTTTAGTAACTGATACAAAGGTGAAGTGGCTTCTCGCAAGCAGCAGTGCTGCTGGGGCCTGGCCCAGCCCCATGCTCACCTATATTATGCTCCTGGGCAAGCTCTGATGCTTTTGCTCCAGTAGAGACCTTTCCCTTTGGAGGTCTGGTTTCCAGGGAGCACTTTGACTGTGTGAATGAGGTGAGCACTGACTCCATGTGGGTATTTTAAGGCATGGAGTCAGAATGTTTTTCTAACACAGCTAGGCAGAGTCCATGTGTCAATGGCCCATCTCCAGTTTATTCAATTCCTCTTCACAGACTTGTAGATCTAGGACTGCAGACCTTTGCTATGTCATCATAATCACATCTAATGTCCCTCCGCACTTTTGATTCATATTCTGTGCCTGGAAACAGACCCTGTATTTAACAATAATACTGAACATAAAACAATCCACTACTACAACTTATATGGTCACAAACATTAATGATCTTCTGTAGACCAAGCAAATGTTTTAAGCCATAATTGTCATGCATCAAATTCACAGTCAGAATCTCCAAGATCAAAATTTGCACAATACAAATGATAATGTTAAATACGCATACACAGATATACACACATTCTCGCACACACATTTCTTACAGAACTGTGCTTGGGGAAACTCCATTTGCTGAGTACCGTTGAAGGCAAATTTTGCTAACTGCTGCTCCAGGTATTTTTGTTTGGAAAATCTACCACAGTTAGGGCACAGCTGTTCAATGGATGAGCAGAAAAGAAAGATATACAAGTGGCAACCAGAAAGTTTTAAGGTCTTTCAAGTTGTATAAAATAGACCTGCAGAAACGTTTATGTGTTCTCAGGATGCAAAATTGGAGCCAAAATGTGATATCAAACCAGTTGAAAAAAGTGTACAGCAGCCATTTGTTTTTCTTTTCTTTGGAGAGGTTTTTGCTATAGGGCACGTGCACTCACCAGAAAGACAAAGGCAGACAGAGATATAGAAAGCAAGAAATCACCCCCTAGGGGGAATGGCCAAGCTGTAATCCCTTCTCCTCCATTCTCCTCTCGGGATCTTGGGCACACACTCACATGCACCTGACATGAGTTTAAGCCACCAGGTCCGGGACTCGAACCACGGTTACCTACATGGGAGTTCAGCAACATAGACAGTACACTAACTGCTGGTCTCAGCAGCCATTTCTTGAGGTCAGACCTGGTACCCAGACATGCATGAAAACTTCAGAACACAGCTTGTTGGCCTTGTCCCATATCGTCGGATTATCTGATGATGCGTGAATTTCACAAAAGGTTCATATTGTTCTCCTAGTTTGGTATTGAGGATTTACTCATACTGTTTCCAAATTTTATCTTCATAGTCTTTTAAGAGACACTCTCATATTATTCCAACTTTTTGGAGAGTAAAGGTAGGCTGATCCTTCTTCATCCAGGAGGAGTCTGGAGAACTAGGTGCTGTGAGTGCTGAGGAGTGAGGCTCTCTCTGAAGGACAAACTTCACTCTGATGAAGAACAACTTCTAAATGTCTCCACCTCTGATAACGACTATATTCTTGTTTTATGTTCTGAAAAATTTGCTCCGGAGTTGGAAGGCACTGCTAGCTGCCAGGCGGGGTGGGTGGCTGCAGAGTTGGCAGTGGGGTCTAGTCTGCAGCAGTGGTCGAGGCTCACGTCCCAAGGCCTGAGGCCTGGAGTAGAGCCTGGGAGAGGGGTGCAGTGCCCGTTTGGGGGACCTGGGGCTCAGTAGCACCGCCTTGAACTTCATGGGCCACTTCAGTGTGATGCCACACTACCTGCAGCCGAGTGGCCAGGGACTAAGAGCCGATGTGACAGTAACTGCAGTCCAACCTCCAGCTCCCCAGTGGGGCTCCTAGCCAAGCCAGGTCCAATGGTGCCTCCAGCACCCGGCAGCCTCTCATGTCCATCTTTAGTATCACCCATTACACAGTTTCTGTGGTTAAGTTCTGAGCACTGAATAAATGGCCTTTCCTTTCAAGCAGTCTAACTGGCCCAGTTGAATCCACCTGTTGCTCTCTCAACTCCTTAATTTATTACTTTGGCATTGTTTTCCAGGACAGACTGTGACATATGGGTAAGTGCCTCATCCATGTTATTCACTTCTATTTCTCTTTAACTGTCTCCTGCTCACTGAGGCCACATGAAGAATATGAGAAACCTACTGCACATACTGAACACCTTAGCCCATTCTAATCCACTGTTCAGGGGGTGTGTGGGTGTTAGTGTTGCCCTCCCCACTGTAGGGAAACACACTGACTGGGCCTTGCTGGAAAACAGCTCAAAACAGTTCCTTGGAGGTCTTTACACGAAGGTGGCCATCAGATAGCAGTGAAGGGAATCTTGTACTATCTACTTTTATTTACATTATTTCATTTTATATTGGTTGCTAAGAAAACTATAAGCCCTGTGTACCACGATTGCATTTCCCTGATGAATCTGGCAGTTTGGAAAACATAATGGTGTGCGTGTGTGTGTGTGTGTGTGTGTGTGTGTGTGCATACACGTGTGCCCAAATCCCAAAAGGAGAAATGGAGAAGGGATTGCAGTGTGATCATTTCAGGAGGATTCCTCTCTTTCTCTCTCTCATATGCTCTAGCAAAATTTTTAAAGCCCATTTTAAGTAATTTATTGCTTATTGCTTTAATAGTCACTTTTCTCTTTATGAAGACCAGTTAGAAGGGCAGGAAAATATAAAATGCTTGAAAAATCATCATCAAGATAACCAAGTGCGGGGGGCCCTGCAGTTAGCGTAATGGCTATGTCACTGGACTCCCACATAGTCGACCGCGGTTCGAGTCCCAGACCCGGTGGATTAACCTCAGGCTGGGTGCGTGTGCATGTGTGCCCAAGATCCCTAGAGGAGAATGAAGGAGAAGGGATTGCGGCATGGCCATACCCCCTGGGAGGTGATTGATTTCTCGCTTTCTATCTCTCTCTCTCTGTCTGTCTGGTGAGCACACACGCCCTATAGCAAAAAGAAAAACCTCTCCAAAAAAAAAAAAAAAAAAAAGATAGCCAAGTGCATTGGGACCAGAAGGTGGTGTGGTGGATGGGATGCTAGACTCCCACATAGCTGACCACAGATTGAGTCCCAGGCCCAGTGACTTGCTTTCTCACTTTTTTTCTCTCTCTGCCTTTCTCTCTTGTCAAATTAAGGAATAATAATAAAAATAAATAAATAATTCTCAAAAAAATTAAAAGATAGCCAAGTACACTTGGAATGTACTTCTGTGTTCTTTCCAAGCTACTTTACACCTGTGCTAGTTAATTACACTAGATCTTCTGAAATGTTAAAAACATGAATATGGAAGATGGAAATAGAAAGTGTCAGCACAACTGCACATAAGGGAAAAAAAATAATAAAAGTTGAAGAATAGTGCTGATGTGTACCTGTCAGTGTGATAAGCCCTGCTCATAGAGTTCTCTGTATAAATTAGCTTATGTTCTCAAAAACTAGCTTTTCTTTTATTTTTTCTTGAGTTTAAATGCATTTCATTTTTAGACAACCTACATGACATGTTTTCTTTTCCTTAAAAATAATGCCTCCACTCCAAATAAGTCACAGTTAAAATAAATGAAGAGTTCAAGGTGACATCAGTCCCATTTGTCTTTAGTCTTGCTGTTTTGTGGATGACAAGCAGCAGTCAGTTATGATGACAGGTGATAGATCCAAAGTAACTGCCAAATTTGTTAACATTTTTCCATTTCTAAACCATCCTTATAGAACATTATATATGGGGTCACACCATTCTCACAGTAGTCCAGTAGAGCAACCATGCCATCTGGATTCATGTTTTCACCAATAAAAAACTTTTTTTTTTTTTTTTTTTTGGAGAGGTTTTTGCCATATGGCGCATGCACTCACCAGAAAGACAGAGAGAGACAGAAAGTGAGAAATCACCTCTGAGGGGGATGGCCAAACCACAATCCCTTCTCCTCCATTCTCCTCTCAGGATCTTATGCACACATGCACATGCACTCAGCATGAGTTTAAGTCACTAGGTCCAAGATTCAAACTGCGGTCAACTACATGGGAGTCCAGCGACATAGTCATCATGCTAACTGCTGGTTCCAAGAACTGGTGGTTTTTAAAATTAGCAAGAATATGCTTGATTTGTTCTGCAGCCCCTGTCATAAATGGTTTTACTCTTTCTGGTCTCTGTTCTTCAAGTTTGCCTTTGATTGATTTCATGTAATCTTTGATGTACTTCTTATAGGCTTGTTTTGTGAAGCTGGTTTCCTGCAAGTGATGGTTCATGACAATGTCAACACCAGTGACTACTGTGCTTTTGGTACCTTTGCCCTCAGGGCCTTCAGTGGAGGCATTTCCACCAATGAGTGAGTCATCAATGTTACCCTCTGTCCTAGTGACCATCTTTCCCTCCACCTCCAGGCCCAGTCTGTCCGCGATCTCCCAGATCTTGTAAATGTAGGAAAACATCTCATTGTGGCTAGTGAGATCCTAGTAGATAATCATGATGACTGCTGAAGGGAGACAACAAACAGCCTTGCTTGCTGAGTAGGAGCCCAGAGCTTGGAGTGCAGTGCAGCCAGAGCAGCACTTGGGGAGAGGGAGTGGGCAGAAAAGCAAAACTAGCTTTTCTTGCTTCTATATCTAAAACTATCTTTAAATTTCAAAGCCAATTAAAAATGAGGTCTTTCTGGGCAGCAGGATATCTCCTGTGGGTCCCTGAAGGAACCCAGTCCTGGGAGATCTGCCTGCATCAGGTGTGGACCATTCTGTCCACACCTGGAGACAGTGGCCCTTGAGGCAGGACCCTGAGTTTGTATTTGGACTCAAAGTTGAGCCTTTAGGTGGAAAGCTGGGAGCTCCTGCTGGGGGACACATTTTCTTAGGAACCAGGTTTGTTGTGTGTGGTTTCTGTTCAAGAGTGACTGGGTCTTTAAGAAAGTGTTAAAGGCCACCTGGGACTGTTTTCTTAGTGCTGAGAGGTGAAGTCCAATCCAAGACCTTTATATCCAATAAGAGAAGATGTGCTTGAGCACCAGTGAGGTAAGCAGTGACATCTCTATTCAGCACCAAAAAGTTAGTCTCTGATGTGAACAAAGCTCTCCTGGAGCTAGTTTGGGATCCCTTTCCCTCCTAGAGGTTGGCAATGGGTCCATGCTCAGGGAGAGAATAACACTCTCCCAGTCTTCCATCTTGATCTGCTTAGGCTCCAGGTGCTTTGACCAGTTTGGGTCCTGGTGCTTTGTGGGCAAGGATACCACCTCTAATACTTGAGTTACCCGAGAGTGAAAAAGACCCTCGGCTGCATTGCTCACCTGGCTGTGGGTCACAATGGGGATGGGGCCATACAAGTACTGTTTTGTGGTAGTTTTTTATCAGTAGCTGGTGCTCACTGTTGTATTGTGGTTACCATCTGTACAAGGTGGTCTTGTGAAGTCCCAGAGACCTGGCTAGTAGCACAAGAGTGCAGGTGACAGGGTTAAGGCCCATAGCAGCTGCTGTGGAATGGTGATTAAGATGGAATGTGTAGGGGCCAGCATGTGGAATGGGGGTTGAGCTATGGGATTCCCACATGGCCGACAGCAGTTTGAGTCTTGGACCTGGAGGTTTGCTTTCTCACTTTCCCTTTCTCTCCCTGGTAAATTAAAATAATAATGATGATGATAAATAAAATTAAATAAATAATTCTTTTAAAAATATGATGAGGAACCAACAGTTAGCGTAATGGTTATGTTGCTGGACTCCCACGTAGTCGACCGCGGTTCGCGTCCCAGACCTGGTGGCTTAAAACTCACGCCAGGCGCGTGTGCATGCGTGCCCAAGATCCCGAGAGGAGAATGGAGGAGAAGGGATTGCGTCGTGACCATCCCCTCTGGGGGGTGATTTCTCGCATTCTGTCTCTATGTCTCTCTCTGTCTCTCTGGTGAGTGCACGTGCCCTATAGCGAAAACCTCTCAAAAAAAAATAAAAATATGATGGAATTTTTCGATAAGGAGACCGTGATTGCTCTGGAAAACCTGTCTTCCTAGGTGAAGGCAAGTCTGGACTGTGATGTGTCAGGCTCTGACACAGGGGGCAATGATCTTTCCTCAACAGGCTCTCTGGAGTCTAGGCTCCAGCAGGGTAAGCAGACAGCACTCCACATGGTTGGGAGAGGCCTGGCCCTCCTAGAAGAGAACAATCCCAGAGTGTCACTAACATAAGGCAGCCCCAGCCTGTCTTTTTCTAAAAGCCTGCTCTGTTTATTTGCTTCCGAACATAGGATCATTCCTATAGATGAGCTTTTGTCCAGTTCTCCCTGGGAAAACGTGGCGCTGGGATGAAATGATGATTCAGATAGACACTGGGAGGCTGATCCCAGTCAGTCTTGTTCTCAGTCCTGTGGTATGGATTCTTTTTAGGAGCCAATGTTATTGCTTCTACAGTTGTGCAAAGGAACAAAGTGGCTTCTAATTTTCCATTGGGCTGTCTCTACCCAAAGCTTTCTTTCCATTTACTGTCTGCAAATTGTCAGACATTAAATTGAAGTCAGGTGGTATCACAGTCCATTTTTGCACCATGAAGACCCTATTCCTGGGAGATGGGTGGACAGAAGTTTTCAGCATTGATGGTTTCTATCAGGGAAGGCTGTGGTTGTATGAGCTCGGGGGTGGGCTGTGGTGTCTGTCATGTCTCTGGTGGTTGTGATGTCTGGAATGTCCATGTTCAGAAAGGAGATGTACAGCTGCACTAACTTCTAAGGGGCTCAAGCACCTCCTGCTTCTCTCTCTTCTGGCTGCATAGGGAGGGAATGTGACCTTGATGTTTACTGGGAGACCTGAATGTGAGCACACAGGACAGCTGTAGCAGTGGTCTCTGAACCTCAAAAATGGTGGCCATCCTGAAGACAGAACTCACTGCTGCTTCTTCAAAAGGAGTGACATGGGTAGCTAAGGAAAAGGATGCCATAGTCACCTCCTGGGACACAAAGATCTCGAGGTGGCCTTGAAAACGAAGCCCAAGGGCCTATGCCCACTTCCAGAGCCATGCAAGGAGCAAAGGTGACCAAAGGCGCTTTCATCAGGTTTTGAACTCATAGCCCTCCAGAAGTGCAATAGCCCAGTTGCCCCTGCCACACCACCCACTACTGCACAGAGAATTGTCACTGGCACTGTCCTGGGCTGTGAGAGGGCCCCAAGGGAGGGGAGAGGTCTGTGGGGTAAGAGCTGAGAAAGGGACCACTGTTAATTTTTCTATTAACTGAAAACTGCTCTAAAAATATTGCCCATCTTTTTTTCTCCAAGTTTTTGTCATAGGGTACAGGCACCCAGTGGAGAGAGACAGAAACAATGAAAGGGAAAATGATAAATCACTGCACACAGAAGATACCTACACTGCAACTGCTTCTCCTTCATTCTTCTCCTGGGATCTTGGACACACACCACACGTGCTGGTATAATTTTCAAGCTGCCAGATCTGGGACTTGAACCAGGGTCAATCATGTGTAAGTCTATCATCTTAACCATGATGCCACCTGCTGGACCGTAGCCCAATTTTAAGAAAAAAACACATTTTCCCAACTGTAAATCACCTAAAACATTTCTAACTGCAATAGAGATGTACTCTAAGTATAAAATATACAATAGGTTTTAAAGATTTTTATATAAAAAAGAGTGTATAGTACTTATATAATTTAAATCCCTAATATATGTTGTGATAGTAATACTTAGTTTGAATAAAACAATATTTTCTAAAATGCAGGCTTCTTATGGTGTCTGACTCAGTCATTGCAAAATGTACCCACCACACACACAAATGAGAGTATGGCCACGGCAGGAGTTCTATGTCCTGTGATGGTCACATATCATTATGGCCTCCCTCACTGCTTTGTTGCTTCTGATGTAGGGTGAGGCTAAAGACATGTACCTTCCTGCTGCCTGTAGAAATGTTAAAGGCCTAATTCTGGTAACTGGGATTGTGGAAATGGGGTCTTTCCTGATGCAATTTAATTAACATGAGGTCACTTAGGTGGTATGAAACCCAATATGATCAGGGTCCTTATAAAAATGGAAAAAAATGCTTTGTGACCAACCAGAAATTGGAGTGAGGTAGGTGTAAACCGAAAACTGCTGAAGATTCAATACCAAAACCAGAAGCTACAAGAGACAAGGACAGAGTCTATGCAGTCTCAGAGGATGCCTGGCCCTGATGAAGCCTTGACTTCACACTCCCACCCTCCAGAACTATGGGATAAAAGGTTTCTGTTTTGAAAGCCATGTAACTGGTGGTACTTCCTTACAGCAACCTTGGAAAAGCTACAGGTGGCAGTTCTGTTCCAGTTAGGAGTGGCTTTCAGAAAAACTGCTTGCTATGGGCAGATGTACCTTTTCACATAGAGAAGATGGAGACACTGAGGTATTTGAGAGATCAGAGATATTGTTCTAAGGAATTGACAATTTTGCTGGAGATTATGGGGCTTAAGAGATCTAATGTGGGAGAAAGAGCTTTCAAAAAATGTTGCAGGTCAGGAATATCTAGTACTTCCCCACTAATCTTTTAAGAAAAATAGATACTGGGACCAGCAGATGGTGTAATGGTTACATCATTAGACTCCCATGTAGTCAACCATGGTTCACGTCTCAGACTCAGTAGCTTACAAATCATGCCAAGTACATGTGCATGCCTGCCAAAAATCTCAAGAGAAAAATGCAGAAGGGATTGTAACATGGTCATCCCCCGGGGGGGTTGTCTCTTTCTGTTTCTCTGGCAAGTGCACACACCCTATAATAAATATGTCTCTTAAAAAAAAAAGAAAAGAAAAATAGTTCCTTTTACAGTTCAGGATAAACCCAAGAAAACTCTCTGAGTACTGAATTTTTCCCTTCTCCTTTCCTCATTTGGTGTCTGAAACTCTGGTTGTCTCAGTTTCCCAATAAGAAATCTTATTATTGACTTCTAGATTACATAGACTAATTTACAAGGATATAGATAAATGTAGATGAGGAGTCAGGGTTCCTGACATCAATATGGGGTTGGGGACAAATGCAGAGCAATGCGTCTGACTTGAGAAGTAACACCTTGGACCTTGAAATGCACAATTCTGGTGTTGAGTAACTCTGGATGTGATTTACAATTTAAAAACTATACCAAATCTTGGGATGGGATTTCCTAGAAGCCAGTGGACTAAGACAAAAAACTAAAGAGGGAGAAAAACGCTTAAATTTAATTTGGTAAATTAAAATTTCATGAGGAAAATTAAAAGTAAAAAGGAAAGCCCAATAATCCCCACTTAGAAGATAAATTCACTTAGAAAAATACAGCACTAGCAGGGAAATATCAATATAAACTTACATCAAGTATATTTAGGTTCTTCAAAGAAATAAAGAAAATAATCCCATACAAATAGAATGAAATATGGTGAAATAAACAAAACAGAACAAGCCAGGCCAGCAAGTGGTGTCCTAGACCTGGTGGCTTGTAAATCATGTTGGGTGCATGTGTGCATGTCCCTAAAGTCCCAGAAGGAGAATAATAAAGAAGAAATTGTTGCATAGTCGTCACTCCTAAGAGGTAATTGTAAACTTTCCCTTTCACTGTCCGTCTCTCTTCAGGAGCAAATGTGCCCTATAGCAAAACAAACAAACAAACAAGATGTTATTTTGAGTTGTCACAACCACAAAACATTCCAAAAGCAGAGAGTGAATGAAAGAAACTAACTGTGAATATCTTGTCTGAAAGGGCTGCTGTAACCTGTCTTGCATTCTTTCTGTCCTCTTCCCTTGACCTTCCAGAAGTGAGCATGGGGTTATCAGACTTAATATTTTTATGTTACTTAATTCTACCTTCTGTTTCCACCTGCTGCCCTTGCAAGTGTCCTGCCCTCAACTGCCACTGACTCTAATGACCCTGATCTTGTCACATCAATTTTCACTTTCTATCCTGTAATGGGCACCCAATTACAGACAAAATTTCTTCCCTGACTCAAATTATCTATTTCTTTAGCAATCATCTCTCCTCTCCTTCTGCCTTGTCCTTCATCTAAACACACTTACCTCCAAGCCAGTGATGGGGTCTGGGCTGAATTCCAGAGGACATTTAAGCCTCCCCTCCAAGGACAGCATTAAAGACCCTTCAAGACCTAACTCAAAGTTAGCATCTTTTTGTCTCTGTGTGTACCCCATGTTGTAGCCAAAATGGCATGACCACACCCAGTTGCTCAAATCCAGAAGTTGTAGAATTATTCTGTAGTCATCTCTGAATGGGTCATTCCAGAGCTTCATCCTCACATCTAATCCATTCTCAATTCATCTTAAATTCACATCTCCCCATATTCCAAGTCACCACTTTCTATTCCCTGAATATCTCCAACAGTCTCCATCTTGATTTTTCTAATTCTATTTTTGCCAGTCCCAATCCATTGTCCTCACAATAGTTAATTTTTCCAAAAAGTGAATTAGATCATATTGTTTTTCTACTAAAAGCATTTGAAGCCTTCCTCACTTCTCTGAGGTAAAATCCAAGATAGTCAATAAGATCTTATCTTTTCAACCTTCTCTTACATTCCTGTCCCTGTTCTCTACTACACTTCATGCAGATGGGCCTTACTTCCCTTTTATATTTGCACCAAAATATTGCTACTATTGTCTTTGCATAAACTCTTACATCATCCTCAAATACTGTTTCTCGCTCACAATCTGGTTAACTCACTCTTCTCATGTAAATTCTTCAGTCTCCCTAGAGTGTGGTTGGTGTTGTGACCAACTGTTATTCTCTTTTGTAGGAAGCTACAGCTTTCTTTGTAGACTTTAGCACAGTTAGAGCTTATCTGTATTCTGTATAGTTAAGATGACTGTCTCCCTTTATTGGACTACAGACATGTTCAAAATTGCTGTATTCACCAATAGGTATCCAAGTACTGAAAATATTCCTGAGGCAGTGAGTTGCTGAGCAATTGCTTGTTAAACAAATGACTACATTGATGATATGACTTCAAATAAAACTCAAGAAGTAAAAACTAAAACAGCCATCTCAGAAGACTATATTTCAAAGACACTCACAATAATATTTCCCACCCCAAAAGCCCTTCTATAACCTTGCCACATGAGCATCAAAAAATATGTTGAAATGTTCCTGTTTATTTTCTTTTAAGTGTGTTGTGCTTCCTTAAAACCATGACAGTGAAATCTCTGTCAAGCAGATTCTGCATCTTCCCTTTAGTGTCAGTACCTGCACTTCATGTTGTCCATTGGTAGCATCACATTCTCCTGCTTATTCTTCATGCTTGTGTGTGTGTTGATGTTTGTACATTGTAAATCTGGTATTTAGCTATTGTTTGCACTCTGGCCTAGTTTGTGATGGTAGAGATACCCCAGTGCTGGGACAGAGTAAATGAGAAGTCCATGGTGATTCCTATTGCCACTAGGGACCACAGTCCTAGCTGCAGGAGAGCTCTGCAGTCCCTGATCATCCCAACATAGACTATTTCTCAGGCCCACAAACCTGCACTACTACAAAGAAGGAACATTGCAGAGAGTCACCTCACCATCTGGGCCCCAGTCAGCTGCAGCATTGTACCACGTCGAAGCAGATCCACTGCCAAATAGACTCTACCCTGACACACAACAGTGCTTGTATCTTTGCATCTCTGAGGTGCCATGAGTAGCCCAGAACACAGACACAATGGGTAAAGCATGTACACCCAGTTAGACTAAGTGGTATGCTTGGGACAAGTGTACACACATTAGGGAGTGTGAAAAGCCGCCTATGGCCCTGGCCACCACAGAAGGGCACAATTTCCTCCTCGCTGGGGCTCTAAAAGTAGTGTGTGCTCTGCAGGAACTGCAAAGGCCAACTACAGTTAGCAGTCACTACAGAAATAAATAAAAGGCATTTACATTTGAAAAGAACATATCCAGTACCTTTATTTGTGAGTTATGTAACTCACCTTTTAGAAAATCACTAGGAATTGACTACAGACTATTAGTACAAACAAACAAGTTTAGAAAAGTAAGAGGATATAAGATAA
The DNA here is from genome assembly GCA_026018925.1 of Tupaia tana. Classification (NCBI taxonomy): domain Eukaryota; kingdom Metazoa; phylum Chordata; class Mammalia; order Scandentia; family Tupaiidae; genus Tupaia; species Tupaia tana. The sequence continues at coordinate 2,902,710 of JAKSZU010000025.1, read as the reverse complement.
ATATACCAAAATAAATTATATTTCTTTTCTTTTTTCTTTTAAGTTTGTCAAAAGGTATGTTCATTCACTGAAGAGAAAAAGAAAAGAGAAAGCAAGAAAGCACTTCAAATGGACCATAGTCATGTTGCAATCCCTTCCCCTCCATCTCTCCTTTCTTTTGAGATTTTGGCTATGCCTTCAAACACACCCCACATATTTCTCAAGATAGGACTTGAACTGTGAAGTCTGCCATGCGGGATCTGGCTTTCTTAAGTCCATGAAGTTGGCTCCTTAGGCTAATTATTTCCTTAAGAATAATTTTAACATAAAACAGGTAAACTTGAACTCTGAAAACAGCAATACATGTATAACGTTGGAATAACTGACAACTCTGAGTCTCCTTTCCATGTTTCTGAAAAAAATATTACCATCCTAGGAAGAAGATAGAAATTGCTTCTTGGTCTATTACTAGACATGAGCACAAGGTGAACTCTACACATCCAAATGTGTATTATGGATTATAGTCTCCATTTTCCTCTTCTTTTTTTTTTTTTTTTTTTTTTGGTAGGCATTATTTACTTTATTTTATTTGCTACTACTTTAAATTTGACCAGAGAATGATGGAGAGAAGGAAAACATGAGAAAGTAAGTTGCTATGTCCAGGACTCAAACCATTTCAGCCCTGTGGAAGTCCAGCACCTTAACTACCACACCACTTGCTGGGCCCTATTGTCTTCATTTTAAAACACAGTAAACTGAAGCCCACAAAGAGAGTAAACAATACCTATATCTTAGAGGCGGGAATGTCAGTGATTGATTCCCCCACACACTCCCTGCCAATCATCCTGTATTTAAATAACAACTCCCCCCCACCTCCCAAATAACATACCAGTATGTGTTTAAGAGAGAACTGGTATGTAAATGTGGGAGGAAGGGGCCAGGAGTTTAAAAGTAAAAGGTAAGAGAGTACTGTGCAGATTGAGACTAAGTTCTTTGTGAATTCTATATTCACTCTTTCAGAGTCACTGAAAGACACAGCATCAAAGACACAAGATTTTGAAGATGGTAGGGCATATAACAGAAAAAAACAAAAACCAGGGGTAGGTCTTGAACAAGATTATGTCTCTTACACTGCCCAGTAAACACTCCCAATCTTTACCACCTTTTCACACCATCCCCTCATTTCACCACTCTAGTCTAACATTAACCTGATGAATCAGGATGGGCATTTTGGGGCCAGCAGGTGGCCTGGTGGCTTAAGGCACTGGAGTCCCACATGGCTGAGTGTGATTCAAGTCCCAGACCTGGTGGTTTGCTTTTTCACTTTCCCTCTCACTCTTTCTCTCATCAAATTAAAAATAATAATAATAAATATAGTTAAATAATAAAATAATTTTTAAAAGATGGACAATTTTCTGCTTGAAAAGAAACTCATTGGTACAATATATATATAAAATCTCTTCTGGCCTGGTTTGTGGTCGAAATCAAGGAAGAATAGATAAGTCAGGTACATCTCCAACACACACACACACAAATTAAAGATTTGTTAGATAAAACATGGGAATTTTTAGGCAGGTAATTATTGGACACTTGAAGTGTAAATAGACTTGGAATTTGAAATACACCTATCCTAGAATTTGCTATCTTAACATAAACAGTAGGACAGTTTTCAATTGTAATACCCATTGAACACTCAAAAATCAGCTTATTGATTGAGGATAAACATATTTTAATGACTGCAAGAGGATCACCATAGTAATTATTTGTTTCTTAATAAACTAAAAGACATTTTTTATCCTTTAGATTGCATACATTGCAAAAAAAGTCCATAGTTCTATAACAGAAATAATTATTTCAGAACAACAAAAGGTTTTTTTTTTCTTTAGAGGTTTTTTGCTATAGGGCGCATGAGGTCGCTAGAAAGACAGAGAGGGAACCAGCAGTTAGCGTAATGGCTATGTCGCTGGACTCCCACGTAGTCGACTGTGGTTCGTGTCCCAGACCCAGTGGCTTAAAACTCACGCCAGGTGCGTGTGCGTGTGTGCCCAAGATCCCTAGAGGAGAATGGAGGAAAAGGGACTGCGCGTGACCATCCCCCCCGGGGTGTGATTTCTCGCTTTCTGTCTCTATGTTTCTCTCTGTCTGTCTGGCGAGAGCACACGCCTTATAGCAAAAACTTCTCCAAAAAAAAAAAAAAAAAAAGAAAAGAGAGACAGAGAGACAGAAAGCGAGAAATCACCCCCTGGGGGGATGGCCATGCCGCAGTCCCTTCTCCTCCATTGTCCTCTTGGGATCTTGGGCACGCATGCACACGCGCCCGGCGTGAGTTTAAGCCACCAGGTCTGGGACTCAAACCGTGGTTGGCTATGTGGGGGTCCAGCGACATAGCCATTACACGGACTGCTAGTTCCAACAAAAGTATTAATTTACTTATTAAGGTCATTGGCTGACTCATGCACGAATTTCTCCATTGTCCCTTAAACATCAAACCAGGATTTAATAGATCCAGGATCCTGTCTCTCACTCATGCGGATAGAGACCATTCCTCTACCTTCAGGTTCTGGTCTCCTGATAACAGGACTCTCCTCTGTGAAAACACAGGAAACTTCACATTGTTGCCTAATCCAGGATCGCAGAGCCTTGTGAGAAATGTAGTCTCTGCCCCGATGACGTCATCAGCACAGGCCAAGGAGGGCGGCTTTTTCAGATTCTCTCTCCGCCTGTGGAACTCAGTTCATTCCACGTGGTCGCTGGGCAGAACCTGCCGCTGTGCTGACCGTGCTCTGCTGGACATGGTGTCCATGACGGTGAGTCTGTGAAAGAGAAGGGTTGTGCTTTTGAGGATCCTTGTAGGGGAAAGCTGTCCTTCTTCTTTGGAGGGAGCAGAAACGTGGAGGAATGTCTGGTGGAGGAGGAGGGGCGCCTGAGGGAAGGTGCAGCCTCTGGTCCGGGCTGGGTGGGGAGAGCGACAGGAGCGTCCGGACGTGCAGGTCTGGGGTGAGGAAAGAAGTGACCTGGGCTTTGCTTTCAGTAGCTGCTTTGTCAGAAGGTGGGTGTGTGCATTCAGTTGTACAAAGGGGACTCTAGAAGCTCCGGAATGGGGTGACCCAGTCCAAGCTGGGCACGGGGTCGGTTTGTTATATTTTGATCAGCGAGAAAGAAGAGGACACCCAGTCATAGCCAAATTATAGGAACCTTTATTACCGGCGACTGGGGAGCTCTTGTATCTCTGAAAGACCCCACAGCCCCAAGTGTAGGGAGAAGGGTGCTTGTAAAGGCAAAAAGCACATTTGCGTTGATGTGGCTGGAATGGTAACCATTGAGGAGGGGGCGGGGAAGAAAGGGAGAGGGGATCCCAGTGGAAAGCGGTTACAGAAGCCTGATCAAGCAGGTTAGTAAGGGCACTTTCCAGTCCTTTGCCTAAACACAATGGGTTTTCATGGCTTGGGGCAAATTATCACTAAGGAAGTCCTCAAGGTTGGGGGTTTCAGGTTATTTAGTAAAGACAGCAGGAATGTCAATCACTCTTGTTTACACAAAAAGTTGGAAACAAGTTTCCAATATAGAGTTCACAATGGAGGTTCTCCTGCTTCAGGTTGAGGAGCCAGGGGGTCAGAGAACCAGGAGTTCAGCTTCCAGCTCTGCTACAGGATCCTGATGAGAGAGGAGTAAGCTCTCTGGTTAGGTAGATAGGGTGAGGAGTCCATGGAATGGGGGGTAGGAGACAAATAGAGTCAGTACAGTGAAGCCTTTAATAAAAAATACATTCACAACTCTCAGCAGAAATCAATTATTAGCTCTTGCTTCTTGCTTGGACAGAAAGCTGCTTGCAGCCTGCTTGAGATAATTACAGTAGCATGATTCATATCATTGCTACATTCCAAATGAAAAGTGTAGTGCCTCTTGGTCTGGAGAGCAGCAGAGGGAGGGACCTTGAACAATGAACTCTTCTTTCATGTTTCAAAAAATTTATGAGCACTTGTCGACTGGCTAGAAGTAGACAAACTGGCTATAGTCCTGAGCAGTGTTCAACTCAAGGACAATGATTAGTTTAAGACTCCTGGTGGCACAAAACTCTTGTGCTGGCTTCACCTTTTAAAGTGTTTTTTTTCTCCATCTCCTTAGACAAAATTAATTTTCACTTTTTTTTTTTTTTTTCCTTGTCAGGGTCCATTCTGACACCCTAGGTATACCCATTTACTTAGCTGGAAGTTTTGACTCTTTTACAATAAACTTTGCTTACTATACTCTCCTTTTGTCCACATTTCTAATTCTTTGTGACCATCAGAGAAGAACCTGCCCAGGTGTTGTATTTGAACACCTAGCACTTCATATCATGGATGCTACTCTGTATCTCATTAAGTTTACCCATCTGTAATACTAGCCTATTTCCAGGACTAGTGAAATGCCCCCAGTTTCCCAGTGAAATAACTGTGGAGTCTTTGCAGAGTGTTCCTATAGCAGCTGTGTTCGTGGGGTGTCTTGGTGTCTTAAAGTGAATGAAGCCTCTAGTCCCCTCCTGCATTTCTTTGACTTGCCTAGCACTCCTGGGTAAGTTACTTTTTTTCTTTTAAGATTTTTGCTATGGGACACAAGGACTTGCCTGAAAGATACAGATATGGGCAGAGTAGGTGGGGAAGAACGAGAAATCACCCCTCAGGGGGTGAGCATGCCCAAATCCCTTTTTCTCCATTTTCCTCTTGGGATTTTGGGCACATGTGAGCATATTCTGGATGTAATTTTCAAGCCACTGGATCTGGGAACCAAACTACAAAGTTGCATGTGGATCCAGCAGCCTTTCCCCAATGCCACTGGCTGGCCCACTCCTGGGTAAATTTAAAAACTTTTAGGGGCCATCAAGTGGTGTAGTTGTTAAGGTTTTGAACTCCCACTTGACTGAAGGAAGCAGCAGCCTTTACAAGACCTGGCATTTTGAAAATCACACTAGATGCATGCACCTTTGTGTCCAAAATTCCAGGAGGGGAATGGAAGAGGGGATTGTGATGTGGCCATCATCCTTGCTGGGTGATTTCTCATCCCCCCCCCCCCTTTTGTCACTTTCCAGCAAGTGCATTCACCCTATGGCAAAAACCTAAAGGGGAAAAAAGAATCTCATGTAAGTTCAAATTCAGAATCTAGTGACAGTGATTTCTGTTAGGCAGTTTGGTGAATGGTAGCATTTTATTTAAAATAAAGTAAGTATTGTGAAGTTAGAAAATTACACAGGTAGGAATCTCACCTGAAAGAACACCCCTATGGCCTGAATACTGTATTAGTACTTCAGAGCAGTGGCAGAAAAGCCTGGGAAAGGAAAAAAAAAATTCAGTTTACCTAAAGTAACTACTGATCTTTCTCCATGGAATGGACAAAATTTGGATAATCCTACCTTCTTCTAAAGCACTGGATGCTGCTCAGAGGTTTAGACCAACTTTCAGAAGGGATAGAGAGTTTGACTGAGATGGGTAGGCAAAGCACTAATGATGTTACGTATTGGAGAAGGCTTAGAGTGGTCTGGCATGAAGTTATAACCTGTCATCCTGAGAGTGTCTACAGTGCTCTGTAAACAGACTCCATTCTTTCAATCTGTTGTCATTGTTTCCTGTGTGTGAGCTCACTTAAACCTGATCTGTCACCAAATTTCGCAAATAGAGAAAAGCGGATGCACCATCTTGATAGCTTTTCCTAGTAGTTCAGAAAGGGTTGGCCAAAGCATTTCTGCCTTATAAGAAAAATGGAAATAAATTAGATTTGAGATGTGTCTTTCCCAGAGTGTGGTTATTTGTAGATGCTAGACATTCTGATGTTTGGCTAGTATTATGTTTTTTTATCAGATTTCAATCAAATGAACCATTTTTTTTACTTTCAAAATTTTTTGTGTGACATTGAAGTTAACACAAACATGACTTGCAATACCGTTCCTATCCTTCAACAAATTTTGTGACTTATGTGGTTTCAAAGAGTTTTCCACTTAATAACAGCAATGTCTTATTAAGATGATAAATTCTGCAGAAAATTTAGAAGAGCTTTTTTATTTCTTCTGTTTTTTAAAGGTATTTTTGCTGTGGGACATACACATTCACCAGAAAGAATTCCTCCCATGCCCCCAACCTTGGGGGATGCCTAATTCTAAAATCCTTTCTCCTCCACTCCTATGATTTTGGGTGTACACACACATTCACTCACTCACTCATGTGCCTGGCATGGTTTTCATGCCGCTGGGCCTGGGACTTGAACCACATACTCAGCCATGTGTGGGATCTACTACCTTAACCACAGTGCTTCCCACTGACCCATAAGAGCCTATTTTACCTTATGTAAAATAGGAAAATTAGACTATATGACACTTTTAGTTTAAACCAATTTTTAAAATGTATATAAAATGTAATGTTGTACTCTCATATGAAAAACAAATCCTTATGTTTTGTTTATTAAAATTTTGTTGTGTGTTTGTAGGAGTTTTTCCCTTAGTACACATATGCATGTCAGAGAGAGACCGAGACAGTGAGAGGGAAAGTAAGAAATCTCTCCCTAGGGGGGATGGTCACACCACAGTCCTTTCTCCTTCTGAGATTTTGGGCATGCATGCACATGTACCCAGTGTGAGTTTTTTTTTTGTTTTTTTTGTTTTTTTTTGAGAAGTTTTTGCTATAGGGTGCATGCACTTGCAAGACAGACAGAGAGAGACAGAGAGACAGAAAGCAGAAAATCACCCCTCAGGGGGGATGGCCATGCTGCAATCCTTTCTCCTCCATTCTCGTCTCGGGATTATGGGCATGCACACACACGCACCTGGCATGAGTTTTAAGCCACTGGGTCCGGGACTCAAACCGTGGTCGACTACGTGGGAGTCCAGTGGCATAGCCATTATGCTAACTGCTGGTTCCCCCAGTGTGAGTTTTAAGACACCAGGCCTGCTACTCGAACTGTGGCTAGCCATGTGATAGTCCAGTGACACAACTGCTAGCCCATCTGTTGCCCCCCTCTTTTTTTTTTAAGTACAGAGACTTATAGATGTAAAAATCTTAAAATTTTATCTACTAATGTACACAAAATTGCTCTGTAGGTTTTTCAAAAGTTTTACACATGGCTGTCAAGTTCTATTGATTGTATCTGACATGTATTTAAGGCTTTCTGCCTCACGTGATATTGTTAAAAACATTGCTGAGGCTTAAATGTATTGTTTAGCATTTTCTGTGTAAAGAACAAAGTACGTATTCTAAAAACTAGCCAATTTATTTGCTCAAGGGTCCTTGGATCTACATTTTCGGGTTGTTCAGCTGGGTAGCTTCTATTCTGGTTGACTGGATGGCAAGTGAGGCTTTAGCCATGTGGTGCCTCAAGAGTCATTCGTTTCAGATGACTTCACTCTTCTGTCTAGTGGTTTGTGCTCACTCTTGGTGAGGCCCATGTAGCCACCAATTTAGCTTCAGGATTTTTCAATTATGACTCTACTAAGAAGTGAAGCACTGTTGCGAGCTGGTGGTGTGGAGGTGAAGGCACTGGATTCTCACATGGGCTAACTCTGGTATGAGTCCTTGACCTGACAGCTTAAAAATAATACTGGGCATGTGTGTTGCACGTACCCAAAATCCTGAGAGGAGACTAGAAGAGAAGGGATTGTGGTGTGGCTATTCACCACATTTCCCTTTCCTTCTCTTTGTCTTTCTCCAGTGAGCATATGCACCCCATGATAAAAACAATAAAGAAAGAATGGAAGCACTAGTGGGCAAAAACTTTCCAGACTTAGATTTCTATTACATTTTCTTTTTTTTGGTTTATTTTATTCATGATAGAGCATGCATGTCCACTCAAGATTGAGAGAAAGAGAGAAACACATACAGGGATTCATTACCGTGTTTCTCCAATTCTCTAACTCATCAGGATCTTAGGCATGTGTACTTATTCAAAGGCTTGATTGTTTTATTCTGACCTGGGGATCCAAAATCATGGTTAACCATATGCCTTCCAAGACTGAAGTTGCATTTGTTATTGATTCTAAGCTAGACATGCATTAGGATTTTTTTTCCATCAATTTTTGCTGTAGGGCATGTGTGCTTGCTAGAGAAAGAGAAAGGAAGAAAGAAGGAAAGGAGGAAAGAAGGAAGGAAGGTAGGAGGAAAGGAAGGAGAAATCTCAAACCAGAAATGTGGCCATGCCTCAGTTTCTTCATTCTCGCCTCGGGATTTTGGGCACACCTGAACGTGTGCCTGGCCTGCCTTTCAAGGTGTTGGGTCTGTGACTTGAACTATGTTTGGCCATGTGGGATCCAGCTGCATTAACCCTTATGTCATGGGGTAGCCTAATAATTTCCATTTCTATATGACTTAATTTATAGATTTTGATTATATTATTGTCTCTTGACCTTTGTCTTTGATGGCTGTTTTGTAATTTTATAATATTTGTTATTGTCAGTTATTCCAGTGCTTTAATTCAGAAATTGTCTAATTATATATATGTTTATATTTCACATTCTAGATAAATTTTAGAATTTCTGGTTCCTTTTTCCATGAAAAGAAAACATACTGAAATTTTGATGGAATATTTGTATCAGTGACAGCACTTCATTTTGATGAATTTTGAAAAAGTGGTCATCTTTGTAAAGGTGAGTTTTTCCTTATGTACATATATATAAAACCACATTTTTCAGGTCTGTTTTTTTCTTATATTTTCTACATATGTTTTTCTAAAAACTTGTATACATATATACTACACAAATATCATCTTCATATAACTTATGTTGTATTTTATACTATTTATTAAATTGGACCTATAAGAACTAAAATATGACTTATTCCTAGGAGCCACTTCCCCTCCACTACCCCCATTCTTTTCTCACTTAATGACTTCTTGCCTCTTCCTCAGTTTCAAATAGTTAAACTAATGCTATGAATTTTTAATTTTTTGGAGAGGTTTTCGCTATATGATGTGTGCACTCAACAGAAAGACAGAGAGAGGCAGAGAGACAGAAAGCAAGAAATCTCCCCCCAGGGGGGATGGCCACGCTGCAATCCCTTCTCCATTCTCCTATCGGGATCTTGGGCATGCACGCACATGCGCCCGGCGTGAGTTTTAAGCCATCGGGTCTGGGATGCAAACCGCGGTCAACTACGTGGGAGTCCAGTGACATAGCCATTACGCTAACTGCTGGTCCTCTGCTATGAATTCTTATCATAGTACTTACATTTTTATATTTCTTTGAGTTTGTTCTGGTTGTATGTGTGTCTGGGAGCTTATTGAATCAGTTTCCTAAAGTATAGATAACTAGGCAGTGAACCTTTTTTTTCCCCCTTAGAGTTTATTTCCAAATGTTTATTGATACTGTTTAGTTTTATTTTTTTGATTTTGGTATTTTCCCATTTACTAAAGATGTTCAACATGGTTTACACATTTATTGAAAATTTAGAAATCTAGCTAAAGTGTCTAAGTGTCTTTGCCTACTTTTCTTTGTGAGAATTCTCTCTTTTTTCTCATTAAAAATGTTTAGTTACAGGGTCAGGATGTAGCATAGTGGCTAGGGTGCTGGACTCCCACAGGAGTGACCATAATTTTCCTGGACCTGGTAGCTTTCTCTCTCTCTCTATCTCTCTCTCTCTCTCTCTGGTGAGTATGTGTGCCCTGTAGCAAATTTTTAAAAAGGGATAAACAAAATTGAATAAATAATTCTTAAAAATTAGTTTTTGGGAGGCAGGAAGATCATAAGTTAGCAATTTCCTGTGTTTTAAAATGTTTTTATTAAAAAATGAGAAGTATGTTTGATTAGACATATGGTCATTATTTTTCACACTCTTGTCACTTCTCATTACACCCTTTACTTGTATCATTTGATGAATAGAATTTTTATTTTAATATAGTACAATCTATAAATTATTTAATATTTTGTTTTACATAACTTTTTTTTTTTGTTTTTTTGAGAAGTTTTTACTATAGAGCGGGTGCGCTCGCCAGACAGACAGAGACAGAGAGACAGAAAGCAAGAAATCACCCCCCAGGGGGAATGGCCATTCCACAATCCCTTCTCCTCCATTCTCCTCTTGGGATTTTGGGCATGCACACACATGCGCCCGGCGTGAGTTTTTAAGCCATCGGGTCCGGGATGCGAACCGCGGTCGACTACGTGGGAGTCCAGTGACATAGCCATTACGCTAACTGCTGGTCCCGTGTTTTACATAACTCTTAAAAGGTATCTTTGGAAATTATTATGTAACACGGGCAGAAAAGGTACATCATAATTTTTTGCTACACAGCTATAATATTGTCTTCACAGCTAATGTTCTTTGGAAAATATATTTTTCCCTGTTTCTCTGAAGTGTGGTCTCTTTCACTAATACAAGTTACCAAAAGCCAGAGATATTTTTAAGAGTTTGTCTTGATAGTTCAACTGGTCTGTTTATTTATCACATTTCTAGTTTTACACTGTTTGATTTTTATTACTTTATAAAATTTGTATTTGTACGTGTGTGTGTGTGTGTATGTTATCATTGCAAGAATATACATTTGCTATCAAAATTGACAGATTTCTTTGGATTTCTTTTTATTTTCTTGAGAGAGATTTTTGCCATAGGGTACATATATACTTGCTGGAAAGACAGAGACAGACAGAGAGAACTCACCCTCCAGGGGGGATGGACATGCCATAGTCCCTTCTCCTCTATTCTCCTCTTGGGATCTTGGGCACACATGCACACACATCCAGTGTGAATTTCAAGTCACTGGGTCTGGTCAAGTACATGAAACTCCAGTGATTGATGTAACCATTATGGCATCTGCTGGTCCCATTCTCTGAATTTATTTTAGAGAACTAACTGGCATTGCTGTTTCTCTCTGAGATATATTTAATTTTATTGTCTTTGCTTCTTATAACTTTCTCTTTTACAATCATCTTTTAGTAAGTTTCCCATATCTAAACTATTAAGATTGATTAGCTAATGAATTCTTAGTCTTCATTCTTAGTATTTTTGCTTTATTTATTTATTAAGTTTTGCTATGGGGCACATTTGTTCACTAGAGAAGACAAGAAGGGAAAGAGTGGGGCCAGAAGATGGCATGATAATTAAGGCACTGGTGTTAGTTTAAGCTGGTTTTAATTTTTTACTTTAATTACTATTAAATTTGTAAATGTATTTGTGAGTTTATTTGTAATTTGACTGCCTCTTTAATATGTGTGTTGAAATCTTTTATTTATTTATTTTATATTTAAATACTGCAGATCTTGACAGCACACAAAATGAATTTTCCCAGCATGAATACACTGTATATTAGTCCAGTTTAACATAACTACCATAAACATTATCATCAACAGGTAATTTTTTATTTTTGTGTTCCTAAAATGTATTACTTTTAAAATTTTGATTTCTACCTTCCCGTTCTCTATTGCCCATCTTCTACCTATGCTATCTCTAGTATCCACAGTTGCTCTCAATGGCTTTATACATTTCAGTCTTTCAGTTTTCAGTTTCTGCCATAAAACGCAAACATTCAGTATCTAGTAAGTGGGGCATCTAGTCCCTCACTTTCAGTCTGACTTGATTCACTTAACAGTAAATCTTCGATGTTTGTCAATTTTCCATCAAATGCCAGGGTCTCATTTTATTTTTTATGGCTGAGTGGTATTCCATGTGTATATGTGCCACACTTTTTCAACCCATTTACCTGTCCTTAGACATTTAGGTAGATAATTGTGAATAAGGCTGCAAAAAAAACCATGGCTGTGCAAATGTTTTTCCAACTGAGTGTATTTCTGTCCTTTGGGTAGACATTCAGGAATAGAATTGCAAGATGATATGGTAGTTCCATTAGAGGTTTTTGAGGAACCTCTATATTGATCTGCACAGTGACCAAACAAATTTACTTTTCCACCCACAGTTTATGAGAGTTCTCTTTCCACGGCAGCCTCACCAGCACTTATCCTTTTTTATTTTTCATAGCTGTTCTGACTGGGGTTAGATAGATCTCATTGTGATTTTGACTTGCAAGTCCTTTATGATAAGAGATGTTGAACATTTTTTCATATGTTTTTTGGCTGTTTGTGTGTCTTTCTTGGATAGTTTGTTTGTTCAACTCATTTGTCTATCTTTTAATTGGATTTGTTTTCACTTTTTTTTTTTTTTTTTGAGAGGTAAACTGCTTGCATTCCCTACACTGTTATCAGTCCCTTATCTGAGGTTTAGTTTGTGAATATGTTCTCCATTCTGATGACTGTCTATTTTTATTATTGTGTCTTTTGCTGCATAGAAGCTTTCTAACCTGATATAATTCCGCTTGTCTATTTTCAGAATTATTGCTTTTACTTTGGGGATCTTATTTAAGAAGTCTTTGCCTACTGTGAGGACTCCAAGAAGTCTTTGCCTACTGTGAGGACTCCAAGAAGTTCTCTTGTGTTTTGTACCAGTAGTTTTATAGTAACATTTGTGGGGCATTCCTTTTTTTTTTTTTAATCATCATAATCTTGTTTATATTACATTGGATTGCATATAACTTTACAGTGTATTACATTGCTTTTTCAAAAGGGAATGCCATGCATGTCAGTCAATAGAGAGACATTAATCTCCCCACTTCATCATTCAATATCTTTTCATTGTTTTTCTCACTCATTATTATTATTATTCCAATTTTTTTTTAAAACAGTCAATCACTATTTCTCATTTTGCTTGTAAAAAGACTTTACCCATCATGAAATACTTCTCAAACCAATCCAGTTGAGAATATACATGTCATCATCAACAGGTAATAAGCCATATCTGTTTCCCACTAACATCCTGCCTCTCTATTTGTTCTCTTGCTATCTTTCTCTATCCTCTCCTCTTCAGCCCCCTATTCCACACTCTCTTATTCTCATTAAGTACTTTCACTGCTTTTATGTCCTCCAATATTTCACTCTCTACCATAGAGTTCAGATAGTCGGTATATGTTAAATGGATACATACAATATCTTTCTTTCATAGCCTGGCTTACTTCACTCAGCAATAGATCCTCCATATCTGACCACTTTCTATCAAATGCCATGATCTTGTTAGTTTTTATTGGTGAGTATTATTCAATAGAGTATATATGCCACACTTTTCCAATCCATTCATCAGTTCGTGGACATTTAGGTTAGTTCCATGTCTTGGCAATCATGAATAATGCTGCAATAAACATTGATGTGCAAGCACTTTTCTGACAGCATTCTCCTGTCGTTTGGGTAGATACCTAGAAGTGGGATTGCTGGATCAAATGGTAGTTCTATTTGTAGATCTTTGAGGAACCTCCATATTGTTCTCCACAGTGGTTGAACCAGTTTACATTCCCACCAACAATGTAGGGGGGTTCCCTTTTCACAACATCCCCGCCAACACTTATCAGTTTTTATATTCTTAATCTTTGCCATTGTGACAGGGGTTAGGTGGTATCTCATTGTAGTTTTTATCTGCATCTCCCTTATGATGAAGGATTTTAAGCATTTCCTCATATGCTTTTTGGCTGTTCATATGTTCCTTAGAGAGATTTTTGTTCAGCTCATTTTCCCATCTTTTAATTGGGTTAATCATTTTTTTTTCGCTTAAGGCACTTGAGTTCCCTGTGTATTCTGGTGATCAGTCCCTTGTCTGAGGCATATTTAACAAAAATATTTTCCCATTCTGAGGGTTGTCGGTTCACACTTGTTACCGTGTCCTTTGCTGTGCAGAAACTTCTTAGTCTGATATAGTCCCACTTGCCTATTTTAGGGATTATTGCCTGTGCTTTGGGAGTCTTATTTAAGAAGTCTTTGCCTACTCCAATGTCTCCAGAGTTTTCCTAGCATTTTCCACCAGTAGTTTTATTATTAGAGGCCTTAGGTTCAGATCTTTGATCCATTTTGAGTTGATTGTTGTTAATGGTGAAAGATGGGGGTTCAGTTTCATCTCTCTGCAGGTGGATACCCAGTTTTTCCAGCTCCATTTACTAAAGAGTGAAGAGGTTTTCCTTTTCCCAATGGATTGACTGATATACTTTGTCAAAAATCAGTTGGCTGAAAGCTTTCGGGGTTATTTCTGGGGTCTCTATTCTCTTCCATTGGTCCACATGTCTGTTTTTATGCCAATACCATGCTGTTTTAATAATCACAGCTTTATAGTATATCTTGGGATCAGGGAGTGATATGCCTCCTACTCCATTCTTCCTGCACAGGATTGCTTTTGCTATACGAGGTCTTTTGTGATTCCAGACAAATTCTGTGATTGTCTTTTCTAGATCTGTGAAGAATACTTCTGGTATTTTGATTGGAATTGCATTAAACATGTAGATTAATTTGGTTTGAATTGCCATTTTGATTATATTAATTCTTCCATTCTGGAACATGGAATGTCCTACTTTTTTATGTCACTTTCAATGTCTTTTTTAAGATTTTCGTAGTTTTCTTTATAAAGGTCTTTGACTTTCTTAGTTAGGTTTATCCCTAGGTATCTTATACATCTTGTGGCTGTGGTGAAAGGGACTCTTTGCTTCAGCTCTACTTTGTTCAACTTGTTGTTCATATATAGAAATGCTATAGATTTTTGTATATTGATTTTTTATCCTGCCACTATACTGTATTCACTTATTATTTCAAGAAGATTTTATCGAGACCTTTGGGTCTTCTAAGTATACCATCATGTCATCTGTGAATAAAGATGTTTTCAACTCTTCTTTGCCTATTCGTATGCATTTTATATTGTTCTCTTCTCTGATTGCATTAGCTAAGACTTCCAGTACTATATAAAAGAGCAGTGAAGAAAGTGGGCTGCCTTGCCTAGTACCCGCTAGTATAATGTTAGCTGTAGGTTTTTCATAGATGGCTTTTAATGTGTTAAAAAATGACCCTTCTATACCAATCTTATGGAGGGTCTTAATCATAAAAGGATGTAGTATTTTATCAAATGCTTTCTCTGCATCAATTGAAATGATCATATGTCTTTTATTTTTCTTTCTGTTAATGTGGTGTATTACATTTATGGTCTTGTGTATGTTGAGCCACCCTTGCATCCTATGCCTACCTGGTTGTGATGAATAATCTTTGGGATATGTTGTTGGAGACGATTTGCGAGTATCTTGTTGGGAATGTTTGCATCTATATTCATCAATGATATTGGTCTGTAGTTTTCCTTTTTCGTCATGTCCTTATATGTTTTGGGGATGAGGATGATGGAGCATTCATAAAATGAATTTGGAAGGTTTCCTTCCTTTTGAATCTTTAGAAATAATTTTAGTAGGATAGAGGTTAACTCTTCCTTAAAAGTTTTGTAGAATGAAGAAGTGAAGCCATCTGGACCTGGCCCTTTTTTTTGGGAGATTATTTATTCCTGAGTCAATCTCCTGGCTTGTTATGGGTCTATTCAGGTTCTCTATGTCCTCCTGATTCAATCTTGGTAGATTATATGCATCCAGGAATTTGTTCATCTCCTCCAAGTTATCTTCTTTGTTGGCATAAAGTCGCTCATAGTATCCTCTAATGATATTTTGTATTTCTACTATGTCTATTATAATATTGCCTGTTTCATCACGTATTTGATTAATCTGGTTTCTTTCTTTCTTCTTTTTTTTCTTTCTTCTCCTTGATCAGTCTAGCCAATGGTGTGTCGATCTTGTTAATCTTTTCAAAGAACCAGCTTTTGCTTTCATTTATTTTCTGTATGGTTTATTTTCTATTTCATTTATTTCTGCTCAAACCTTTATTATTTCTTTTCGACTGGCATTTTGGGGGTTTGTTTGTTGTTGTTTTTCCAATTCCCTGAGGCATGATGATAAGTTTTCTATTTGCCATCTTTCCATCCTTTTCTTTTTTTTTTTTTTTTCTTTTTTTTTCTTTTTTTTTTCTTTTTTTTCTTTTTTATTTTTAATTTTATTTTTTTGCATTTTTCCACAAACATTTACTTTACATAGCAAAAAATTTTAGCTCATACTCCATAATTCTTGACAGTTTACAAACAACTTTCAATATCTCAAAATACTGAATTTTAAAGATAATGTTCAAAATATGTCTTATAATTTTGTATAAATTTAAAACTCTTTAACAACAGAAGCAGAATGGTTTCAAAAATATATATATACATAAATATACAAATATATATGTGTATATATATATATACACATTTAGAGTGCAGACACTCGGTATATATTAAGTGGGGACATACAATGTCTCTCCTTCATAGCATGGCTTGCTTCACTCAACAGTAAGTCTTCCATATTCATCCACTTCCTTTCAAAAGTCAGGGATTTGTTGTTTTTTATGGATGAATAGTATTCCATTGAGTATATGTGCCACAGTTTTTCTAACCATTCATCAGTTCGTGGGCATTTAGGTTGTTTCCATGACTTAGCAATCGTGAAAAGTGCCGCAATAAACATCGATGTGCAAGCACTTTTTCGATTAAGTATTCTTCTGTCCTTCGGGTAGATACCAAGGAGTGGGATTGCTGGATCATATGGTAGTTCTATTTGTAGATTTTGGAGGAATCTCCAAATTGTTCTCCACAGTGGTTGTACCAATTTACAGTCCCACCAGCAGTGTAAGAGAGTTCCCTTTTCACCACAGCCCCTCCAGCACTTATCATTTTTTGTTTTTTTAATCTTAGACATTCTGACTGGGGTTAGGTGATATCTCATTGTTGTTTTGATCTGCATTTCTCTTACAATGAGGGATGTTGAGCATTTTTTCATATGCCTTTTAGCTATTCGTATGTCATCTTTAGAAAGTGGTTTTTTCAACTCATTCTCCCATCTTTTAATAGGATTGATTGTCTTTTTCCGAAACAGCCGCTTGAGTTCCTTGTGGATTCTGGTTATCTGTCCCTTGTCTGATGCATAGTTTACAAAAATATTTTCCCATTCTGAGGGCTGTCTGTTCACACTAATCACTGTGTCTTTTGCCATGCAGAAACTTCTTAGTCTGATGTAATCCCACTTGTCTATTTTAGGGATCATAGACTGTGCATTGGGAGTCTTATTTAAGAAGTTTTTCCCTACCCCAATGTCTCCGAGAGTTTCCCCGGTGTTTTCCAGGAGCAGTTTTATAGTTTGAGGTCTTAGGTTTAGATCTTTGATCCATCTTGACTTTATTTTTGTCAGAGGTGAGAGGTAGGGGTTCAGATTCATCTTTCTGCAAGTGGAGATCCAGTTTTGTCAGCACCATTTGCTGAAGAGGTTATCCTTTTCCCACAGGATTGACTGGTGCCCCTTGTCAAAAATCAGTTGGCTGTATGTTTGAGCATTCATTTCTGGGGACTCTATTCTGTTCCATTGGTCCACCTGTCTGTTCCTGTGCCAGTACCATGCTGTTTTGATTACCACAGCTTTGTAGTATATTTTTGGGTCAGGGAGTGAGATGCCGCCCACTCCATTCTTCTTGTGCAAAACTGCTTTGGCAATACGGGGTCTTTTATGATTCCAGACAAACGTTATGATTGTCTTTCCTAGATCTGTGAAGAATGTGTCTGGTACTTTGATTGGCATTGCATTAAATAGGTAGATTAATTTGGGTAGAATTGCCATTTTGATTATATTAATTCTTCCAATCCAGGAACATGGGATGTTCCTTCCACTTTTTTGTGTCATTTTCAATTTCTTTTTTTATCTTCTCATAGTTTTCCTTGTGGAGGTCTTTAACTTCTTTAGTTAGATTTATCCCTAAGTATCTTATAGTTTTTGTGGCTATGGTAAATGGAACAACTTTTTTCAGTTCCATCTCAGTCTGCCTGTTGTTCGTATACAGAAATGCTATAGATTTCTGGATATTAATTTTGTATCCTGCAACGTTACTGTATTCATGTATTACTTCCTGAAATTTTTTTATGGAAACCATTGGGTCTTCTATGTATACAATCATGTCATCTGCAAATAGAGAGAGTTTCACCTCTTCTTTTCCTATTTGAATGCCTTTTATTTTTTCCTCTTTTCTGATTGCAATGGCCAAGACTTCTAGTACTATATTTAAGAGGAGTGGAGAAAGTGGATATCCTTGTCTTGTACCCGTTTTTAGTGGAAAAGCTTTCAGCTTTTCTCCATTGAGGATGATGTTCGCTATGGGTTTTTCATAGATAGCTTTTATTGTGTTGAGAAATGGCCCTTCTATGCCCATTTTGCTGAGAGTCTTGATCATGAAGGGATGTTGTATCTTATCAAATGCTTTTTCTGCATCAATTGATATGACCATATGGTTTTTATCTTTCTTCCTATTAATATGGTGTATTACATTTATGGTTTTGCGTATGTTGAACCAACCTTGCATTCCTGGGATAAAGCCTACCTGATCATGATGTATAATCTTTTTGATAAGTTGTTGTATACGATTTGCTAGTACCTTGTTGAGAATCTTCGCGTCTATATTCATCAGGGATATTGGTCTATAGTTTTCCTTCCTTGTCCTGTCCTTATCAGTTTTAAGGATAAGGGTGATAGAGGCTTCATAGAATGAATTAGGGAGAGATTCACCCTTTTGGATATTTAGAAATAACTTGAGCAGAATGGGGATTAACTCTTCTTTGAAAGTTTTGTAGAATTCAGAGGTGAATCCATCAGGGCCAGGGCTTTTCTTTGTTGGGAGGTTATTTATAACTGATTTGATCTCCTGGCTTGTTATTGACCTATTCAGACTTTCTATATCCTCCTGGCTCAATCTAGGTAGATTATACCTGTCCAGAAATTTGTCCATCTCATCCAAATTATCTTGTTTCTTGGCATACAGATGTTCATAGTATCCCCTAATAATGTTTTTTATTTCTACTATGTCTGTTGTTATTTTGCCTGCTTCATTGCAGATCTGATTCACCTGGTTCTTTTCTCTCTTCTTCTTAATAAGTCTCGCTAGTGGTGTATCAATTTTGTTTACCTTTTCAAAGAACCAGCTTTTACTTTCATTTATTTTCTGTATAGTTCGTTTATTTTCTATTTCATTTATTTCTGCTCGTATCTTTATTATTTCCTTTCTCCTTGAGTTTTTTGGATCTTTTTGCTGTTGCTTTTCCAATTCTGTGAGGCATGATGTTAGGTGATCCATTTGCCTTCTTTCCATGCTCCTCTTATGTGCACTAATTGCTATGAACTTCCCTCTTATGACTGCTTTAGCAGTGTCCCAAAGATTATGGAAACTCGTGTCCTCATTGTCATTGGCTTCCATGAACCTTTTGATTTCAGTCTTTATTTCTTCAGTAGTTGTGGAGTCATTCAGGAGTAGGTTATTAAGTTTCCATGTATTTGAGTATTTTTGAGGATTTCTCTTGAAATTAAACTCAAGTTTAATTCCATCATGGTCGGTGAAGATGCTGGGTATAGTTTCTATGCTTTTGAATCTGTAGAGGCTTGCTTTGTGCCCAATGATGTGGTCAATCTTCGAGAATGTTCCATGTGGCGGCGAGAAAAAAGTGTATCTTGAGGTTTTAGGATGGAAAGTTCTATAGATGTCTGTTAAGTCCATTTGATTTATGATATCATTTAGATCTTTTATCTCTTTACCTATTTTTTGTCTAGATGATCTATCCAGGGGGGATAGTGCAGTGTTGAGGTCTCCAACAATTAGTGTGTTGCAGTCTATCTCCCTTTTTAGATCTAGCAGTCTTTCCTTCACATATTTGGGTGCTCCTGTGTTGGGCGCATAGATATTAATAAGCGTTATATCTTCTTGATCGATTGATCCTTTTACTACAATATAGTGCCCTTCTTTGTCTCTTTGAACAGTTTTTGTTTTAAAGCCTATTTTGTCAGAGATCAGTATTGCGACTCCAGCTCTTTTTTGGTTCCCATTTGCATGGAAAATCTTTTTCCAACCCTTCACTTTCAGTCTATGTATATCTTTATCCATGAAGTGGGTTTCCTGTAGGCAACAGATAGAGGGTTTTTGTTTTTTAACCCATTCAGCCAGTCTGTGTCTCTTGATTGGAGAGTTTAATCCATTAACATTCAATGTTATTATTGATGTTAATGGATCTGTCCCGGCATTTAAGTTGGCCATTGTCTTAGTTGCCTTTTACTCTTTTGTTTCTGGCTGTTGCTTCTTTAGTTATCCTGGAACAGTACTTTTCTTCAGGGTTTCATGGAGAGCTGGCCTGGTGCTGGCAAATTCTTTCAGGTTTTGTTTGTCTGAGAAGATTTTAATCTTTTTTTCCCATATGAAGGATAATCTTGCAGGATACAATAGTCTTGGTTGAAATTGTTTCTCTCTTAACACTTTCG
Source organism: Tupaia tana (assembly GCA_026018925.1). Classification (NCBI taxonomy): domain Eukaryota; kingdom Metazoa; phylum Chordata; class Mammalia; order Scandentia; family Tupaiidae; genus Tupaia; species Tupaia tana. The sequence goes on along the minus strand of JAKSZU010000025.1, from coordinate 2,882,571 downwards.
ATACATCTTCCCATTCTTTCCTTGCTTGCATTGTTTCCGTTGAGAAGTCCGGTGTTAGCCTGATGGGGTGACCTTTGTAAGTCACTTGTCGTTTCTCTCTTGCTAGTTTTAGTATCTTATCTCTATCTGTGGTCTTAGCCAGTCTGGCTATGATATGCCTTGGGGAAGATCTTCTTGGGTTGATTCTATTTGGTGTCCTTTGAATTTCCTGGGTCTGGATGTTGGAGTGCCTCTCTATGCTTGGGAAATTTTCTTCCAAGATTTCATGGAATAGGTTTTCCATGCTCTTATTAGTTTCTTCACCTTCTGGGATACCAATTATGCGGACGTTAGTACGTCTAATGGAATCTAGTAATTCTCATATATTATCTTCATGTTTTTTTGTTATTTTCTCTATCTTTTTGGTGGTTTTCTCTAGGTCAGAAGTTTTATCTTCTACATCAGAGATTCGACCTTCAGCATGGTCTAATCGACTTTTAATACTTTCAAGAGAGTTTTTTATTTCCTGTATTTCAGACTTCACCTCTAATAGTTCAGTATTATTCTTCCTCAGAATTTCTTCCTTCATATCGTTGAAGGACTTTCTCATCTCCTGTAATTCATTGTCTCTTTTCTGTTCCAGCTCATAGTACTTGTTCAACATTAATGTTCTAAACTCTATCTCGGACATTTTGGTAACGTCCTCAATTTTTTCAGGAACAGGAAGGGAGTTACTGTGTTCCTTTGATGGAGACATATTTCCTGCTTTATTCAGGCCTGAGGTTCTTGTACTTCTACCCATTGGGAGATGTGTTCCCTTTGAAAAACCTTCTACGAGAAGGTTTCTTCTAATAGAAGCAAGTGTGTTTCCTTTCTGATATGGAATGGAGACAGCCGAAGTCTATCTTCAATTGTGTTTAGTAATATAAACCAAGAAAAAGTATTCACTTCAGGTGTCCAAAGAAATGTATCTCCTTATTCACAGGTGTTTCAGGGAACTGGAGGATTCTAGAGAGTCTTAAAATGCTAGAATATTTCAGAATTGTAATTCTAGACCTATCTGGACAGCCAGGGATGGTGCAGATAAAGGATGTGAGGATTGGGAAACTGGGAAGAAAATAATATGTAGAATAAAGAAAAGGTCGCGCGCCGCAAAAGAGGGGGCTCTGGCCTGGGGGTCCCGGGGCTGGAACTACTGGGGGCAGTCCTCCCTCGGAGATCCTTCGCCAGGGGTCGAAAGATGGGGGTGTGGTGTGGATGAACTGAGGGCGTTCCTGTGTGTTGATCAGAAGAGAGAAATTTACAATTGAAAGATGTGGATAACAGGACAGAGAAGGAAAAAAAAAAGGAAAAAAAATGTACCTGGCTGAAAGAGGGGGCTCTGGCCTGGGGGTCCCAGGGCTGGAATTACTGGGGGCAGTCCTCCCTCGGAGATCCTGGCCCAGGGGTCGAAAGATGGGGGTGTGGTGTGGATGAACTGAGGGCGTTCCTGGCTGAAAGAGGGGGCTCTGGCCTGGGGGTCCCGGGGCTGGAACTACTGGGGGCAGTCCTCACTCGGAGATCCTGGCCCAGGGGTCGAAAGATGGGGGTGTGGTGTGGATGAACTGAGGGGTTCCTGGCTGAAAGAGGGGGCTCTGGCCTGGGGGTCCCGGGGCTGGAACTACTGGGGGCAGTCCTCCCTCGGAGATCCTGGCCCAGGGGTCGAAAGATGGGGGTGTGGTGTGGATGAACTGAGGGCGTTCCTGGCTGAAAGAGGGGGCTCTGGCCTGGGGGTCCCGGGGCTGGAACTACTGGGGGCAGTCCTCCCTCGGAGATCCTGGCCCAGGGGTCGAAAGATGGGGGTGTGGTGTGGATGAACTGAGGGCGTTCCTGGCTGAAAGAGGGGGCTCTGGCCTGGGGGTCCCAGGGCTGGAACTACTGGGGGCAGTCCTCCCTCAGAGATCCTGGCCCAGGGGTCGAAAGCTCCATCCTTTTCTTATGCACACTAATTGCTATGAATTTCCCTCTTATGACTGCTTTTGGTCTGTCCCATAGATTATGGACACTTGTGTACTCATTATCATTTGTTTCCATAAAAATTTTTTTATAATTATTTATTTTATTTATTCATTTATTTTTTAATTTGACCAGAGTGAGACAGAGGGTGAGAGTGAGAGTGAGAGGAAGTGAGAAAGCAAGCCACCAGATTCAGGACTCAAACCCTGGTCAACCATGTGGGAGTGTCCAGTGCCTTAACCATCACGCCACCTGTTGGTCCCAGTTTCCATAAATTTTTTGATTTCAGCCTTAATTTCTTCAGTAGTGAAGAAGTCATTCAGAAGTAGGTTGTTCAGTTTCCATATGTTTGTGTATTTTTGGGGTTGTTTCTTGAAATTAATCTTGAGTTTAATTCCATAATGGTCAGAAAAGATGCTGGATACAGTTTCTATGCCCTTGACTCTGTAAAGGCTTGATTTCTGTCCTAACATATGATCAATCTTTGAAAAGGTTCCATGCCGGGTGAGAAAAATGTATATGTTGTGAATGTAGGGTGTAAAGTTCTATAGGTATTTGTCAAGCCCATTCGATTTATAATATCATTTAGGTCCTGTACCTCTCTATTTATTATCTGTCTAGGAGATCTGTCTGAAGTAGATAATGGGGTGTTGAGATCTCCAACCATTATAGTATTTCTCCCTATCTCTCCTTTTAGCTCCAGCAGTCTTTCCTTCACGTATTTAGGGGTTCCTGAGTTGGGTGCATAGATATTTATAAGGGTTATTATGTCTTCTTGCTGAATTACCCCATTTACTATTATATAATGCCCTTCTTTGTCTTTTCTTGTAGTCTTTGTCTTGAAATCTATTTTGTCTGAGATCACTATTGCTACTCTAGCCCTTTTTTGATTTCCATTCGCATGGAATATCTTTTTCCAGCCTTTTACTTTTAGTCTATGTATGTCTTTATCTACAAGGTGAGTTTCTTGTAGGCAACGGATAGAGGGTTTCTATTTTTTTATCCATTTTGTCAGTCTGTGTCTCTCTTTTTTTTTTTTAAAGTTTATTTTTTTATTTATTTATTTTTTTGAGAGGTTTTTGCTATAGGGCGCGTGCGCTCGCCAGACAGACAGAGAGAAACAGAGAGATAGAAAGCGAGAAATCACCTCCCAGGGGGGATGGCCACGCCGCAATCCCTTCTCCTCCATTCTCCTCTCGGGATCTTGGGCACGCACGCACACGCACCCGGCATGAGTTTAAGCCACCAGGTCCGAGACTCGAACCACGGTCGACTATGTGGGAGTCCAGCGACATAGCCATTACACTAACTGCCGGTCCCAGTCTGTGTCTCTTAATTGGAGAATTTAATCCATTGACATTCAACGTAATTATCGATATTTCCATACCTGATCCTATCGTTAAGTGAGCTATTTTCTTGGCTGCTTTTTGTTTTCATATAACCGTCTGTCTGACTTTTTAGTTTTCCTTGTATAGCACTCTCTTTAGAACCTCTTGAAGAGCTGGTCTAGAGTTGGTAAATTCCTTCAAATTTTGTTTATCTGAGAATGTTTTTATCTTTTTTTCCCAAACGAAAGATAATCTTGCCGGATATAGTGTTCCTGGTTGAAATTGTTTTTCACTCAGCACTTTCACTACAATTCCCCATTATTTCCTTGCCTGCATTGTTTCTGCCGAGAGATCCCATGTTAGCCTGATGGGGTGACCTTTGTAAGTAACTTGACATTTTCCTCTTGCTAACTTTAGTATCTTGTCTTTGTCTGTTTTTTTTTTTTTTGCCAGTCTGCCTATGATGTGCCTTGGAGAGGATCTTCTTGGGTTGATTCTACTTGGGGTCCTATGTATTTCTTGGGTCTGGATATTTGAATGCCTTTCTAGATTTGGAAAGTTTTCTTCCAGGATTTCATGAAATAAATTATCTAGGCCCTTATTATTTTTTTCCTCTTCCAGGATACCAATTATCTGGATGTTGGGGCGCTTGATGGTATGCAGTATTCCTCATATATTATCCTCATTTTTCATGGTTGTTTTCTCAATCTTCTTGATGCTTTTTTCTAGGTCATATGTTTTGTCTTCTACGTTAGAGATTCGATCTTCTGCCTGACCTAACCTATTTTAATACTTTCAAGGGATGTTTTGATTTCCTGTATCACATTCTTCAACCCTAGAAGTTTCATCTGGCTCTTGTTTAAGGTATCCATTTCTTCTTGCAAGTCATGAAAGGACTTCTTCATCTCCTGGAGCTCCTTGTCTCTTTTCTCTTCCATCTCAGTTAGTTTGGTCACTACAAATATTCTGAATTTCTTATCAGACATGGCCACGACATCCATTGTATTGACTGTGGGTGATGTAGGCTTAATGATTTCCCTTGAGGGAGAGGCCTTTTATTGGTTGCTCATATTTCTTGAGCCTCTGTGATAGTTCCTAGTCATTAGGTGATCTATGTGCTGCTTCCTAACTTATTTAAGGTATCTCTGAGTGTTAAAAGTTGTACAGGATTAGAAAATTGATGATTTCTCTTATGGTTGGCCTACCTGTTGCTCACCATTACCATTAACTGTTGCCTCTAGTCCTGGATGGCCCAAAGTCCTCCCTGTTTCTAAGGAGTGGTGAGCCTCCAACTGACCTAATAAACAACACCTCAAGAGCAAAGAAAAACAAAACAAAAAAAGAAATAGCACTATTCAAATCACCAAAATTCAGAGAGTCCAAAGGCAAGTGGGGAAGGGTCAGAGGTTGAGTGACAGGTCCTGGGCAGACGGGCCTGCAGGCATAGACCGCCTGGTGTCTGGGACTGCTGGCCGGCTCGATCCCGTTTGCAGGTTTGGTGGGATGGGGTGGGGTTTGAGTTCATCTTAAGGTCCTACTCAACGAACCTGAGGTCCAAAGAGGAGTACGAGTGGGGATGCATGAAGGTCTAGGGCAGTTTGGCCTGCAGCTTCAGGCCACCTTGGGAATTTCTTTTTGAACAATACCCATTCCCTTGATGTTTACAATATCACCTTTCTTGTAGATTCCCATGTATGTTGCTAATGGAACCACTCCGTGTTTTCTAAAAGGCCTAGAGAACATATATTAGGGTGCCTCTCCTCTTTCCCTTTGTGTTTGTTATTTTGGTTAATTACGGGAAGATGGTTCTGGCCAAAAGGCGCTCATGGTATTTTGTCATGATATTTTGTATTAAGTCATTGGAAAAGTCATAACATATTTTTTCATGTTTTTGTATGCAAATGTGTCACGACTTTTTCAACAACTTGGTATTTCTGTTATGCTTGTTTTAATATTACCTGCTTCACTGTTAATTTGATTTTCCTGGCTCCTTTCTCTGTTCTTCTTGATTAATTTTGTTAATGGTGTGTCAGTTTTTTTCTTATCTTCTTGTTGAACCAATTTTGGTTTCTCTTATTTTTCACATAGTTTGTTTATTTTCTATTTTATTTATTTCTGCTTGAATCATTATTGTTTCTTATCTCTTGTTATTTTTTGGGATTTTCTTGTGGTGTTTTGTCCAGTTCTCTGAGGTGTGTTGCTTGGTTGTCTACATGCCCCCTTTTATTTTTTTCTTGTGAGCACTCATTAGTATGAAATTACTTATGACTGCTTTCACTGTGCCCCATAGGGTATGAAAACTCATGCATTCATTATTGTTAGTTTAAATACATTTTTTATTTCAGTCTTAATTACTTCAGTGGTTGTGATACCATTAAGTAGCGGGTTATTTAGTTTTCATGTGTTTGTGCATTTTCAAGGATTTTCTCTGAAGTTAATCTCAAGTTTGTTTTCACTGTGGTCAGAGAAGATGCTGGATATAGTTTCTGTACCTTTTAATTTTTTTTGTCCTATTATGTGGTGGTCCATCTTTAAAAATGTTCCATATGGGGGTCTGAGAAATGTGTATTTTGTGGTTATTGGTTGGAAAGTTCTATAGATGTCTGTCAAACCCATTCAATTTATGGTATTGTTTAGATCTTGTATCTCTTTGCTTATTTTTTGTCTAGGTGATCTGTTCAAAGGAGACAGTGGGATGTTGAGATCCCCATTGATAAGCATATTGCTGTCCATCTCTCTCTTTAGATCTAGTAGGCTTTCTTTCACATATTTGAGTGCTCCAATGTTGAGTGCATAGATATTTATAAGTACTATATTTTCTTGATGAATAATACTTTTAATACTACACAGTACCTATTTAAAAAATGAATTATTTATTTAATTTTGTTTATTATTATTATTTAATTTGGTATTGGGCACCTGTGCTCACTATATAGAGTATGTGAAAGAAAGAGAAGTGAGAAAGCAAGCCACCAGGTCTGGGACTCAAAGCCTTGTAAGTATCCAGTACCTTAACTGCCATGCCACCTGCTGGCCCTCTAGTTTCCTTCTTTAACTGTTCTTATGGTTTTTGTCATAAAGTCTATTTTGTCTGATATCAGTATCATGACTCCAGCCTTTTTTAAATTTCTTTTTGTATGGAATATCTTTTCCCAGTCCTCTACTTTCAGTCTATGTGTATCTTTATCCATGATGTTTGTTTATTATAGGCAGCATATAGAGGGCTTCTTCTTCTTCTTTTTTTTTTTTTTTTGATCTGTTCAGCCAAAAATGTTCCATATGGGGGTCTGAGAAATTAGACTGTGTCTTTTAATTAGAGCATTTAATCAACTAACATTCTACACAAATATTGATATTTACTGACTTATCAATGCCATTTTGTTAGCCATCTTCCAGTTTGTTTTCTCTTATTTGTTTGTGTCTTTTTAGTTTTCATATATACAGTATACCCTTCAATACTTCATGAACATCTGGTCATTGATGTTTATTGTTGATAAATTTTTTCAGTTTTCTTTTTTTTTTTTTTAATCTGGGAATGATATTTTTGTGTTCTTCTAATTTGAAGAGTAATCTCGCAGGGTATAGTACTGGTTGAAACTTTCTTTCAGTGTTTTGAATATGTCTTCCCATTCTCTCCTTGTTTGCATTGTTTCAGTTGAGAGGTCTGATGTTAGCCTAGTAGGATAACAATTTGTAAGTAACTACATTTCTCTCTTGCCATTTTTAGAATATTTTCTTCAATTTTGGTCATTCTGGCCATGATGTACCATTGTGAGAATCTTCTTAGGTTTATTCCATTTGGGTTCCTTTATATTTGTCAGGTGTGATATCTGAATGTTTGTCTAGGTTTGGAAAGCTTTCTTCAAGTATTTCATGGTATAGGTTTTCGATGCTATAGTCATATTCTTCATTTTCTGGAATACCAATTATTCAGATATTTGGTTGTTTAATGGTGTCTAGTATTCCTGGTATATCATTACCATTTTGAGGGGTTATTTGTGAAAATCTCAGGGCTCGAACGCAGGCTGTCACAAGGAATTGAGGCAAGAGATGAGGAGCAGTTAAAAGAGGGGACTAAAGCTCTCTTGGAGCAGAAGCAAAACTGTGCCAAAGGAGAACCCATTTATTATAAATTAAGTCAAATAAGTAGTGAGTTTAGCTATAAAGAACAGTATACAATATATATGACATTCTTTGTAGACTGTATTCCTGGTACAAGATTGATAGCTATCATTAACCTAGCAGTTAAACAGTATTTTGGCTGTGGAATGTCACCAAACAATCTGGAGACACAGCCCATGCCAGCAGCTATCTGGTTGGCTGTGGAATCCCTTTGGCTTTCTGTCTAGGAATGGGGTTACTTTCAACTCCCTTCTGCATTCTCTCCCTCTGGCTTAATTGTCAAGCATGAGCTGGATTTTGTCCCCAACAGTTATTTTTTCATTCTTTTTGGTGGTTTTAAGTCAATAGCTTTGTCTTCCCAATCAGAGGTTCCATTTTCTGCATGGTCTAGTCTGCTATTAATACTTTCAAGGAAGGTGTTTTTTATTTTTTGTGCTACAGTCTTTATCTCTAGGAGTTCTGTTTAATTCTTTTTTATGGTTTTTGTCTCTTTATGGAATTCTTTTTCAGGTCTTGGAATGATTTCCTCATCTGGAAATAGTTGTCTGTTTTCTCTTTCATCTAATTCAATTTTGTCACTTTGTACATTCTGTATTCTTTTTCTTACATTGCTGTGAGTTCTTTTGTACTCTTTTATTGAGGAGGAATTTTTCTGTTCCCTTGAGGGAGAGATATTTTATTTTTTCTTCATATTGATTCTGTAGTGTTAGTGGGGAAGATGAGCTCTACTTCTCAGGCGTGTTTTTGGCAGTTGGCCTTGTCTACCAATCCAAGAAGGGTAAATGTAGCCAGCTTTAGATGTTGGTTTCTATCCCAATCTCTCAGAATTAGTTGTACTTGGGGTTGATTCAAATAAAGAAGGAAGTACAAGTCAGCTAACTAAAATCTCCAAGCAAACTAAGGCATGCAAAAAGCAGGAGCAAGAAGTCTGAGAGGCCTCGTCCTTCTGCATTCCCTGTCTCTCTGTTGCTGCCTCTTAGTCCTGAACCATTGGGGGGTTAGGATAGAGGGGGTATGGCAGAGGGTCAAAAGAACACCAGCTTGAGCTAAAGGTAGAAGCAAGAAATCTGAGTGAGAGGTGTAATCCATCTATGCTGAATCTGTCTCTTATTGCTACTGGCTCCTGAACCATGGAGACTTAAGGTGCAGGGTGAGGTGGGGGAAGGGTCAAAAACACAGTTGTGCAGGCAAAGGCAGCAGCAAGAAGTCTGAGATGTGTAGTTAATAGGCTCACTTTGTCTCTGTCTCTTGCTCTCTCTCTCTCTCTCTCTCTCTACTACTAGTTCCTAGCTCCTGCACCATGAGTGCTTACTGCAGAAGTGCATTGGGGAGAGTGTCCAAAGCACACCTGCTCAGGCAGAAGGCAAAAGCAAGAACACTGAGATGTATTGACTTTCAGTGTTCACTCTTTCTTACTGCCCCTGGGTCTTGCACTGTGTCAGTTATAGCAGAGGGGCCTATGCAATGGCAAAGGGCAGAAGCACACTTGTGTAGGCAAAAGACAGCATCAAGAACACTGAGACATGGGGGACCAGCAGTTAGTGTAATGGCTATGTTGCTGGACTCCTACGTAGTTGACTGCGGTTCATGTCCTGGACCTGGTGGCTTAAAACTCACGCCAATTGTGTGTGCGTGCGTGCCCAAGATCCCAAAAGGAGAATGGAGGAGAAAGGGATTGTGGCGTGGCCATCCCCCCGGGGGGTGATTTCTCGCTTTCTGTCTCTCTATCTGTCTGGTGAATGCACGTGCCCTATAGCAAAAACCTCTCAAAAAAAAAAAAAAAAAAAAAAAAAACACTGAGACATGAGGTCCTTCTGACTCATGCTCTCTATCTGACTTGCTGTTCCTGACTCCTGCAAGGTGGGGGACTTAAGGAAGTAGGGGCAGGAGGGGGTTATAAACTACACCTGTTCAGGCAAAAGGCAACAGCAAGAAGTCTGAGATGCATAGTACTTCTGCATTCATTCTTTCTTGCTATCACTGGCTCCTGCGCATGAGGGCTATGGCAGAGGTGCTGTAGAGGAAGGTTCCAAAGTGAACCTCTACAGGGAAAAGGCAGCAACAAAAAGTCTGAAAGTCAGTGCTCACTTTCACTGTCTCAGTGCTACTGGCTCCTTTACCATAAGGGCTTATGGTGGAGGGCAGAGTGGTGGTGGGGGGGCCATTTTAAAGCACATCTAGACTTGCCAAAGGTAGCAGCAAGAGGTCTGAGATAATTATCCTCCTGTGCTCACTCTCTCTCTCTCTCTCTTGCCAATGCTAACGCATGTACTTTAGGAGCTTAAGGCAGAAGGGCATGCAATGTGGAGAGTCTAAAGCACCCCAGCATGGGCAAAAGGCAGAAGGAAGAAGCTCCACTCTTCTGTGCTCACTCTCTGTTGCCCCTGGATCAGACCAGCATGAGGTCTTGTAGAGGATGGGCACATGAGTGGTGAGAGGGTTCAAAACACAGCTGTGTGGACAAAAGGCAACAGCAAGGACTCTGAGATCACTGTATTCTGTCTCACTGCTATGGGATTTTACACCATGGGGCTTATGGCAAAGGGATGGGGTGTGGGGACAGTTCAAAGCACACCTACATGTGCAAAAGGTAGCAATATGAAGTCTGAGATGTGCTGTCCTGGGCATGCACAGGTGTGTTCTCTGCCACTGACCCCTGCAACCTGGGGGTTTATTACAGAGACATGCAGCAGGTGGGGAGCAGAAATTTCAAAGCACACTTATTCTGGCAGAAGGCAGCAGTATGATGTCTGAGACATGGGCTTCTTTTTTTTCTCTCTGCCTCTCAGTGCTGCTGGCTCCTGGACTGTGGAGGTTTATGGTGAAAAGGTGCAGGAAATGTCCAGAGTACACTTATGATGAAAAAAGTCAGCATGAAGGAGTCTGAGGTGCTCCATTCTTATGTCACACTCTCTTCATCTCTCACTGCCACTGACCCCTGCACCATGAGAGCTTAGAGAGGAGGGTTGTGGGGGTTGGGGAGGGTCAGAGCATATGTGCAAGCACAAAGGGCAGCACAAGAACTCCGAGATACATGGTCCTTGCACGTTAACGCTCTCTCTTTCTCCTTCTCACTGCCACTGGCTCTAGCATCATGGGGGCTCATGGTGGAGGTGTGCTGAGGGGAAGGGCGCAAAGTACACCTGCACAGCAAAAGGAAGTAGCAAGAAATCTGAGATATGTGGTCCTTCTGCACGCACCCTCCATCTCTTGCTGCCATAGGTTCCTGCATCCTAGGGGCTTATGGCAGAGCCACAACGGGTTGGGAGGGCCCAAAGCCCTTCTCTGCAGGTTAATGGCAGTAACAAGAAGTCTGTGATGAACAATTCTTTGCATTTATTCTCTGTCTCCCTCTGTCTCTGTCTCTCTCATTGCCACTGGCTCCTATAACTTGGAGGCTTAAGGCTGAGGGATGTGGAGGAAGTGGAGGATTCAGAGCCCACCAGCACAGGCAATCAGGAACAAGTTCGAGATACTCACTTATACACTCATTCTCTCCTTGTCACTGGCTCTTGCAAGGGTGTTGCCTTATGGTGGAGGGACTGGGGGTGGTGGTGAGGGAGGTCCAAAAGCACTCCTGCAGGAAGGCAATAGGCAGCAGCAAGAAGTCTGAGATGCAAGGTCCTTATGCTTCCTCTCTCTCACTGCCATTGGCTCCTTCACCTTGTGGGCTTATGGCAGAGAGCTGCCAGGGAGGGTAGGAAGAGGAGGATCCAAAGTGCAACTCCACAGGCAAATGGGGCAGCAAGGCTTCTGAGATGCACTGTCTTGTGTGTGCCCTCTCTCTCTCTTTCTCATTACAGCTGTCTTCTGCACTGGGAGCTGGGGCGGTTAAAACAGAGGGACTCAGGGCCTGGAAAGGATTTAGAGAATACTTGGTCAGGCAAAATGCAGCAGGAAGAAATCAGAGATGGATATACAAGGTCCTTTTGTGTCCTCTCTTACCCCCTCCCTTGCTGTCACTGACATGGGGGTGTATGTAATAGGGATACGTGGGGGGAGAATCCAAAGCTCACCTGCACAGCGAAGAGGCAACAGCTACAACTTGGAGATGTGCAGTCCTTCAGCACTCATTCTCTGTCTCACTTCCACTGACTCCTGCATCATAGAGGCTTATGGTGGGGAGCCTGGGTGGTGGAGGAGGTTCCAAAACATATCTGGGCTTTCAAAAGGCAGAGACAAGAAGTCTGAGACAAATTCTTCTTCACTTTCTCTTTCTATCTCTCTCATTGCCCCTGGCTTCTACACCTTGAAGATTTATGGCAGAGGGGTGCAGGTTGTTGGGAGTCCAAAGTACACCTGCACGGGCAAAAGGCAGCAGCAAGAAGTCTGAGACATGTGGTCCTTCTGCAATTACTCTTATCTCTGTTTTGATGCTGCTGGCTCCTGCAATGTGAGGATTTATGGTAGAGGGGTGAAGTGTGGGGGAAAGATCCAAAGCACACCTGCGCAGGCAAAATGCAACAGCAAGAAGTCTGAGACATCCTGTTCCTCTCTCTCTTTCATTGCCCCTAGCTCCTACACCTTGGAGGCTTAAAATGGAGTGGCAGAGAAGGGAAGGTCCCAATAGAAATCTGTGTGGACACAAGGCAACAGGAAGAAGTCAGACATGTGGTCCTTCTGAGCTCATTCATCTTCACTGTCTCTGGCTTCTGCACAGTGAGGGCTTAAGGTGGAGGAGCATGGGGGAGGGATGCGGGTCCAAAGCACACCAGTGTAACAGGTAGCAGCAAGAAATCTGAGATGCACTGCCCTTCTGTGCTCACTTTCTCTGTCTCTTGTTGCATTGGCTTCTGCACCATGAGGATTTAAGGCAAACAGGTTGAAGGATTGAAAGAGTCTAAAGTACACCAGTGCAAAAGATAGCAGATGAAGTCTGAAAAGTGTGTTCTTTCTGCTCTCTCTCTTTCTCACTGTCTCTTTCTCTCTCTCTGTGCCATGGGCTTCTATGAAATGAGTGGCTTATGAGGGAGGGGGACCCAAAGCACACCTGTGCAGGCAAAAAGGTAGCAGCAGAAAATCTTGAGATGTGTGAATTTGTGCATTCATTCTCTGTTTCTCTATCTCTCTTGCTGCTGACTCCTATGCTTGTGGCAGAGAGGTGCATGGGAGAGTCAGGAAAAAGGTCTGAGCAAGACATCTTAGAGATGTCGTTGTTTTATGCTCACTTTCTCTGGCTGCTGAGGCACATGCACCATGTGGCCGATGGCTGAGTGACACAGGGTGGGAGGTTCCAATGCACACCTTGGCAGTGGGTGGGAGCTAGGGGAGGGAATGCAGCAGCAATAAGTCAAAGATGTGCTGTCTTCTGTGTTACCTCTCGGCATTCCCTCTCTCACTACCACCAGCTCCTGCACTGTGGAGGCTTATGGTGAAGGGGAGGCAGGAAAGTGAGGCAAGGGAGGTACAAAGCACACCTCTGTGGTCAAAAGGGAGCTGCAAGATGTCTGAGACATGTGGTCCTTCTATGCCCACTCTTTCTCATTGCCACTGGGTTTTGCACCTTTGGGGTTTATGGTGAGGGGTGTGGTGGGGAAAGGGTCGAAAGCACACCTGCACAGGCAAAAGTCATGTTGAAATCTTGTTCTTGTCTGTTTTTTCTATTAAATTTCTACTAATACATATTATGTGACCCTATGGCATTGATTCAAAAATAGTCTTGCAAGGCAAGCTTTGTCATTCTTCAGCTAGGCAACATGCATCAGCCTTTTTCTAGCTACTTCTTCTGTGTTACTTCTCTCTTGATATCATGAGGTCTGCTTAATATACTCTCATCAAATGCTCTGATATCCTGTAGAGTTATCAGGTCTTGATCATTTTCTGTAGGGAGTGTTTGGAGAGAGGCCCTGAGGGTGTGGGGACATGCTCTGAGCAAACATCACCTGTCCCATTTGGCTATGGCAGAACCTTGCAGCTTGTCCTTTTCTTGACCCTTGCTGCAGGCAGAGCAAAGGGTGAAATTTGCTAGGGGCCTTCAAACAGACACATCTGATGGAATTCAGGAAACATCTTGACCCCAATTAGCAAAGTCCAATCCCTTCTTTGCCTCTGTAAGATTCTTTAGCCTTCTCTGGGCCTGGTGGTGCCTGCTCTATGGCAAGATTCTTTAGCCTTAGCAACATCTCTTTTATATTTTAAAGATATATCTTCCCCACACCTGCAGCTAGACTTCTCTCCACTAGATAAGAAGTTTAATGGGATTTCTCTTTGATATGATTATCACCAAGGGATACACCCAGCCCAGAATATCTAAGCCCTTATAGATTTGTTACCTGCTTATTATTGTCTGTAACATAACAATTTATCTATGGAATGTCATGAAATACATGTATGTAGTGTTGTTTTGCCCTATAAATAAAGGTACCCGGTTTGTCTGGGCAGCACAAGTTGCTTGGGCTGCCTAGGCTCAGGCCACCTGTGTGCACTGATACTCTGTCTCTTTGTCTCTTTCTGTTTCCTCTTAGATTGAGCCAAGCCCAGGGCATATGCTGACAATTTTCTTTCCTTTTTTCTCTCTTTTTTCTCTCTCTCTCTTTGGCTATATGACATGTATGTTGTCAAGACAGAGAGATAGAGAGAGAAATCACCCCCAATTGGTCAACTGCATTCCACAATAGAGAGGTTTTCCCTATATAGATAGAAAGCAGAAATCAAGGGGGGATGGCCACGCCGCAATCCCTTCCCTCAATTCTCCTCTCGGGATCTTGGGCACGCACGCACACGTGCATTCCGGGACTCGAACCACGGTTTGGGAGTCCAGCGACATAGCCATTACGCTAACTGCTGGTCCCCTCCAATATCCTCTTGAGAATTTGGGCATGCATGCACACTCACCCATTGTGATTTTGAAGGGTCTGGGACTGGAACCATGCAGTTGACCATTTGGGATCCAGGGCCCTAACCCATGCCACCTGTTGTACCACATCTTGTTTGTTATTAACAGCATGTTGGAGATATTGGACTTTTATGAATCAGCTTGTACATTGACACAAAAAGACCTGAAATGTTGATTGAATTCATAACTTTAATGTTTTTGCCATTGGGAGTGTGTACTCACCAGAGAGAGACAGAGAACCAGTAAGCTGAAAAGTGAGAAATCAGCCTGCTTAGGGTATGGCCATGCCACAGTCCCTTCTCCATTCTCCTTCTGGAATTATGGGCATGCATGCACATGTGCCTAGCATGATTTTATTTAAAGAATTATTTTATCTTTATTACTGTTTTCCAATTTGACCAGAGAGGGACAGAGAGAGAGCAAGGAAAAGCAAGAAAGGAAGCCAGGACTTGAACCATGGTTGGCCACATGGGAGTCCAGCATGCTTAACCGCCATGCTATCTGGCGGCCCCAATCTAGCATGATTTCTAGCCTGCCAAGTCTGGGACTTGAACCATGATTGGCCATATGGGTGTCTAGCATCTTAACTACCACAGTATCTGCTTGAATCCCAGTCCTAGTGTCTTGCAAATTACACCAGTTGCATGTGTGTGTGTGCCCAAAATCCAAAGAGGAGAATAGAAGGGACTGTGGCATTGCTGGCTTCTTTGGGAGTGATTTCTCAGTTTTCTTCTCACTTTCTCTCTCTAGCAAGCACATGCACCCTACGGCAAAAACCTAAAAAAAAAAAAAAAAAAAAAAAAAAAAAAAAAAAAGTCCCTGTATCCATTATGGATACAGAGAGATTTGTCACTGGAAAACATTACTGGAAGATTGTACTGCCATCAATATTCATGATGTACATGTTTTCCTTTATGGTCATGTGCCAAAAATACTAGGTTGCAGGATGCATACTTTCTCTGGGGCTTAGTCATATAGCTGCAAGAACTGTTCTAGAGGAAACACTAATATGGAATGTCTGTATTAATAAGAATATAGTTAATACTGACCAAGAGTTTTTCTATAATGTAAATTTTAGTGAAAGAAAGTTTCTTTTTTTGGGATACTATAATTTATTTAAACAGCCATTCTTAAACTCTTACATTATTTTTCACAGTACTTTTTTTGAAAAAGAAATTTTTGCGATAAGGCATGTGTACTTGCTGGAGAGACAGAGAGAAACAAAAAGACAGAAAGTGAAAAGTGAGCCCCCAGTTGGAGTGGCCATGTGCAATTCCATCTTCTTCATTCTTCTCTTGGGATTTTGGTCATGTGCACACATGCTCTGAGTGTGAGTTTTTTGTTTTTGTTTTTGTTTTTTTTTAATAGATTTTTGCTATTGGGCATGCGTGTACACCAGAAAAATAGAAAGACAAAAAGTGAGAATTCATCTTCTAGGGAAAATGTCCACACTGCAATCCCTTCTCCTACGTTTTCCTCTCGGGATTCTGGGCACCCGTACACATATGTGCTCGGCATAAGTTTTCAGCCATCGAATCTGGGCCTTGAACCATGGTTGACTACATGGGAGTCCAGTAATGTAACCATTATGTCATCTGCTAGTCCGCAGTGTGAGTTGTTTTTAAGAAATTTTCGATGTAAAGTACGTGAGCTCACCAGAGAGACAGAGACAGAGAGACAGAAAGTGAGAAATCACCCCCCACCCCCGGGGTGAATTGCCATGTTGGAATCTCTTCTCCATTCTCCTCTTTGGATTTTCGGTATGCATAAACAGGTTCTCATCGTGAGTTTAAGCCACTGGGTTTGAGAGTCGAACCTTGGTCAACTACGTGAAAGTTCAGCAAACTAACCATTCTCATGTGTAAGTGTCTGTTCTCCCACAGGGGAATCTTGAAATAAGCAACATCATTTCTCTGACCTACTTCGTTCACCTTTTCTTCCAGCTATAATTTTAGAAACTGCTGTATTTATCCAGGGTTAAGGAAATGAATTCATTTTTGGTAAGTTATTTACTGATCTCCCCATTGTATCTAGGAATTACATGAGGGTTGATAAATTAAAATGGAAGAATAAAAATAATAAAATTCAGCTTGAGAGGGACCAGCAGTTAGCATAATGGCTATGTTGCTGGACTCCCATGTAGTCTACCGCGGTTCGAGTCTCGGACCCAGTGGCTTAAACTCATGCTGGGCATGTGTGCGTGTGTGCCCAAGATCCCGAGAGGAGAATGGAGGAGAAGGGATTGTGGTGTGACCATTCCCCCGGGGGGTGATTTCTCTTTTTCTATCTCTCTGTCTCTGTTTGTCTGGTGAGCGCATGCGCCCTATAGCATAAACCTCTCAAAAAGAAAAAAAAAAAAAATTCAGCATGAGAAATGTATAAAAAAGCAAGATAAAATTGACATGGTGAGGGCCCAGCAGGTAGCAGGTTAAGGTGCTGGAATTCTGGCTGTCCACGGTTCGAGTCCCAAACTTGGTGGCTTGCTTTCTCCCTCTCCCTCTCTCTGTCTCTCTTCCTCTGGCAAAACTCGTGAAAAAATAGTAAATAAAATAATTAAAAAAATAAACAACTATTTAAAAAAAAAAATTGACATGGTGAAATAGGCAGGTTATCAGACCTTAGAGCCCTGTGAGATGAGTACAAATTGGTCTCTATTTTTTCTGATACCATGGGAAAAACACATTTATTACACACTTTGAATTAACTCTAAGGGGGCAGCATGCTAAATTCTCAAGAGATATGAATCATGAGATAGTCTTTACTGGTCACAAAGATAACAGGTTTCACATAGAGGATAATGTTTCCCAACTAACCTGTACTAACACTCAGTGTTCTACAGTGGTAACTGTTACTGATTGCTAAAACACAAACAAGTTAGTAACTTTTTCTAGAGTTGCTAATATAGCATGGTCCCAGACTTCTCTTACAAGTTGATGCATCATCCACTTGATGGATGGTTTAAACCTGGAATGTGTGACAGGACTCTACTACAGGTGCCTAAAGAACTCTCCATAAATTTCTCTCAGCTAGTGCATATGTGCTAATTATGCCACAAACTGTCCAAAGTTATATTTCTTGACCAATATAGTAATGCACTGCATAACAGCATTTCAGTGATGTACTGTGTGTATTAATGTGGTCCATGATGTTTATAATGAAGCCCCAAAATTTCTGTAACCTACCATGGTTATAGCTGTCATTACCTTGTAGAGTAACCCATTATCCACGTGTTTGTGGTAATGCTGGTGTAAATAAACCTACTGGGCTGCCAGTTGCTTATAAGTACACATACAATTATGATCAGTAAATATGTATACATAAAAAGATAAATATAAATATAATTATATATATATTTTCATTTTGAAATCATTCCTGGTTTACAAGTAATCATTGTACACCTTTGTGAAATACAGTATTTTTTTTAATAATAATTTTTACTTATCTATTTATTTGTTGTCATTTTTGAGCCAACTGGTCCAGGACTTGGACCATGGTCAGCCATGTGGGAATCCACAACTTAGCCACCACTGCTGGCTTATTTTTTTTTTATATTACAGTGTCATTGTGTCTCTATTCTGTTTTTTTTTATTTTCTTTGCTGTTCAGAAAGAATTTTTCTTATATAATCAAGTTTCTCTATTTTTGGTGGTTTTGTCTATGTCTCATGGGTCTTATTTAAGTAGTCTTTGCCCACTCAAACATGTTGTTCTCCTACATTTTCATTAGTAGGTTTATAAATTTGACCATTATATTAAAGGCTTTAATCCATTTTGAGTTAAACATAACTGGTAAGAGATGATATAGTTTTACTCAAATGTTGGTGGATATTGAGTTCTCCCAGAACCGTTTATTGAAAACTGTCTTTTTTTCCACAGGCTTGATCTGTGGCCTTTATCAAAAATCAGTTGGCTTGTATTTTAAGTATTTTTCTGTTTATTGTAATCAGTTGGCCTGTATGTCTGTGTTTGTGCCAGTACCATGCTGTTTTGGTGATTATGGATTTACAGAACATTTTGGAATCAGGAAGTAAGATACCTCCAACTTTATTCCTTTTGTACAGTATTGGTCAGATTATATGGGTCTTTTCTGATTCTGCATAAATTTTACAATTATTTCTGTGTAGAATGTTGCTGTTTTTTTTGTAGGAATTTTAATGAATTTATAGATTACTGTGGCAGAGTATTAGCATAGCACCTATATTTATTCTTATGTATTTGCTAGAGAGAGTAATAGAGAGATGGAGATTCAGCAAGGGAGAGAAGGCACTCCAAAATAAAGCATAAAATGCCATTATGTGTTATAAACCTACCTGGGCAGTATCTTCTGGACTAAACTTCTGGACTAAACTGACATAGCCAGGGTGCTCAGGGGATGCTGCAATCCCTTTGCTCTAATTCTCCTTCCCATCAGGATTTTGGATACATACACACATACACACACTCACTGTATTTCCCAAGCTCACAGGACCTTGGACTCAAACAACAGGTGATTTTGTGGGATCTGACTCCCTACACAATGTTTAAGCACTGTGCTATGGGGATAACCTACTGCAGATTTTTGAATGCTGGGTTTGTGTCCTGCAGCTTTACTACATTTGTTTATCTCATCTAAGAGTTATTTGGTGGATTCTTCAGGTTTTTCTATATATTGGGTTGTAAGGAAAAAAAAAAACGTGGAAAAATGCGTCAACTTTTCTGAGGAATTGTTATATAATCAAGTCAGGCACCAATAGGGACAATGTAACTTTTTTCTTCTCTAATTTATATGTCTTTATTTTGTTCTTTCATTGACTGTATTTAGCTAGTACTTCCTGTATCATATTGAATGGGAGAGAAGAAAGTGGACATCTCTGTCTTGTTCTAGTTTGAAGTTGAAAAAGTTTCCACTTTTTTCTCATTTAATATTGTGTTAGCTGCAGGAATGTCACATATAACCTTTATTTTGTTATGAAATGTACTTTCTATGCCTATTCTGTTGATTCTTAATCATAAAGGACTATTATATTTTATCAAATGCTTTTTATGTGTCAATTAATACGATCATATGATTTTTGTCATTTCTTCTCTTAATGTGATCTATTACATTTTTTATTTTATTTTATTTACTTATTTTTTGGAGGCTTTTGCTGTAGGGCATGTGTGCTCTCCTGAAAGACAGAGAGAGACAGAGACAGAAAATGAGAAATCACCCCTCCAGGGAGGAAGCCTACACTGCAATCTCTTCTTCTCCATTCTCCTCACAGAATCTTGGGCACACACGCACATGCACTCATCATGAGTTTAAGTCACTGGGTCTAGTACTGGAACTGTGGTTAACTACATGGGAGTACAGCGACATAGCCATTATACCAACTGCTGATCCCTACATTTGCTATTTTATACATATTAAATCATCCTTGTATTCCAGGAATAAATCCTACATGGTCATAATGTATAATATTTTGAAAATGTTGTTGGCTTGGTTTCAGTCATGAGGTATGGTCTTATATTATGCTTTTATAGACACGTGCTACTTTGGTGTTCCTTGAATCTTTTTTGTACGTTCATATTAGTCTCTGTTTTTCTTTTTCTTAAACTGGAGAAATTCCTTTCTTTTAATGTAGATCTCCTGGTGATGAGTTATTTTATTTTTAATTCCCAAATATCTATGTTTTATGTCATTTTTTTGTTCTGCTTAAGGGAATGCTCACTCAGTAGAGACAGAGAGGAGGAAAGGAGAAGGCATTCCCCATAAGCAGCTTCCAATAAGCCTTTTCTGTTCTTCCTGGGTGGCATTGAGTTTGACCCCTAATACATCATAGTAAGTGTTTTCTTTTACCCCTTTCTACTGCCAGTGAGTGGCTGAAGCTAGCGTAGGAGCACTTAGCTTCTGACTAGTACTTAGCACTTGCACTTAGCTCAGGCAGACATTATTCCTCTAAATCTCAACATGCATTCTGCAAAGTTCTTGAAAACCCTTTTATAAAATTTATTTTACTACCAGCAATTCTAATTCGTAACATTTGTATATCTCCTTTAAGTCCATAAATTTATTTCTGCATAGTTTAACTTTCTTGTCTGTGTGTATGTATATGTACATGTGTATTTATTTTTCAAGAATGTTCTTTAAGCTAAGCTCTTTGCCATTATTTCATGTGCCTTGTTATTTTTAAGTTGTTCATAATGCTAATATCTCTTTTCTTCTATTAATTAATTCCTTCTGTATGTATTGTAGCTTCACTTTCTCCACCCTAGACTGTTGCAAATTTTCTAAGTCTAGTATTTTTTTACTATGTGAATCTAGTCTTTCTTCCATGAAAGTCACTTATAGTATATACAAATTAAGTAAAGGTGAAGTAATGCCTATATGATAGATTTAATGTATTTCCTGTTTATATATGGTCCATGAACTTTTTGTTACCTTAAGTGTAACATTTTTGAAGTGGTTGTTTTGTGGTTCATAATATTCAAATTTGACTTTTAATGTATGTTTAAACATTTATATTACATCAGTTTGTGTACAAGAACTCTATAATAGTATACTTGTACTTTTCTTAGTTTCTCTACCATGTCATCATGCATTTTACATCGTATATATTATAAACTCAACATGTGACTTCTTTCACATTTCTATACATCCACACACTCAGCTTTAACCACATGACTCACTACCTATAACTGTGAATTACATTATAAGCATGGATTATCCATATAGCCCAAAGCTATATGTTGCTTCAAATGTACACTGCCTTTTTTCAAAAAAGTGTTATTTATTTAATTTTATTTATTATCATTTTATTTTGCTCTAGGGTACTCACAATCATGGTGGGGGTAGTGAGAAAGCAAGCCATAAAATCTGAGACTCAAACTGTGGTGAGCCATGTGGGAGTCGAACACCTTTACAGCCTCACCACCTACTGGCACCAGCCAATGTCTTTTTTAAAAGTTTGAAAAGAAGAGCAATTTATATGGGTCCCCACTTATTTTTTATTTCCAATATTCTTGTTTGTATCTTACCAGATCTTTATCTGTTATAACATTTTCTAGTTTGTGACAGTTTGAATATTATATGCCTTTCTGTAGTTGTCTTTATATTGTCTTGACGTTTGTATTGACTTTTATGATACCAGCTGTATGTATGCAAGTTAAGGTGATATGATCCCCAAATCACCTTAGACCTTATAATTTCTAGAGGCAATTATGAACCTAGGAAGGTTTTTATACTCACTGTTAGGATATATTACTATGCAAGAATCCACAAAAATAAGCCATGGAACAAGATGCACAAGGTAGGTTTTATGGGTCATTTGCTCAAGTTTTTAATTGATTTCTCTCAGTAGAATTCTGTTGATATTGCCTATTTCTCCCAACAGTAATGGGTGACAGTATCCACAGGACACTGCAAACATGAGACTCTCATCCAAACTATTGTTCAGAGTTTGGAGTTTGACTACATGAAAGTCACCCATGTGACTTTCTTCACTTTCCCACATCCCAACATTCAGCTTTACACACAGGACTCGAGCCCTACAATCATAAATTACATTGTAAGCATAGATTATCCACATAACCCATAGCCATAATGTAGACAAAGATATTCTTACCAGATTAGCAATTCTAAAAGCTAAGAGATAATCTCTGAGAACTTCAACTGGCTGAATGTTTTCTGGAAGATCTATTCATTCATTAGAGTATACAGCTTTTTTTTTTTTTTTTTTTTTTTTTTTTTTTTTTTGAGAGGTTTTCGCTATAGGGCGCATGTGCTCGCCAGACAGACAGAGAGAGACAGAGCAGAGAGACAGAAAGTGAGAAATCACCCCCCGGGGGGGATGGCCACGCTGCAATTTCTTCTCCTCCGTTCTCCTCTCGGGATCTTGGGCACACATGCACACGCGCCCGGCGTGAGTTTTAAGCCACCGGGTCCAGAACACGAACCACAGTCGACTACGTGGGAGTCCAGCGACATAGCCATTACGCTAACTGCTGGTTCCCAGTATTCAGCTTTTGATATATAGACTGAGAGTTTTGACTTTATCATTTTCATCAGATTGAAAAATGATCAGCCTTTTTGAAGATAGTTTTCTGATTCAGCTATTCACTGAGTTGTTCAATTATATGTATAGGATACCATTCAGTTTTGTCCCATGTGTGGCAACTGACACATAGGATGCTTTCAGCTGAGATTTAGTAGTAATGCAGCCCCATCCTGGTGGGACTTTTGTCTTCAGCAAAAGGAAAATGAATGAATCTCATTCCTTCTTACATCATTTTTTTTACTTTTGGTTTAGTCTCCTGTTCTTTAGAGCTTCAGAATTTGGCAAGTGTCAAAAAATATTTTTGAGACCTTTCAAATGAATGATTTTTGTCATTTTTCCATGTAATTACCCAAAACTACTCTGACCTTTTAATCTCTAGTGTTTTTCTCAGGGAAAGTTCATTAAGAGATAATTCATTTAAAAACCTGTGGGAGTAATATAGGTAGCAGTTTATGGTGATTTTCAGTAGGTTGTTACTGTAGAAATCATTAAGATTGCTTAAATTTGAAGTATATGTTATTTTGAGGTTAGACACAACAGGATGATGCTTGCCTATCCAGTGTAAAATGAGGTTTTGTAAACATTTAGTTTTTAGTTCAATGTGTTAGGTGAAAATAGTATTGAAGTTTAATTTTAATCTTTATAGGCTTTCACCATCTTTTAAATAAAATTAATAAAAAATAATTAGTGACTTTTTTTGGTTAATTTATTTTTCTTTTTTTAAACATTAATACGCTATACATCATTACAATATACAAAATGAATTTTCCATCCAAAATACACTGTCTGTTGGCTCAATCAAGCACATCAACATACATGTTATCAACAAACAATTTTCCATTTCTTATGTCTTGTATATTTTGCTTCTTTCTTTTTTTTTTTTTTTTTTTTTTTTTTTTTTTTGCCATACTTGATTTCCTATCCCTAACCGTCTGCCCTGTCCAACCCACCTCCCATTGTCTCTGGTATCCATGATTGCTTTCTATGCCTTTCCCCTCTGTTTAATTGATTTGCTAATGAACTTAATTTGTCTAAATATTTGCAATAGCAAGCACAGCTGATATATACATACACAAGAACCCATGTCTGACTTTAGGCATAAACCTCAGTGAGTAGAATGAACATACTATAAAATAGTACCTAGGTGGGGCTATATAGCTTACAGTGGTCATCAAATACACAATTTTTTCTTTAAATTTTGGTAAGTTTTAGTATTTTTTTTTCTGAATTTTTTTTAAAATTTACATTCTTTCCCGAGCATCATCACAACATACTAAATATGGTTTCCCCTCTAGAGTAAACTGCATAGTGACTTAATCATGCATGTTATTATCCATAAAATTCCATGCATGTTATTATCCATAAAATTCCATATCCATAAAATTCCATTACTACTTTCATATATATATATATATATATATATATATATATATATATATATATATATATATGTTTTTTACCCCATGTCTGATCCTCTGCCCTATTCCACTCTCTTATTACACTATCTCTGCTCTCTACAGTTGTCTTCAATTCCTTATCCCCCAACATTTTGTTGACCACACAATATCATAAGTAATCTAACTACTTTCAATAGTAAGTTCAGCTGGTGGTTTCAAGAAAGGCAGTTTTTTTTTTTTTTTTTTTGGAGAGGTTTCTCGCTATAGGACGCGTATGCTCACCAGACAGACAGAGAGAGACATAGAGACAGAAAGTGAGAAATCACCCCCCGGGGGAATGATCACGCCACAATCCCTTCTCCTCCCAGAATCTTGGGCATGCACGCACACGCGCCCAGCGTGAGTTTTAAGCCACTGGGTCCGGGACACGAACCGCAGTCGACTACGTGGGAGTCCAGCAACATAGCCATTATGCTAACTGCTGGTTCCCAAGAAAGGCAGTTTTGAACTGGTAAGGATGTTTCCTTGAAACTTGAAGCCTAGAAACAGGTTAGTATTTTGTTCAAATAGTAGGTACATGAATCTATTGACAGCTCAAGACAAGATAAAAATCTTTAAAACCAGACAACAAAGCTTAGAAGAAAAGCAGCAATATCTTAGTCACAGAGTGCTGTTTCATCAATTCAGACTCATGTACTTAATCTTTCTTTTGTTACTGTTGAGGTATGATCTTCCAGATTGAACTCTGGGATACAATACTCAACTCCAGACTTTGTCCCTACAATTAAGTTGCCCATTTTCTTAGTTTTTGAACTCTTATTTCTGTGTGTCTGCATTTAATTTTACTGACATAGAACTCCCTTAAGAACTTCTTGGAGATATGGTCTGGTGCTGGTAAATTCTTTCAGGTTTTGTTTATCTGAGAAAGTTCGTGTCTTTTCTTCCCAAATAATCGATAAGGCAAAAGAGGTAGGCACTTTGGTGGAGTGTTCATGCTGCAGTTTAGCTAATCAAGGTCATAGGCATGCAGATTCCTAGTGTGTTCAAGTAGAGACATTGATCTATACAGAGAGAGGTATAGTTACATACATATTTCTTCCATGAGGGACACTGGAGAACGATAACCTTGCTGGGTACAGAATTCTCGGTTGAAATTGCTTCTCCCTTAATACTTTGAATATATTTTCCCATTCTTTCCTCGCTCGCATTGTTTCCAATGAGAGGTCTGCCGTTAGTCTGATGGGATACCCTTTGTAGGTAACTTGCCTTTTTTCTCTTGCCAGTCTTAGTATTTTGTCTTTGTGGTTTTGGTCAATCTGGCTATAATGTGTCTTGGAGAAGATCTTTTTGGGTTATTTCTATTTGGGGTCCTCTGTATTTCTTGGGACTGAATCTTTGAGTACCTCTCAAGGTTTGGAACGTTTTCTTGCAGGATTTCATGGAATAGATTATCAATGCCCTTATGAGTCTCTTTACCTTCTGGGATGCCTATTATCTGGATGTTTGGATGTCTAATTGTATCTAGTACTTCTCACATATTATTCTCAAATTTTTGGGCCATTTTCTCAGTCTTCATGGTGGATTTTTCTAGGCCAGCCATTTTCTCTTCTACATTTGAGATTCTATTTTCTGTATGATCTAGTCTGCTTTTAATACTTTCAAGGGAGATTTTGACTTCTTGTATTATAGCCTTCATCTCTAACAGTTCCATCTGATTCTTTTGTAAAGTGTGAAATTCCTCTTTTAGATCTTGCATGAATTTCCTCACCTCCTGGAACTCTTCAACTCTTCTCCTTCCTCTTCAGCAGTTCCTTGTCTCTCTTCTCTTCCATCTCTGTTAGCTTTGCCATTATGAATGTTCTGAATTCTTTATCAAACATTTCCATGGTTTCCATTGAACTGTGTGTGGATGAAGAGGAACTATCCTTTTTCCTTGTGGGAGAGGTATTTTCCTGCTTCCCCATATTTCTTGTGGTCCTGTAGCAATTTCTAGTTATCTGGTGGATCGTCCATTTCTTCCCAAAGTTGGAAGTTCAATCACGTGAGTTTTGTATGCTG
The DNA here is from genome assembly GCA_026018925.1 of Tupaia tana. NCBI lineage: Eukaryota > Metazoa > Chordata > Mammalia > Scandentia > Tupaiidae > Tupaia > Tupaia tana. The sequence goes on along the minus strand of JAKSZU010000025.1, from coordinate 2,856,844 downwards.
GAGGCCCAGTTATCAGGGGGACAGTTTCCTTTCTCCCAAAATGGCTAGATCACAGGAGCCATGGAACTGTCTGTCTCTTGAAGAAGGCCTGTTCTGTTCCCTTCTTAATAATTAGTGAAATTGATTAAACTTTATGTTAAAGATTTTGGAGCTTAGGAAATGTTATTCTTTCCTTATTTTCCTATTGGGGTACTGATTCTTTTAGATATTTTCTTACAAATATGTAGTAATTCTTATTGAGAAAAGAAATTTTTGTGCTGTGACTTGCTGTTTTACTTTTGAATTTGTTTTGTATTTTTATTTTCATCATGAGTTGTTTTGATCTATACAGAGAGAGGTATAGTTACATACATATTTCTTCCATGAGGGACACTGGAGAAACAAAATAGGTAGGCACTTTGGTGGAGTGTTCATGCTGCAGTTTAGCTAATCAAGGTCATAGGCATGCAGATTCCTAGTGTGTTCAAGTAGAGACATTGAGAAGTGAACCCAATAACTTTCCTTGGGGTGAGCATCACACATGTGTTACTGCTGCATCCCTATAGCTGGTTTTGTTTTGAAATAAATGTATTGGAAATTTTTTATTTTACTAGTATTGCTTCAGAAGTTTGAGTTTTGTATACTAATCTTTTCATTATTTCTGGTTCGAAATTTTTAATTTATATTTAATTGTACACCTTTGTGAGATACAATATGGTCTCTCAAAGCATTCATGCAGTGTGTAGTAATCAAATCTGTGATATTGCCATGTGTATCAGAAAACATTACTTTATATGTGCACCTTCAATTTTTGTTCAACTAGTTTTGTGACTATATATGCATACATACATATATATACACACATATATATGTACATACATGCACACACACATACATATGCATGCCCTCCCACACACACATACATTTAAGATTATCAACATATGTTTCTATCTGTTCTGGTATATTGTGCCATAAGTCATTTGTATTCATACATTTTCATTCATTTCTCTTGAATGATTTCTTTTGAATATATCCCACCTCCTCACTCCCATACAGTGTTTGGTATCTACAGTTGCCCTCTCTAATTCTGTATCTGTAAATATTTCAGTTTCTGTCGTAGAGTGCATTTATTCACTGGGGACATACATTGTGTTTTATTGCTTGTCTTATTTAATATACCCTTAAATCTTCTTCATTTATTCACATTGAATGACAAGATCTATTTGTTTGTTATGGGTGAGTAGTATTCCATCGTGTATATGTGCTCCATTTTTTAATATGTTTTTAAGTGTTATATATAAGGTATCTGTTACAAAAATTACCTACCTATCTAAGTCACACAAAAGTTACTTGTTGCAAACAGTTTACCCACCTTAATCACAAAATCATAAACTCCAAATATCCCAATTACATTTTATTAATAAAACAAGTAAAGACTACTTATCAGTCATCATATAGAACTGCAGAAGAAACTAAAAAACAAAGCCTGTTTGTAGAGGAAGATGCCTGCCTGTGAGGGATTCTAGTCTATTGTCAAATTAACTAGGATTGTCATATTTCTTCTGTATATCAAATAAAAACCTTGAAAGTCAACTCCTTGACATTCCTAGAGGTCACCTGTCTTATTTGTTTCTGATTAATTAATTTTCATATACAATCACGGTATATCACTACAGTATGCAGAATGAATTTTCCAGTATGAATATACCGTATATTAGTTCAGTTAAAGATATTGTCATGCACATTATTAACAACAAATAATTTTCCATTTTCGTGTCCCTTAAATATTTTGCTTTTTGCTTTTCCCTCTTGATTGCCTTCTTTCCCTCTTCCATCTCCCTCCCACACTTTCTCTAGTATCCACAGTTCCTTTCCTTGCTTTTATATTTTCCAATATTTCAGTTTCTGCCATAGAGTACAGACATTCAGTATATATTGAATGGGGACAAAAAGCCTCTCTTTCATATTCTGGTTTGTTTTGCTTAGCAGTCAATCTTTCATATTCATCCACTTTCTGTCAACTGCCAAATGTCTTCTTGTTCTTTATGATTGAGTAGTATTTCATAGTATATGTGTGCCACAATTTTTCAGTCTATTCAAGTTATTCATGGATGACTGGGTCAGTTCTATATCTGAGTAATTGTGAATAATGCCAAAGTAAACATGGATGTGCAAGTACTTTTTTGATTGAATCTATTCCGCAACTTTGGGTAGATACCCAGGACTGGAAGTGTTGGGTCATATGGTAGTTCTATTTGTAGGTTTTTGTGGATCTTCAATATTGTTCTCCATAGTGACTGAACTAATTTACATTCCCACCAACAGTGTAGGAGAGTTTCCTTTTCACCACAACCTCACCAGCACTTGTCATTTTTTATTTTCTTAATCTTAGCCATTCTGACTAGGGTTAGGTGGTATCTCATTGTAGTTTTGATTTGTATCTCCCTTGTGATAAGGGATGCTGAGCATTTTTTCATGTTTTTTTTACTGTTTTTATGTCTTCTTTAGAGAGGTATCTGCTGAGCTCATTTGCCCATCTTTTAATTGGGCTGATGTTTTCTTTCTTTTTTTTTTTTTTTTCAGGTGCACTGCTTGAGTTCTCTGTACTTACTAGACCCCTATCTGAGCCATACTTTGCAAATATATTTTCCCACTTCAGGGGTTGTCAATTTACTCTAATTCTTTATTTTGCTGTGCAGAAGCTTTTGAAGTGACATTTTCCCACTTATTTTTGGGGTTATTGCCTGTTCTTTGGGGGTCTTATTGAATAAGTCCTTGCCTACGCCAATGTCTTCATGGTTTCCCCTGCATTATTCACCAGTAGTTTTATAGTTTGAGGTCTTGGGTTTAGATCTTTGATCAATTTTGAGTTGATTTTCATTCATGGTAAGAGATAGGGGACCAATTTTATCTTTCTGCAGGTGAATGACCAGTTTTTCCAGCCCCATTTGCTAAAGAGGTTTTCTTTTCTCCATTAGATTGACTGGTGCCCTTTGTTAAAAAACAATTGGCTATATGTTTAGAGATTTATTACTGGGGTTTATACCGGTTCCAATTGTCCACATGTCTGTTTTTATGCCAATACTATGCTGTTTTGATGATCACAGCTTTGTAATATATTTTGGGGTCTGGGAGTTTATTTCTGGAGTCTCCATTCTGTCTCATTGGTCCACCTGTCTGTTTCTGTGCCAAAACCATGGTGTCTTGATAATTACAGCTTTATCATATATTTTGGGGTCAGGGAGTGAGATGACTTTTACTCCACTCTTCTTGTACAGAATTTCTTTGACAATACCGTGTCTTTAAAGATTCCAGATAAATTCTATAATTTCTTTAAAAAAAATCTGTGTAGAATGTCTCTGGTAATTTTATAAGGGTTGCATTAAATTTGTAGATTAAGTTGGGTAGGATTGACATTTTGATTATATCAGTTCTTCCAATCCAGGGACATGAAATTCTTTTTTTCCACTCTTTGTGTCATTTTCCATTTATTTTTAAATTGTTCATAGTTTTCCTTGTAGAAGTCTTTGACTTCTTTGGTTAGGTTTTTTTTTAGGTATCTTATGCATGTTGCAACTCTTGTAAGTGGAATAACTTTCTTCAAGTCTACCTCCGTCTGCTCCTCTTCATGTATAGAAATGTTATGTATATTTGTATGTTGATTTTTTTTATCCTGCCAGTTCACTGTATACATTTTTCACTTCCAGGAGTTTTTTCTTTTTTTTCTTTCCCTGTGTGTGTGGGTTTTTTTAGATTTTCTATGTATTTAATTATGTCATATGCAAATAGGAATAATTTCACTTCTTTCCATATTTCGATGCCTTTTATTTTAGTTATTTGTCTGATTTCATTGGCTTGGACTTCCAGTTATATATGAAAAAGGAGTGGAGAAAGTGGGCAGCTTTGATTTGTTTCATGTTTTAGGTGAAAAGCTTAACCCTTTTCCCCATTCTTTGTGATGTTAGCTATCAGTTTTTCATATATGGCTTTTATTGTGTTGAGAAATGTTGCATCTATGCCAATTTTGCTGAGTTTCTTAATCATGAAGGGATGTTGTGTTTTATCAAATGCTTTTTCTGCATTGATTAATATTATCATATGTTTTTATCTTTTTTCTGTCAGTATAGTGTATTACATTTATAATTTTGCATTCCCAGAATAAAGCCTACCTGGCTGTGGTGTGTGTATATTTTTAATGTGTCATTACATGTGATTTCCTGGTATCTTGTTGAGAAGTTTTGCACCTGTATTAATCAGAGATATTGGTCTGTAGTTTTCCTTTTTTGTTATGTCCTTGTCTCTTTTGAGGATGAGGTTGACAGAGGTTTTATAAAATGAATTTGGGAGTATTTCCTCTTTTAGGATCTTTAGAAATCATTTGAGTAGAATGGGGTATCTCTTCTTTCAAAGTTTTGTGGAATTCAAAAGTGAAATCATTGGGACCTGCACTTTTCTTTGTTGGGAGATAATTTATTACTGATTAAATTATTTTTTGGTTAGTAATCCTATTTGAAACATCCACACAGATTTACAGTGAGTGACAGTCCATGTTACTGCCTACCTTTTGCTGTATTTCAACACTTTACTTAATACCACTCTAAGCACTGGTATATAATTTTATAATTCTGTCTTCTTAAATGTATGCTGTTATGATGTCTTTTCTCATCTCATTTAGTTATATACATTCCTGATCATCTGAATATTTACTTTCCTTACAAAAATATATCATCACAATAGAGATGTTTGAGGTGGCTTCAAGGTTCAAGTTTGCTTGTTTTTCTTTTTTTCTAGCTTTCATTCAATTGTCTTAAATATGACTAGCCTTATTTTATAAATACACATGACCCTGCCACTAAGTCAAGTTTATAAATGGATTGCCTCAGTAGGAAAGCATTTATACTTCTTTCCAAGCAAAGGACTGTGAATACTGCTGTTATTGCTGGTTTTCAATGTGTACTTCCCCAATAATCTCTTGTGAAAGTTCAGTGGGATACCAAGCAGAAGAAAGAAGCTCTATCAGTGAGTTAAAAATATCTTTTGTTGTACCTACCCCTGTGGAAGACAAAACACTGTATGGCACTCGATGCTAAAGTCAGTATATAGTGTGGCCTACCTATTCCTGACATGATTCTTACACTACTTTTCACACTTTACTGTGCAGCATCTGTATGTCTTCACAAGACATTGGCACTCATGAAGGCAAAGTACAAAGTAAGGTGATATTGTGCATAGTTTGATATCATTAATACTTTTTTATTTTAAGGCATTACTTCTCTCAGGTAAGGCTTTAAAGAGGATATGATCATGCTTAACCACTAAAGGAAAAAAAGAAAAGTAGTTAACAAGAAGCTATTACACTTTCTTTGTTATGAATTTCACCTGCCAAGGACATTACACTGAGGTATTATTAGCTCGGTGGGCTGATGTTTAATATTAGTACAACGCTGCTTTGTTGCATCTTCAATCTGACAAGATCCTATGTAGCCGTGAAACTGTTCCCAAAAGACAGACTAGTTTCTTTTTTTTTTTAATATGGTAATTTTCTTTATTGCTTTTACTTTTCAATAAAATAAATACTTGCTACATAGTCTTGCCTGAAATTATAAATTAGTTGTTCAGACTTAACAAGAAATTAATTACTCACTTTGTAAAACTTTAGAAAGCTTTTTAAAGAAACTTTTGTTTCACTATTCATTATTATACAGGAAAGCTAAATTATGATTTCAAACTTGAGAAATTTGCTTTAAAAAGTACATTAATCAAGGTATGATTTTAAGTATAACATACATATATCCCACAACCTGAATCTATTTAACATCAATATTAGCCTTTCTGTTATTTTTCTCCCCCCAAAAATGTGGTCTGCCTTTATGAAACAGCAGTTCATAAGTGACTGCCTTCCCAGGGGACATCTGGCACTACCTGGTGTAATTCTAGTTGTCATGGGAGAAAGGGTGCTAATGGCACTTAGTGTGTAGAGCCCGGAGATGCTACTAAAAATCTTACAATGCACAGGATGAATCATGACAGTGAAGAACTATCCAACCTAAATGTAAATAATATCAAGGCTAGAAACCCAACTGTAGAGTAAGATTCTATTTTAAGAGTAGTCTCTCTGTCCATGTGAATTCTGAAAATACAGATTTTTGTAATTGGTAAATACTTTAGAAGATTTAAGCTAACCAATCTCATTACCAAAAGCAATGGTTGCCTGTAAGTATCAAAATGATACTTCTAGAATGATAGAAGTTAGAACATTTAGCACATAATTTCCCTTAGGCCTAGACTGCCAGTTTAATCTGTTAATATGGTCTGTTAATTAGATTGGTTTGAAGTAGCCAAGCAAATACTTTCTTTTGCTTATTTTTCTAGACAATGACAAAAATTATATAAAATATTTGGTGAACAGAAGAGTGCTTTATATGTGACTGAAAATGTCTTTTACAATAAACTAAAACTGGAAAAACGTCATTTATTTGTTCAAATTTGTCTTAACTGGGGGTTTGGACAGGGTCAATTTTTATTGTTCTCTCTCACTTTACAGTATTTCTTATAAATGTCTTTTACAAAGAGTAGCACATATATATGCAGTATGTGATACAAAATTACAAGTCAATTGTTTTTTTCCTACACAAACTCCAATTATAAAGTATCATATGAAAGTTCTCCTAAAGGAACCAAATTTAAAACAAAAACCATCCTAAATTTACTAAGTAGAGAATATTTTCAGTAATCACTCATCTATGCTTTCACATTCTATAAATTTTTTCATGGTCAACAAACTGATTTAAATGATTTAAGTTATCCCACCATTTAAACAGAAAATTATTTGCAATAATTTTAAACCATGGAGTTAGCTTAACTTCACCAAGGGCTGCTTTTTTCAGAAATTCCTGCAGTTCTTCCTTTGACACATAACAGTAGCTTTTAATCTCACCAGGATCTGGATTCAAAGTTACATTCTTCCTCACCAACAAGATGTAGTCAATTTCATGTTCACCCCAGATACCATCAGACTGAGCTTTGTAGTACATTCGTGTTAGATAATTCATTTCTTCTGGTGGAACCTCTTCCATGGGAATTCCTAACTCAGCTTGTAAATGCCTCTGTGCTGCTCATTTTACTCCAATGGCATCGTTCTTTTCAAGCTCGCCTGGGTTACTTAATGGATGACTACAGCAAGTATTGGTAAAACAACCTGGAAAGGTAATTTTAGCATCTGATCTCTGTTGTAGCAGGACCTTATTTTCACTGTTGAATAGGAAGACACTAAAAGCTCGATGCAACAATCCTTTCTCAATGTTTTCATTCAGATGACAATTCTTCTTGGTCTCAGCCCCAATTTTATTGACATTTTCATCAATAAGAATACACATCTCTGCCAGGAGTTGTACCTGTTTCCCATCAAGTTGGTCAGTATTTATTTCAGGCATCCTTGCAAAATGTCTGATGTGTCCTAGGATGCTCAAGCCGGCGACACAGGGCAAGACAGACTAGTTTCTTGAACCTCAGATGTTGTTTTAGGGAAGTTATAGGGCCTTCTGACTCAGGAATGCCTTGGCATCTCACACTTCACAGAGGATTAAGACTGGATAATTTTAAAAGGTAGCAGCAGTACAGTTACAGTCTATTTGTCATCTTCTGTGTCTTGAGTTTGGTGTTTTAATGGTGGACCTTTGAAATTTAGGGTTTGGTGGCACACAACCTATAAATCCAATACTGTCATAAAAGTTAGCAATAGCAATGTGATTGAAGTGCAATCCTCAGGCTTGAAAAAGATCAGTGTCTTTGGTTAATAAGCAGTCAATGTCAATCTGGAGTTGTCTATTAGAACTTCTGAACTACTGCATTTCTTCTAATGAAAATATTTGGCATGTGGAATTTGATCTTTTTAGGTACTTTCGAGTTAGATTATTTTCTGTTTTATTGACCTTAGATTTTAGTTTATCTAGCTTTTTCTTTTGAATCTCTGGTTCTCTTTGAAGCTGCTCCATTCTGGATTTCTGGTGTACCAATAGAGCTGTGTTAGGCAGCATCATCAGTTCCCATACGCAGTTCCCATGCTTCACTTACTCTAGCCACATGTCATAAGGTTGGGTCCTTGACTTGCTGGATATTCTATTTTACATAATGATCAGGATTGAAGATTGTTAAGTTCAAATGTAGGAATAGCAACCCTGGTGAAACTGCAGGTGATTTAGTGGAAGAAATGGTAATTTTGAAAGTGTGTAGGATCCTCAGCTGCACCTCCTGCATCTGTCTACTTCCTTCTGCCCTTCTACCACATTGTTTTATTGTGATCCTTAGTTATTCAACACTTCGGCTGATTCCTTGTCTTAAGTATTGTGGCTCCTGCCAAAACATTTATGTGGAAATGTCTCTCTAATATCCTGTTCTCTGAGTTATTACAGTTTCACCGGGTTGCTCCACATTGTACTTCATAGTGGTTGTGCTAATTTGCAGTCCCACCAACAGTGTAGGAGAGTTCCCTTTTCTCCACCACCTCACCAGTAAGTAGCATTATTTATTTGTTTATTTTGAAAATTTTAGCCCTTCTGACTAGGTTTAAGTGGTATCTCATTGTGGTTTTGGTTTGCATTTCTCTTAAGAAATTTTGAGCATCTTTTCATATACTTTTTGGCCATTCGTATATCTTCTTTGGACAACTGTTCAGCTCATTTTTCCATCTTTTAATTGGATTGATGATTGTTTGGAGGGCTTCCTTTTAACCACAAACTCCCCAGTACTTGTTCTTTGTATTTTTGATAATAGTCATTCTGACTGGAGTTATATATACTTCAGCATGCTTTGGATTTGCATTTTCCTTATTATAAGTGATATTAATATTTCTTCATATGCTTTGTGTCCATTTAGATGTCTTTGAGAATTGTCCGGTCAAGCCAGCTGCCCATTATAAAGTTGTATCATTAGTATTTTTGTGAGTGAGCTGCTTTAGTTCTTTGTATATTTTGTTTTCAATGCTGTATCTGAGGTATTTTTATAAATAATTTTTATTTTATTTTATTTATTTTATTATTATTATTTTTTTGAGAGGTTTTCGCTATAGGGTGCATGCACTCGCCAGACAGACAGAGAGAGACAGAGAGACAGAAAGCAAGAAATCACCCCCCAGGGGGGATGGCCATGCCGCAATCCCTTCTCCTCCATTCTCCTCTCGGGATCCTGGGCACGTACGCACACGTGCCCAGCGTGAGTCCAAGCCACCGGGTCCGGAACGCGAACCGCAGTCGACTATGTGGGAGTCCAGCGACATAATCATTACGCTAACTGCTGGTCCCTAAATAATTTTTATTTTGTTTAATTATAATTAAACATTAAACTTTTTCATGTGCTGTTAGATTTCATTTGCAAGTGTTTTACTGATGATTTTTGTATTTATATTTATCAGGGATATTGGTCTGTAGTTTATATTGTGTTGTGTCTTTGCTTTTGGTATCAAGGTGACAGTGGCTTCAAAAAATGAATTTTGAAGGTTTCCTTACAATTGGACCTATATGAATACTTTGATGAGAACTGGTGTTAATTCTCCTTTAAAAGTTTTGTAGAAGTCCAGCCAGGTGGCATGGTGGTTAAGGCCACTGTATACTACATGGTCAACCTGGCAATTTGCATTCTGGACCCAGTGGCTTTAGAGACACACTGGGAATGAGTCTGTGCATGTCCTAACTCCTGAGAGGTGAATGGAACAGAAGGGAAGAAGGGATTGAGACATGGCCATCACCCTTGGTGGAGAGGCATAATTTCTCACACTGTCTCTCTTCTCTCTTTTTCTGCTCCTCACCCCCATCTTGTGCAAGCACACACACTATATAGCAAAAAAAAGAAAAGAAAGAAAGAGAGAAAGAAAGAAAATTAAAAGGAAGAAATTTTTTTAAAAAGACTGAAAAAGGAAAAAAGCTTTTGTAGAATTTAGAAATGAAACCATCAGAACCTGGGCTTTTGTTTGTTGAGAGACTATTATTGAATTTCATTGCTTCTTGTTGGTCTATTTAGGCTTCCCATTTGATGGTATGATCCAGGTTTATAATTATACTGTTTTTTTTTTTCTTAGGGTATGTGTGTTTTCTAGAGAAACATAGAGACACAAAGTGATAAATCACTGCCCAGGGGTAATGACCACAGTACAATCTCTTCTCCTTTATTGTTGGGATTTTGGACACACATGTATACACCACTATTTTGAGTTTCAAGGACTTTAACCACAATCAGCCATTTGCAGGTCCTATGACATAAATATTATGCTATCTGCTGGTCCTGATCCAGGTATATTTTATATGTTCTGAGATTAGTTCATTTCCTCCAGGTTTTTCAATTTGTTGGTGTATAGTCACTCAAAGCACCTATAATTATCTGTGTATTTCTGGGCTGTCCATGGTAATATCACATTTTTCATGCCTTATTTTTTGGGTGTTTTATTTTGCTTTTCTGCGTAATGGTTTGTTGGGTTTATTTTCTCAAAACTCCAGCTTTTTGTTAAAATTGTTTTCAGTCTTTGCTATAGGGTGTGTGCACTTTCTGGAAAGAGATGGGGTGGGGTGGAAAGTGAGAAATCACCCCTCCTGGGTGGTGACCATACATCAGTCCCTTCTTTATTTTCCTCTTGGAATTTGGGACATGCACACATACACCCAGTGATGCCAGTTCCAGGACTCAAATAATACAGTCATGTAGGATACAGCTGCCTTAACCATCATGCCACTTGGCTGGCCCTCAGTTGTTCTTTTATTCTGTTTTATTTATGCTGCTCTAATTTTTATTATTTTTTATCTTCTATTAATACTTTTTGGGATATCTTGTTCCGACTTTTTCAGTTTACTGGGATAAGTCTTTACGTTATTTATCATTGTTTTTTTAAACATGTGTGTGAGTGAGTGCTACTTGCTGTAGACTCTTCTTAGGAGTGCTTTTGATGTGTTTGAAAGCATATGGAGAGTTGTGATTAGATTATTACTTGTATCCAGAAATTTTCATTTGTATTCTTAATTTATTTAGTAGCTTTGAAGCTACTCAGGGTAAATTATGTAATTTTCCTGTATTTGTGAATTTTTGAAAGCACTTTCTGTTGGAGTTTAATTTCATCATATACAGTAACAAAAAGTTGCTATATTTAATTTCTGTTTTCTATTTAGTTTTAAAGACTTGTTTTGTTCTCTATTCTGTGGTCAGTCTTCAGAAATATTCTATGTGTGGCTAAGAAAAATGTGTATTCTGATGTTTTGGGCAAAATCTTCTGTAAATGTTGGTTAGTTCAGTTGGTTTATTGTATCATTTATGTTCTGTGTCTTTCTTTTTTGTCTGAATGATCTGTCCAGGGTGACAGTACAGTGTTGAAGTCCACACAAATTAGCATGTCACAATCAGTCTTTGTATTCATAGCTAACAGTCTTCTTTTCTGATGTTGAATGCATAAAGTTTTATGATTTTTATATCTTCTTGGTGAATTAATATTTTTAATGCAATATGGCCTCTGACTCTTCTTACACTTTTTTAAAAAAAGCTTTTACAATAGGGTGCATGAATTCTCACCAGAAGGAGAGAGAAGAAAAGTGAAAAATCACCCCCTAGAAGGGATGGCTACACTGCAATCCCTTTTCTTTCATTCTCCTGTCAAGATTTTTGGTATGCATGTACATGAACTTGGTGAGATTTTCAAGTGTTCAAGTCTGGGACAGTTTTAACTGCACAATCAGACATTTGGGACCCAGCTGCCTTAACTTACATGCACATGCTTATGTAGACTTGCTCTCTGTCTCTCTCTCTCTCTTTCACTCAGATATGTGTATATATATATATATATATATATATATATATATATACACATATACATAATTTGATTTTAGTTATTATGGTTATTTAACTGACTACATGGCACATGCACTCACTGAGCATTGGGGGATGGGTTCCAGAAAGCAAGCCACCAGGTCTTGTTCCAGAACTCAAAACCATGTTCATATATGTAATATTCCAGCATCTTAACCTGCCTGCCAGCTCCCTTGCCTTCTTATTTTATTAATCTCTCTTTAATTTCAGTTGACTAGTACCTTACATATATTGCTTAGTTATTGTGGTAGAATATCTTTATCCTTCAGTGTTTCTCTCTTAACTGTGATACTGTCATTCACACTAAGATATATATGTAGTATGTTAAAGAACAACATCCTAAATCTTCTTTTATTGAAAGCATTTAATATAAATCAATATTTCTAGATATACCCTCTGTGGATGGAACACAGAATTTCTTTTGATAGAGCTGTGAATATTATAAAATGTATTAGCACTAAGTCATTTTTTTTAAATTTCTAGAATAATAAGTGTTTAGACCAGCCTATGGAATGAAGGTTAAGGCAGCAGGATCCCACATGCCAATTGCATGGGTTGATTCCTGAACCCAGTATCTTGTGAATCACAATAGGCACATGTACTTGTCCAACCTAAATCCTGAAAGAAGGGAGAAATGGAGAAACGTGAATTGTGTCATGAACATTCCTCCTTGGGGATGATTTTTCACTTTCCATCTGCATCCTCCAGAAACACATAAACCCTTTATAAATTATTTAACAAATTTTTTCTTGTTTTAAATGGTCTGATTCTCTTTCTCTATCAGTAAATATTTTTTTATATTTTATTTTATTTTAATTTCTTTTATACATTGAAACACATATGTCATTTAGCTTGTAAAGTGAATGTTCCAACAGGAATACATTTCTCACCAGTCCAGGTGATATTTTGTACTTTTTTTTCCAATCTTGAATTCTCTTAAACCTACCAGTTGACCCTAGGTGCACTTTCATTGATTAGAATAGCTTTAGCTATCACTTCAATTTCTGCTGCTTCCTAAATATTTGCCTACTGAAACCTCAAAGATGATGTGCCCAAGATTCATCTGTCTACTGCTCAGTGTTTTCCCAATTTTAATTTTTAGCTCCCATATGTATATGCCTGCTTAAACAGAAACATTCAGTTAAATTTCTGTTTTAATTCAATGCCAAAAAAAATTACTACCAATTTTTTTCTGCTCCCACTCTCCTCCTTTTTATTAATGAGTTCCCTGTTCAATATTATTATTTCTCAATGGTCTGATATAGGTGGTCATCTCATAACTTGGTTTTAACCCTATTATATCTTGGTTTTAACTCTATTATATATTTCAGAGTATCCTTAGTCTGTAATCTGTGGATTGCAATTAAACTGCAAATCTGGTTATATAATGTGTCACTTCTTTTAGCTTTATATTATTTATACTCTGTGTTTTAGCCAATGATAAATGTGATGTTCATGCACAACTGTAATATAAAGATGTAAATATACTTCATCTTATGAGTAATAAACAGTATGTACCTAAAATATTTTATTGGAATTAGGTTTAATATTTAAATACAAAATCACTTTGTAATCAGTTTCTTGAACACCTTTACTGCCTTTGTCTTTCATCACAGACCAGGAATACTTACCTAGATGTACTGTTTCTACTTCCATTAATATTACTAGTATACTTTGTGGTTTCATAGGAAAACAGCTATAGTTCCATTTCAATAAGAACATGTACTTACATGTTCTTAACATCATGGACTTGAAGCACAAATTGATAATACAGAAAAAAATAAAAAATATTGCCTTTCTATTTTTTTAGACTGATTACCATATACTTGTGTCTAACTTACTTTATCTAACACAATTCTTGATATATATTTATACTTATGTGTTTGAGTTAATAAACACCTTGACATAGCAGAATATTTATTATGCCTTTATCCCTTGCAGCAAAAACATTTGGAGATTTCTGAGGAAATACTTGTAATAAATTTAGCAATGAATAAGTTAGCATAGAGATAGGATGTTTGTAATTTATTTTTTCATCCTTTACAAAGAGGTCAAAAACATGAAGAGGAGCAAGCATATACAAACATAGAGAGAAAGTAAATTTCTCATTTTAAGCCCTATTTCTCAGGGCTGATGAGGGGTAATGTAATTTTACAGCGGTTCTTATCATTTGAGGATGTTGCTATGGACTTTACCTGGGAGGAGTGGCAGGACTTGGAAGATGCTCAGAAGATTCTATACAAGGATGTGATGCTGGAGACCTACAGCAACCTGATGTTTTTGGGTTAGTGGATCTCCCATGAAGCTCTCTGAAGTAATTACTGTCTCCTTTCATAGTAATTGTACAAGGGTTTTATAATGTTTAATGCTGTTTAGGAGTGAGATTTCATTCTGTGGTTAATGTGAGTGGCACTCCTCTTTAAAAAAATGCCCAAATCAGCCCCTTTATTACACAGCTGATAAAACTGAACTGTTGTAACTCTTCAAATAGCTTACATGAATAGTTTGCCAAATTCCACACTGTTTTTTATTAACAGGACACTGCATTGCCAAACCTGCAGTGATCCTCAAGTTGGAGCAAGGAGGAGATCCATGGACATTAGAAGAATGTCCCAGCTTGAGCCTCCCAGGTTAGTCAGTGATACTTTTCAAGGATCAGTGTAGTGCATTTTCTTTTAAATAATTTATATTTTATTGAGAGGGGAAAAGAAAATATTAGTACTGGTGAGGCTAGAAAAATGTAGAAATGCTTTCCCTGGATAAGAGTGTGAAAAAATGGGATATATATTTTTTAAAGGGTCCTAAGGGATGACATGTTTAGGGTAATTAGTATGTATTTTTATTGGGTACAAGTTCTTCCTAAATAACATTTCTTCTTAAGTGACAAGAGTTCTTTTTACTTCTGCAAATAGATGATCTAGAAAAACTGTTCACATTAGCAAAGAAACAGTACACAATACTCACTGTTATAAGAAAGAAAAGAGAAAAAGGACAGGTAAAACAAATGACACATGGAAATCTTTCAGTGTAAAATTATAGGAAGGCAGAAGGTAGATATTTTGAATATTGTTAAAGGTATTTAAAAAAGGGAAGCATAAAGGAACAAAAGAAGTCCACTCAGCTTTCAAAGATATTAATGTAAATTGCGACAGTAACATTAAAGAGAAAGAACCATATTTCTTATTAAAGATCAGTACCAATATTTGAAATGCACATGAGCAGTGTAAAATAAATTCTCAAATATAATATATGGAAATGGTTGTCTCTTTTCAACCAAAGAGGATTGATAGGGGAGAGACTGCTTCTAAGTAGAATAATTATGGGAAGGCATGTGATAAGACAATTCTTATTGCCCAGTATATTTCAGGTGTGGAAGAAACCATTTTACTAAAAGTCTAACTGTCTCGTTCAGCAGAAGATACACACATGAGATGCACACTATAAATGTAAAATGTGAGAGAATATTTTTTAAATCATCTTTATAATAGATTTTAAAGACAGAGTGGAAGATTTCTATTCATATAAAGAATAAGAGGAATCCTTATTGCAGAATTAAAATCTAGATTTTCATCAGTGAATGCACACAAGAGAAACACCCTATAAATATAATAAACATCAAAAACCCCTTTTCTGGAGGTCAAAAATTATGGTAACCAGAGAAATTACAGAGAAGTAAAACCTTATGATGTATAAATTACCAAAGCTTTCAACTGTTGTTATACATGAGACAACTCTTACCGTAAAGAAAATTTGTAGATAAAACAATATAGGAATTTATTGTGTCTGAACACACTCCTTACTGACCATGTGAAAACTTATACAGGAGAGAGGCCTTGTGAATGTAAACAATGTAAGAAAACATTTTCCCAGAATTCAGACCTCACTGTACATCAGAGGAGTCACATAGGAAAGAAATCCTATGAAAATAAACTATGTAGAAAAATATTCTACAAAAAGTCACACTTCCTTGTCCATCAGACACCTCACACTGGAGAGAAATCCCATGAATGTGGAAAATGTGGAAAATTTTTCAGTACCAAGTCAGTATTGAGTAGATATGGGAAAACAAATACAGGAATAAACCTTATGAATGTGAACAATGTGGGAAAACATTCTCCTGGAAGTCACATCTCACTGAGCATCAGAGAACTCACAAAGGAGAAAAACCCTATGAATGTGAACAAAGTAGGAAAACATTCTCCAGCAAGGGGAACCTCACTGTACATAAGAGAACTCACACGGAGAGAAGCCCTATGAATGTGGACAATGTAGGAAAATGTTCTCCTGTAAGTCAGATCTCAATAGGCATTGGAGAATACACACAGGAGAAAAACCCTATGAATGTGAACAATGTGGGGAAACATTCTCCTGGAAGTCACAGCTCACTACATATCAGATATCTCACACAGGAGAGAAACTGTATGAATGCAAACAATGTGGGAAAACATTCTCCAGCAAGGGGTACCTCACTGTACATAAGAGAACTCACACAGGAGGGAAGCCCTATGAATGTGGACAGTGTAGGAAAATGGTCTCCTGCAAGTCAGGTCTCAATAAGCATTGGAGAATGCACTCAGGAGAAAAACCCTATAAATGTAAACAATGTGGGAAAACATTCTCCAGCAAGGGGAACCTCACTGAGCATCAGAGAACTCATAGGAGAGAAACCTTATGAATGTGAACAATGTGGGAAAACATTCTCCTGGAAGTCACGGCTCACTTCACATCGGAGAATTTATACAGGAGAGAAACTGTATGAATGGAAACAATGTGGGAAAACATTCTCCAATAAGGGGAACCTCACTGTACATAAGAGAACTCACACAGGAGAGAAGCTCTATGAATGTAGACAATGTAGAAAAATGTTCTCCCAGAAGTCACAGGTCACTGTGCATAGTAGAACTCATACAGGAGAGAAGTCCTATGAATGTGAACAATGTAGGAAAATGTTCTCCCAGAAGTCACATCTCACTAAACATCAGAGAACTCACACAGGAGAGAAGCCCTGTGAATGTTAACAAGGTAGAAGAAAGTTCTCCCAGGAGGCACACCTCACTGAGCATCAGAGTACTCACACAGGAGAGAAGCCCTACAAATGTGAACAATGTAGGAAAATGTTCTCCTGCAAGTCATACCTCACTAGGCATTGGAAAATGCACACAGGAGAAAAACCCTATGAATGTGAACAATGTAATGAATTGTTCTCCCAGAAGTCACATCTCACTAAGCATCAGAGAATTCACACAGGAGAGAAGCCCTATGAATGTAAGCATTGTAGGAAAATATTATCCTGGAAGTCTGTACTCATTGTATATCAGAGAACTCAACACATGAGAGAAACCCTATGATTGTGAACAATTTAATACTTTCTCCCAAAAGTCACATCTTACTTTACACCTTAGTACTAACACTGGAAAGAAACAATGTAGGCAACATTTTCCTACTGGAAGTCAGGGCTCATTGTACATCAGAAGACTGCCATAGAAGTGAACCCTTATGAATGTGAAGAATATAGGTATTTTTTTCTCTTAGAAACTATATTTAGTAAGTATCTGAAAAGTCACACTGGAGAAAAACTTTATGAATGCAGGGAGTACAGAAAGTCTTTCATTTATAAGTCAGCCCTCAATGTAAATCAAAGAATTCACAAAAGAAAAAGCCTGTGAATGTCAGTGTACCAATAGAAAATTTTCCATCTAACATGTCAGTTCTTACTATATATCAGAGAACACAGGAGTAAGTTCTATAAATGCCAATGCTGTAGAAAATGTTTTCAGAGGGACCAGTAGTTAGTGTAATGGCTATGTCACTGGACTCCCATGTAGTCAATCACGGTTTGAGTCCCGCACCCTGTGGCTTAAACTCACACCAGGCGAGTGTGCGTACATGCCCAAGATCCTGAGAGGATAAAGGGGGAGAAGAGATTGCAGTGTGGCCATCCTCCCTGGGGGGGTGATTTCTTGCTTTCTGTCTCTCCATCTCTATCTTTCTCGTGAGCGCATGCGCCCTATAGCAAAAAGTCTCAAAAAAAAAAGTTTTTAGAATAATCATTCCATGTTTTACATTAGAGCACTCACAAGGAAGAGAAACCTTATATATGTAGGAACTGTTGTAAAAACCTTCTTGAAGAAGCCACAACTTTCTGTGGATCAGATAGCTCTCAGATCAGAATCAAATGAATGTGAAAAATGAAGAAATCTTTTTATTAGAATTAAAAGCTTACCATACATCAGTAAACTCAAATGGGATAAAATCCTCAGTAATGTAAGCTGTAGTATAAATAATTGAAATATTCAGAAATATTAATTGATCCCTGAAGGTAACAACATTGAACCTTTTTTTCAAATTCAGCTTTGGTTCAGCAAGTCACCGTAGATAAATTAAGGATATCAGAAACTTTGGGGATGGTATCTTTCTGCAAAAAGAGAACATTTCAGAAGGCTGATCAATAAGATCTAAGCGTTTCCCAACTACAGAAATAACATGCGTTTTTTTTGGAAGTTATTTTTTTAAGAGCAATTTTTGCTTTAGGGCATATTTTCTCTCTGAAGAGACAGAGACAGAGTGAAAGAAAGCATAAAATCACCCCTTGGGGCATAGCCACACCACCCTTCTTCTCCATTCTCCCCTCAGAATCTTGGGGACTCAAGTACACACACTGGCTTGAGTTTTAAGTCTCTGAGTCTGGGACTTGAACTGCATTCAGATATGTGGGAGGCCAGTGGCATAACTATTACACCATCTTCTGGCCCCAGCAAAAGTTTATTTCTATGATCCATGTATGATGTTTAAAGATGCAACAAAATATAACCACTGATTTTGGCAAAAATAAAAATAAATATAGAAATGTTTCTAGTTTCCACTTCTGGCCATGGCAAGCAAAGCAACAGAAAAAGTGTTTCAAAGCATATTGGAAGCTGAAAGATTAGAGGCCATATAAGCATTGAAAATTGTTATAGGTACTAGAGACAATGTGAGAAGAGGACAGGAGAAAGGGGACAGTGTAAGGAAAGAAGTTAAGGAGGAAAATAGGCAGGCATTTTTGGGATATAGAAATGTGTTGATGATAATGTGTTTTGTATCTTCAACTGCTCTGGTGGGAAGTATATTCATTTTGGATAAAGTCAGCTTACAAGCTAAGGAATGTATAGTGATTAAATGTATAAAATAAATTAAAATTTAAAATTTAAAAATAAATAAAATGTACTATAAAGGCCTAACAAAACAAAACAAAACAAAAAATTCTAAGTCGTTTCAGAGCCTGTGAACTACTCATATGTACTGAGAGGGCTCTGCAAGTGTAACTCTGGTGAAATGTCCAAATTTACTTTGAGAGTGGTACTGATCTAGGTTGGAGAGGTGGCATATGAAAGTTCTGGGCATTTTGAGGAACAACATAGTCCTGGTTGATTATAAAATGACCAAGATCCTCTTTGGATGTTGATCATAGATTTTGTGGCCAGCATTAGCCAAGAGATTCTGAGTCAGAAAACCCACTGGTCCAGAAATGCAAACCAAGGTGAATTGGTATTGGACTGGTTTGGGTTTTGGTTTGCCCAACATCATGACTCAGGTAGAACGGACCAAACTGTGATGGGTGGGATGTAAGGTAGTTGCTCAGTGGCTACAGGAACAGGCTGGAGGAAGTCACTATGAGTTACAATGTGAAAAGTGAGATGAGCAGACTTACTGTGTGCACTCACATTGTCTAGCAAACATTGGGAACCAGCAGTTATCGTAATGGCTATGTCGCTGGACTCCCACGTGGTCGACCACGGTTTGCATCCCAGACCTGGTGGCTTAGAACTCATGCCGGGCGCGTGTGCGTGCATGCCCAAGATCCTGAGAGGAGAGTGGAGGAGAAGGGATTGTGGGATGGTCATCCCCCCTGGGGGGTGATTTCTCGCTTTCTGTCTCTATGTCTCTGTCGTCTGGTCAGCGCACGTGCCCTATAGCGAAAAAACCTCTCCAAAAAAACCAAAAAACATTGTCTAGCAAACATCACTGCTATCTGTATGACCTTTTCCATCTTGTAAAACTGATTGGAGTGGTTGCACTATAATATCAATAGTACTAAATTGCATATACTTGGACATGGTTAAAATGTGTCAGAGTTTTGCCTTGATCAAACTTTAGTCAGGCCTCTCAATCTTTTAGTTTCACCTGCATACTTATTGTAAAATCCCTTTTGAGCAAATAACTCTGCTAAAGTAGGTTAGCAAGAAGCCCCACACTAAATATCAGATCATTTAAAATAAGTGATTAGCTTTTTATCATCCACCACCCCCTGGGTGATGTCTAATCACTTTATGTCTCCAGCAAGAATCCTATTATTTCAATTTAACCAGAATCTCTCATATTCTAAATGTGTCTTCAGTCATTTTCCATCTGATAGTCACCACATGGCTCCTCAGCTGTTCATTTCCACTGCCCATGCTGTATTTCAAGTTGAGCCCAACTTCTCATCCCCACTGAAACTCCCATTTCTGTGGACCATAAGCTTATGATGATGGTCCAAAATAAAGCTTTTCTCACCCCACTTTAACCAATGTCTTTGAATCAATTTCTTTAAGTAGATTTCATACTTTTTTGGACTGTTTTTCACAGTAAAAATGGTCATGGGATGTCCAGAGTAGTAATAATAAGTACAGAAAGACATGGTTTGCCAGAGGCTGGGTTAGGAGGGAGGACTGGATAGATTTAACATTATCATATAATAATAGTTGTTATCATATAATAATAGATGTTGATTTTTATTCTTCTTTAATGGATTGGATGAAGGTTCTGTTATTTTAGTTAAAGACTCCAAATTAGCTGGGCAACTGTCCAGATTCATGGCCTTGTTAATCTGGTAAGGCACTCCCCCATAGGGCACATGTACTCACCAGAGAGAGACAGAATCTGAAAAATTATCTTGGGACCAGCAGTTAGCATAATGGCTATGTCGATGGACTCCCATGTAGTCGATTGTGGTTCAAGTCCTGGACCCAGTGACTTTAACTCACGCCGGGCACATATGTGTGTGTGTGTGTGGCCAAGATCCCAAGAGGAGAATGGGTGAGAAGGGATTGCGGTGTGGCCATCTCCCCTGGGGGGTGATTTCTCGCTTTCTGCCTCTCTGTCTCTCTCTGTCTTTCTGGTGAGTGCCTGCACCCTATAGCAAAAACCTCTCAAAAAAGGGGGAAAAATCATCTTTCAAGGAGGATGGCCACTTCTTGTTACTGTTTTTTTAATTTTTAATTTTTCTTTTTCAGAGTTTGGACAATTTGCAAAGCTGTATTTTAAGTTCAGATACTCTTTTGCATAGCCTAATCTTTTGTCAGTGCCCTTTACAGGATATTTTATTACCTATATTGTACTGCTCATCTCAAGGATTTTCATTTGATTATCTTTAATTTTGCTATTGGGTGTGTGTCCTCCTCAAACAGAGAGAAAGAAAGTGAGAAATTATCCCCCAGGCAGATGGCACAATCCCTTTCCTAGTCTCTGTACAGAATTTTGAGCATACACACATGTGATTTTTTTAGCTACTGGGTCCAGGATTTGAACTGCAGTGTTGGCCATGTGAGAGCCATCACCTTAACCTGCATGCCACCTGCTTGTCCTTTTTTTAATTCTTTTTAAAGTTAGCTGTCCCTCTGCAGCTTTCTCATGTCATTCATTATTTTTCTCATCTCCTGAAGTTTTCTTGTATCTCACTGAGTTTTGCTACAATCAATATCCTGAATTCGGTATCCAACAATTATGTAATTTTATGTACATTACTTATTACAAGGGAGTTAGTATGTTCCTTTGGAAGTAAGATATTTCCTTCTTGTCGGTTTGGGATTTTGTTTTATTTTTATTTATTTATTTTTATATTTCTTGTATTCCTTTGGATTTCAGGCATCTACTGGTGTACCTCCTTCCTGATTTGAGAAGTACCTTCTATAGTGGTGCATTTATTTATTTAATGTCATTCAACATTACTATTATTATTTTCCAATTTGACCAGTGGCAATGAGAGGAAAAGTGAGAAAGCATACTCTCCAATCTGGGACTCAAGCCACAATTGACCATGTAGAAGGTCCGTACCTTGAACCGCCTCACTACCTACCTTCATGGTGGTAAATACCACCTAGTGGTGGTGTTTTATCACTATTATTTTTTAGTATTTTTAAGTTATATTCCACATGACCATGACCTTTAGTACAAACTATCACTTGGCATTTAATACTAGTTAACCATTTTAGCATTGATTCTCACTGAGTTTTTTTCTCTTTTTTTTAAATCAGGGATCATGATAAATGGGAGGAGTTTTTCTTTGGAGTTAGGTAAGGGCACTCTGTGCCTCCATCCAAAGCTATGGATTAGTGAGGATCAGATGGGACCTTGTGTAAGGCTAATCATTTGCCAGGGCTCAGTGGACCTAGAACAAATGTGTATGTACCTGTTAGAGGAAGGGGACACTAGGCAAGGTCTTTCATATCATATGGGGTGAGCAAGTCTTGGGCATGGTTTCTGTAGGATTCTGAGGGATAAGGACAGAATTGGAAAAATAGGACTCATGTGGTACCAGGAGTGGTGATCCTATGAGGTACAGAGGTGGGCAGGACAAGCAGGGCTGAGCATGTCCAGAAAGGCCAACTTGTGAGACCCTAAGATGAAGCCAGTGGGGACCAGTGAGGTGTGGGCAAGAAAGTTTACAAAGCCCAGAGTTTAGCAGCACAGAATGGCTTCCAAGTGTACCCTAACCAGGCTTAGATTAAGCTCCACTTGAGACCAGTACAACTCAATAGGGTTTAGTAGGAAAGCCTACTATGCCAGGACATATGCAGAAGAAAGGCAGAACATGAGGTCATAAGTGGAACAGGGTCAGATGAGGTGCCTTGCAGTGCTCAAAGGCCATTGGGGCCAACTAAGCCTGAACAGGGTTCAGAGGAGATAGCCCACAAGGATTGGATGTGAGCCAAGTCTTGTGGATCCAAGCAGAGCCTAGGTGACTGGCCTAGGAGGGCTCAGGGTGACCTATGAAACTCAAAGGTAGCCTTAGGGAGGATTTTAGGAGGGGCCAGAGGCAAACTAAATTTGGTGGGGTCAATTTGAGCCTGGATGTGTAGTCAGTAAAGCCTGTGGGACAGGAGTTTGGCAAAACATGGATGTGGCCCTGGAAAGGCAGCCTCCTGAGGAATAGAATGTTTCTGAGTCTCAGGGGATCAAGTGGGGTCAGCATGACAGATCTATGGTGCCTGGCATCAGCCAGTGGTTGATAAAATCCAAGCAAGCTCATGTTACCATCTAGGTGACTAGATGATGTTCTCCAGGATTATGGGTGTCCAGGGGCAGTACCCTGTCATCTTCCCTGATAGGTGACCTTAGAGGAGGCAAGTAGCCATTCCCTGAGACTTGAGTCTGAAAAGAGGGAGAGTGTTGCCTGCCAGCTAGTTGGAGGAAGTTTCCAGATTTCTCAGTCTTTGATGGGGTTGGTACTTTCACATATACTGGGAGTGAGGGTGGGAATGCAAAGGGCTCTTGGTCTACATTGTGCAAAGGAGCTGGTAGTTTTCAGTCATTGTGGGTGTTCCCCTCATTTCTCCCAATAACAGAGGATTCTGTTCCTCTGTATTGTCTCTTTCAACCCACAGAACTGTGGAGATGTAAGATTGGTCCTAATCATACTCTATCCTCTACCATCTGGTTTGCTTTCAAGACAGTGCCAAGCTCTTAGGGTGGGGTGGTGAAGAAAATTTAATGTTTACACTGAAGTGCTATAACTTTGTACTTTTAATAAGTGTTAGCTCCTTGCCATTTTTATTATGCAGTTGAAGAGTGCTGGGGTCTGAAGTTGGTTTATGAAATATGAAGTTCCTCTCACCTTCTCTGTGGTGCACAGTGCTCTAGAGCATCTCCAGATTCAGATAATTGGCTCATTCTTTATGTCTCTAAGCTCAGATTCAGTACACTAGAAGCTTTTGGTTTATTTCTTGTAGTTTGTCAGTCTTTCATCACTCCCTTGCTAGAAGTCTTGGCATTTATTTGATGGTGTTTCTTCTCAGAGAGATGCCATAGTAGGTGTTTCTCATCAGACAGATTGATTTTCTTGAAAGGAGATGTCTTTCAAGCATTAGTTCACCATCTTTTCAGGTCAAAGTTTCTTGAATAAAACTACCTTTCCATTTTATTAACCCTTGTCTCTCAAGTGTTGGCTGTTCAGCAGTGAGCACCTGAAATTTAGTGTGGTCACCAAGACCTAACTCCAACTGCTTCAATAACAATAAAGATACTACTTAGAGCAAGCCCACTCTTTTAATTTATTTCTAAAATTTATTTTGTAGCAAAGAAATAAATCATGATGAGTTAAAATGTCAACATGGTACCTTAAAAATTTTATAATCATCTCATTTAATAAGCTGATATTGGAGAGGATAACATCTTCAGAAGAGTGGGGGGTGGCGGCATATTGCAGGACAGCATGTGGCACGGTAGTTGAGACATGGGTTCTCATCTGAGTCATCATGGTTTTTCTTTTTCTTTTCTTTCTTTATTTTTATTTTTATTTTTTATTTTTTTGGAGAAGTTTTTGCTATAGGGCGCGTGCGCTCGCCAGACAGACAGTGAGAGACATAGAGACAGAAAGCGAGAAATCACCCCCCAGGGGGGATGGTCATGCCGCAATCCCTTCTCCTCCATTCTCCTCTCGGGATCTTTTTTTTTGGAGAGGTTTTTTGCTATAGGGCGCATGCGCTCGCCAGACAGACAGAGAGAGACATAGAGACAGAAAGTGAGAAATCACCCCCCAGGGGGGATGGTCACGCCGCAATCCCTTCTCCTCCATTCTCCTCTCGGGATCTTGGGCACGCACGCACATGCGCCCGGCGTGAGTTGTAAGCCACCGGGTCCGAGATGCGAACCGCGGTTGACTACGTGGGAGTCCAGCGACATAGCCATTACGCTAACTGCTGGTTCCCCTCCTCTCGGGATCTTGGGCACGCACGCACACACACCCAGCGTGAGTTTTAAGCCCCTGGGTCCGGGACGCGAACCGCGGTCGACCACGTGGGAGTCCAGTGACATAGCCATTACGCTAACTGCTGGTTCCCTATTTATTTATTTTTTTTTTGAGAGGTTTTTGCTATAGGGCACGTGCACTCACCAGAAAGACAGAGACAGACAGTGAGATAGAAAGCGAGAAATCACCCCCCAGGCGGGATAGCCATGGCACAATCCTTTCTCTTCCATTCTCCTCTCAGGATCTTGGGCACACATGCGCACGTGCCTGGAGTGAGTCTAAGTCACCGGGCCCGGGACTCAAACCGTGATTGGCTACGTGGAAGTTCAGCAACATCATAGCCATTATGCTAACTGCTGGTCCCACCATCATGGTTTAAGTCTCAGACTTGGTGCCTTGTTTTTTCACTTTCCCTTTTTCATTCTCTCTGTCTTTCTCTGATCAAATTAAAATAATAATGAATAAAATTAATTAAAATAAGTTTTAAAAAATGTCAGGAGAATGATGTTTGTGTTATGGTCTCATCCAAATTATATATAAGATAGAAATCTCAAGATTTGTTTGTACAAATTCTGAGGGAAAAATAGCCTTGAGATAGAATAGTGTAGAAAATAACATGAGTAATGATCTGAAGTTTTCAAGTCTTCTGACTGTCTTGGGCACATAGAGAACAGCTGGCACAGGCCAGGATCCCCACGTATACATTTTTTCCCTGGGAACCCTCCTGGTGGAAATGTAGCACACAGCTCACTGGTCCTAGATGTGCAGACATCCAGATACTACATCTGTACAGCGGCAGGTGCAGGAGAAGTTTTCACTTCTTAGATACAGAGAGGGGCTATTGGCACCATCCTTGATGAAACCGGAGCTCTTCAGGGATCTTGGGAGAGTCCAGTGGGTGGAGGGTGCCCTGTCTAGTGGCTGTTACTTCCTCCCTGTCCCATCCCAGGCTCATAACTACCCAGTCTGGCAACCCCTTTCCACAGACAAATAAGGATCATCAGCCTAATCCAGCCCCTGGAGTAAGAGGGTCTAGAGGGCCAGGCAACACCCATCATGGCACATTAAGTAACTTATTACTAAATGGTTAATAGATTAGGACAGAATGTGCTGCTGTGTCCCCAGGGATAGGATCCTAGGAGGCGACCTGAATGACATATGCCTGGAACTGTGCATGGGAGGGGGCTGGGCACCTCACCTGGAATTCAGTGGTCCTGGACCCCAGCCATTCTGGGGGATATGGAACCAAGCCCATACCCTGGTCAAAGCAGATAAGGAGGTTGGGGGGTAGCAGAGGTGCCGAACTGTCAGTGGCTATGAAGGGGTGGGCATGAGGGTGCCCTGAACTTCGGGCACTCTGAGGACCTTGATGTCAGCCTGCACATATTCCAGTTTCTGGGAGCACAGGCTGCACCTGGAACCATAGAGTGGGCAGTGGGCTGTGGGCTGGGGAGGCTAGAGTAAGCACCAGTCCCTAACTGCCCACTCAATGCCCATTTGCTAATTTGTAAATCTAGTCCCCAAAACCACAATTCAAGGGGGATAGAGGCTATTGACATTAATCACACATCTATTTTTTGTACAGTTTTTGCCATAGGATGTGTATGCACTCACCAGAGAGAGAGAAAAACAGAGAAAGAGTGAGGCAAAGTGAGAAATCACCCCCAGGGTTTATGGTCATGTCGCATTCTCTTCCTTGTTCTCCTGGAATTATGGGAATGCACACATACATGTCTTGTAGGAATTTTAGTCTCCCAGGCCTGGGAGTCAAACTGTTGTTGGCCATGTGGGAATCCAGCACCTTAATCACCACGCCACCTGCTGGCCAAATTGCACATCTTTTTGTTAACTTACATTTCCCCCTTGGTTAAAATAAATATGAGCAAAAATTCTGTTGCACACAAAAATTGTATGGTTACTTATTTATTTATTTATTTTTGGCTAACTCTGCTGTTCTGGAGGATTTACATGTGATAAAGCACCTCTGATGAAGCTATGACCAGGTGGGTACAAGTTACTACATAAAAAGAGATCTGTGCTTATAACATCATGGAGGATATGAAGGGTCCTTTAAGGAAACAAGCCAAAACTTACCAAAGCAAAAACAACATGAAGCCAGTAGACTGTCCCTTAAAAACAATCCACCCCACCAAAACATAAAAAGAACAGAGAAGGAAAAAGGAGTAAATGAAGATATGAATGGATTCATGGAATACTTAAGACAGCACTCACAGATGGTTCACAATGGGGAGATTCTGTCAAAGGACAGGATGTAAGGAAAGAAATTGAAGTTGCTTTAAAAGAGGTCGGGTGGGGGGACCAACAGTTAGCATAATGGCTATGTCACTGGACTCCCACGTAGTCGACTGCGGTTCGTGTCCCATACCCAGTGGCTTAAAACTCACACTGGGCGTGTGTGCGTGCATGCCCAAGATCCCGAGAGGAGAATGGAGGAGAAGGGATTGCAGCATGACCATCCCCCCTGGGGGGTGATTTCTCACTTTCTGTCTCTATGTCTCTCTCTGTCTAGCGAGTGCACACGCCCTATAGTGAAAATCTCTCAAAAAAAAAAAAAAAAAAAGAGGTCTGGTGGGACCTTCAGGTGCCATGGTGGTTAAGACACTGGACATTCTCACATGACTGACCACAGTTCAAGTACTGGACCTGGGGACTTGCTTTCTCTCTCTTTCTTCTCTCTCTCTCTCTCTCTCTCTCTCTCTCTCTCTCTCTCTCCCCCTCCTCCCTCCCTCCCTCCCTCTCTCTTTATTGATCTCTCTCTCTACCTCTCTGGTCAAATTAAAATAAATGAAGGAATAAAATTATAAAGAAAGAAATTTGGTGGGAATAAAGATCTTAAAACCATGCATGGTAATACTCTTTATTAAGCCAATATACAGTATATTCTGAATGGGAAATCTCATTGTGTATGCCGTGATATACAGTGAATGAATATAATAAATACATTTTAAAAAGACAAGCAGCAGAGAAAATACAATGGTATGTACTGGTCAAATGTTTATAAAATAGAAGAATAATAAAATGGGATTAAAAAAGGAAAACCTGACCATGCAATTGCAGATTGCCCAATTGCCCTTGAAAATCAAGATGTGAGAACTGGAATTTCTTACTGGTGTGGCTACACAGGACTTGAAATAACCAAATGTAAAGTGAAAGTAGACCCAGCTCTTGGTGCATTTTCTTTTGCAAAATGTTTTATTTGTAGGTAAATGGGGCACTTGTCTAGATTTCATAATGATAATCCCAAAGGACTTTATGCTGACAGTGGTGGTTGTAAACTTTGTGACTCTGTGGAATATTTGAAGAAAAATTGTTCTTAAAATCAAAATTCACATAAAATGGTTATAGTCACTGGGCAAAGGGAATGAGTGCAGACTATGAAGAATTTCTGTATGTACCTAGGTCACAGAAACCTAAAACAAAGATAGCTAAAATGGTTAATTTTTGATAAGCTAGTACTGTTATTAGATATCACTTCATTGTTACTTTCCCAGTGGGCCTATGAGACAAGTTAGAGCTGGGCTCCCTTGGAACTGAGCCTGTGTTGTAACATTAGTAGGATCTAGGTTTGGTCCAAAGCAGTTCTGCCTTCTATCCATCAAGGATATTTTTACCACTGTTTGGAGAAAATCATTAAGAATAAGATGATTAGATTCTCTAAAAGAACATATTTTTAACAGAACATAGGTATAACTAAGTGGTTATATGCTTGATTGCATCAATCATTAAAAATATTGTTCTTTAATGTGAACTACCGCAAAACAATGGATACTGCTTTGCATTTGGAAATGAATATTGTTTCCTTGGTTCTAAGTATCACTTCATTGTTACAATAAAATTTATTTATAAATGTTCTTAAAACTATATTTCAAAAATATTAGATAAAAATGAATTTTATACTTGCTTAATTTTTTTTTCTCATTTTAAGTACATGTGAGCTCCCTAAAAAAGAGAAAGCATTCCAAATGGTCACATCATAATTCCTTTTCTTCTTCTCTACCCATTCAGGATTAGGGGCATGCATGTGCATATGCCCACTATGTTTTAAAGGTAATAGACCAGCATTCATATTGTGATTGGCTGTGTGGAATCCAGTTCACTCTGCACAAGGCTTAACTATGCTATGGAGCTGGTAGTTATATGGTAAAATTTTAAGGTGTGGCCAAGATTTTCCCAACCTAATGTGTTTATACTACTATGTCCTCTCATCATCATTATGTAAGTGTTCTAATTCATCTTTGCAATGTCAATACTTTTGTCCTTAGTGATTCTGGTGACTCTCATGGTTATCCAGTGTACTATTCTAGACAGGGAGGACCTCAGTGAATAGTACTGTATTTTGTGTGGGATTCATTACTATATAAATAGTGTAATGTAGAGAAACAGTCTTAGCTTACACAACACATTTATCCTATTTGTTCCAAAAATGTTGAGCCAAATTTCCATCAAGATTGAAGAAATGCTGGGACCAGCAGTTAGCATAATGGCTATGTCGCTGAACTCCCATGTAGTCAACCACAGTTTGAGTCCTGGACCCAGTGGCTTAAAACTCACGTCGGGCATGTGTGCATGCATGCCCAAGATCCTGAGAGGAGAATGGAGGAGAAGGGATTGTGGCATGGCCATCCCCCCTGGGGGGGTGATATCTCACTTTCTGTCCCTCTGTCTCTGTCTTTCTGGCAAGCGCATGCATTCTAGAGCAAAAACCTCTCAAAAAAAAAAAAAAAAAAGATTGAAGAAATGCTATGGAAATTCTCCCTCATTATGCACATATTGGAGCTCATAAAATATGTTCTGTCAGGTCCTTAATAGACACCCTTTGCTCTTTACCTTACCTCATTAGTCTTCGATGAATCTCAGCACATGAGGTGAGCAGAGTTCAAAGCAGGAAGTTTTCAGCCTCCTGAGCCAGTGCTCAACTGCTTCCATTTGATGTGATTTAAATATAAAAGTCCCTAAAATGAAGAGGAACCTGCCCACCTCATGTTGTGAGAGGTCATTGTCTTTTGGCATTACCACTTGAGCACAGGCACACACATGCTAAATTTACAGTGAGGTTCAGGGTAAAGAACAGTACTGGGGGGGAACCAGCAGTTAGCGCAATGGCTATGTCGCTGAACTCCCATGTAGTCGACTGTGTTTCGCGTCCCGGACCCGGTGGCTTAAAACTTATGCCAGGAGCGTGTGCGTGCATGCCCAAGATCCCGAGAGGAGAAGGGATTGTGGCGTGACCATCCCCCCTGTGGGGTGATTTCTCGCTTTCTGTCTCTATGTCTCTCTCTGTCTGTCTGGTGAGTCCACGCACCCTATAGCGAAAACCTTTCCAAAAAAAACAGTACTGGAAAAAAGCTAAGGGGAAAGAATGGAGGTGGAGGCAGCTCCATCAGAGGCAGTATATCAAGTCCCTCAGCATCATGCCTGGGCCTCAAAACATGGGTAAGTGTGGGGATGCCAGGTAGATCTTGGTGGATTCCCAAAATCTGCAGGTCTTCATGAGCCATAATTCCCTGGGATAACAAAGCTTAGATCTGCATCCACCATTCTGGACAATAGAAACTAGGAGGAGCTCTCTACCCCAGTACAAATTGGTCACAGGAGAGGAGATCTCAGATAACTCTTCCAAAGTAGGATTGCTATGGTTTGAATGTGTGTTCTAGGTTTCAGGCGTGGGAAATTAACCCCAAATTCATATATTTACAGTCTTGAGAGGCAGGCCTCTGGGACATCATTAGTATTAGTTGCAGTTACCTGGGTGAGGGCCTCATAGTGAGACTGGTGGCTTTGTGGAAAGGAGAGAACCTGAGCTGACACATCCCTCTTGCCCTGGGATGCCTCCCACCATGTCATGACAGCAGGAAGACCCTCACCTTTTGATAGCATGTTAGCATTGAACGTCTTAGCCTCTAAAAATGCTAGCTAAATAAACCTCTATTTTAATATAAATTGCCCAGTGGGTATTCAGATATTAAAAACAAAAACGATCAAGATAGGGATGCATTAAGTGAGGTTACTTGAAGAACTGCACAGGTTCAGAGATGTGACTGTTGGTCTTCATTATCTACTGATGACCCACTGTGCACTGAGATCCTTGGAAATGCTTTCTACTTTATAGAAGATCCTCAGAACAGAGAACAGCCTTAGGGCTTGGGGTACTGACTGGGATAGTGCAGAATATGGCTGAACATGGGAACATTCTTTTACAGTCAGGCTGGAGTGAGGCCTCATGTCAGTCAGAACGGGACTGTCTAAGACAGTGGAGTCAATGAGAGAGGCAAGGGAGGCTTCTGAGCTCTTGGTTTGTACAGGAAGTTTTGATCCTGCTCATTTGCCTACTTTAGTCCTTGGAGAGCCACTGCCTTGAGGACTTCAAACAAAAGTGTATGTTGTTTTGGGTTTTCATGGCTGGGACTGTATTTTTTTCTGAGACCGGGAGAAGGCAGATTGTGCCTACTCTGCTCTGTGGTCTGGGAAGATCCACTTGGAGTTCATTTGGCTGCCCTTTGCACCTGACCCATTCTGCATTTTCAACTATGATTATCCATGTCCATAATATGAACTGCTCAGAGATAGTAACAAAGCTCCAAGATAGTTTCTTTTATTCATTCAGCAACTGTCCTGTGCATTCACCTTGTACAGGCACATTGTTAGGCATGGGAGTTGCACTAAAGACCATGATCTCTCCCTGCAGAAGCTTACAGCTTGATGTGAATTGAACAAAACCACAAAGTGCTAAAGTGAAACTAAGCAGGTGCTGTGAGGGAGAGTTTGAGGCCACTTAGTGGGCAGGTATAAATGGCCTCAATGAGGTGTCAGTTCTGCCCTGATCAGGAAGATAAGTGAAGCCTATCATGCATATATCCAGGAGCAATGTTCCAGGGTAAAGTCTCAGCTCTCCAGAGCCTGGGAGGAAGAGGTGAATTAGACCAGAGGGGTAGTTGTAACACTCCCAGTTTGGGTGGATGGAGCCTATGAGGTGAAAGGAGGAAAAAAGCGGAATACAGGCCTCAGGGCCTGGAAATCTCTACTTGTCCCTGTTTTTCATGTGAGACATTACCCCAAATTTTGTAGCTTATGGGAATCCTGTATTTGACAGTGTGTACCAGAGCCCAGACCCAGCTCATCTAGGTGTTTTTGCATCCAGGTCTCTCAGGAGAATAGGGCTGTGTTCTCAACTAAGGCCTACCTGAGGTAGGATCAGCTTTTGAGATTACGAATTATTGCCAGAATTCAGTTTGGACTGGGGTCTAAATTCTTATTTATTGGCTTGGGCTCTCTGTTAGTTCTTTGCCATTGGAGCCTTTTCATAAAGCAACTGAAATTTCTGAACTCAATTTCTATGATTTTGAAATGAGATAGAGACAGAATAAACACAGGGGAGAGAAAATCACAAACATAACACCTTTTTTTTTTTTTTTCTTTTTTGTCTAGAAGTTAGTAAGCAGATCCTTCCAACCCAAAGAAGAGCTCATTACACTAGGACCTGTGAACCAGTAAGCAGGAATTCCTGGAGGCATTTATGGATTCTTAGAACCCCACAATTCCATAGGCCATGAGGCACTAGGCTCTAATTCTAAAGAATAATTTTATGATTGTTGTTACTTTTCAATTTGATCACAGATGGGGGGAAGGAGGGAGTGAGAGTGAGAAAATAAGCCACCAGGTCCGGGATTCAAACCACAGTTGGCCATGTGGAAGTCTAAAGCCTTTACCACCATGCCATTTGCCAACTCTCTAATCCTAAATATAATGGGAAAAAACTGTTAAGTTTTATGCCAGAGAGAGTCAGTATCTAAATTTTAGTTAATTTCAACCTTCCCATAATGCAGACTAGGAAGTAAAGTTATTAGAAAAAATAACTTCATATATTGCAGACCAGAATTCAGACTTTTTGAAATTGTATTTTATGCTACCTCCTACCTCTTTGTGTAATACTTCCATCTCTAAGTTTTTGCATTTGCCATGTGGTACCAGTCCATGCATTATATAGGTATTAGAGATACACCTGGTGACATGTTAAAAAACAGATGCTTGAACTATCTCCATTGTGCAAGTGGGGAGTCAAGGGAGGCCCTGAGAGGCATAATGGCTTGTCCAGGTCATAGCATTGAAAACAGGAGGAGCCAGCAGTGAGCCCAGTTCTTGCTCCTCAGAGCTAGGAGCCTTCCACGTGTATGTGGGTAGGCTGTGTGGTATTACTGTTCAGTTGTGTATACAGCCTGGGATGAGGGTGAGCAGTCAACAGCCTTGGGGGGACCGTGGAGAGAGAAGATCTGAGGATCCCAGAAAAAATGGACCACAGGAAGTGGTCTCAGTTCATTGACAATAGACCCCAACAGAACTTGGAACCCTGGTAACTAGCCACCTACATTCCAGAAACAACTCTTATTCACCTTGCTTAGCTGGAGTCCTTTAAGAGAGCCAGAATGTTTTGCTCAATCTCAACTTTGAAATATTTGGGCTCAGAAAATTTTGGGGTGAGGACTTTTCCTCTCTGCAGATATTTGCTCACCTCTCCCCCCTGAATATACTGACCAATTGTGAAAAAGAATGCAAAGGTCACATGGTACACTTTAGGAATATCCATCATCCTGATCCCTTACTCCTTTCTTTGGTTGGGAGAATTTAAGGACATGTGGGGTGAACATGCTCTGGGCAAGAGTTAGAAGGTAGAGTCCTGGTGGGCTCATTGGGTTAACACCCTAGGTCATGGCTGGCAGGGTGGTAAGGAAAGTGCTGGGGCAGGGCCCATATGTATGTTTTACATTATCTGGGAGCTCTGGGCTGCCATTTGGTTTCATCCCAGGATGGTGGTCTTTGCAGACACTGTTATGTGCCTGATTCAGGGTCAAAAGGTCATTGGGGCAGAAAGTGACAACAGCAGGAAGGGTTCTGTTGCTTCCTGGCCTCACTGCTATTTGCTGACAACTCCAAGAGACTGCCATGGTCAGTGTGGACCCCTCCTCCCTCTAGATGAAGGGCAGTTACCCCTACAGCTGACAGAGGGGTAGAGCTGGTTTAAGTAATTGCAGGGTAGAGGAGTCTCCACAAGCTGGGCCTGGAGATGTCTGAGGAGGCTTTTTCCCAGATGCTGCCCTGGAGACTCAGGGCTCCTCCCAGGGCTCTCCTTCTGCAATGACTGACAGGACCTACCCCACAAAGTCCAAGCCTCCTCCCCTCCTACACCCCACCATCCAAGTTATCCTTGCTCAAATGCAAAATAGGTTTTCATGTTTTTTAGAAATATGTGAGAAAATACTTTATACTTTGTTTTCACTTCATGTTATGGGTACCAGTTTTTGCATGTGGCTGGGAATCATATTGAGTTAACTATCCATATGTCATCCCACCCACGTGGGGAAATGTGTAATCCCAGATTCTGGTGACATACAGGTGGGGGCCTTCAGGGCAGGCATATGTGGGAACCTTAAAGAGCACCTGAAGCCTTTTAGAAGGGCAACCCCTTTTACATTACCTACTTCCTTTGAACTACTCAATGTTCCCCACCTCCCAACAAACCCTGGGCCTACTGCTCCAAAGGTAAGTACTCCCTCTCCTACAGTACAGTTTCACTTCGGCCACTTGCTAGCTATATGTTAGGAAGGTCACTCCACCTTTATGGGCCTTTTCTCCCATGAAAACTGAGGTAAAAGAAGATCGAACACACAGGGTTATTTTTAGGTCTCAGACAAGTCAGGAAAAGTGCAGCCCCAGGGCTGTCCTTGTGGGAAGGTCTGCCAAAGAGCTGTGCTTTCTCTTGTTTTATCAATTTTTTTTTTGTATAAATCTATAGTAAAGCACAAATACATGAAAATATCATAAGTGCAATGTTGAGAAGAATAATTAATCTACCCACCTATATGCATCTCACTAGTTTTATTACTACTTACTTGCATATGTTTCTGTATATTGATATGGGATTTTTTTGGTATTTTGTTCCATTTATAGGTTTATTTCCCTATTGACTTAGTAAAACGACAAATGCTTTTAATCACACAATTTATCTCCTGCTGTCCTGCAACAACATCTCACTTTCCTTCTGCTCACCACTATGGACATCATTACTTGCAATCACAAGTTTCTTTCCTGTTTCCAAAAATTTGTCATTCCAAGGATGTTATATAGATGGGATGACATATTGTGATTGGACTTTCCAACTCACGTTATTTTCTGGAGAGTCATTCAAATACTCATGTAATTTATTAACTTTATTCCTATTTAGTAATCTTGCATGGTGTGGGTATATTATCCTATCTGAGCATTCACACAGTCAACCATATCAATGATTTTAATTTTGAACTATTGTGAAAAGCCACAGTAACCAGTTATGTATTGTAGAAGCCACATATTAGGTTTTGCACATGAACAACTTTTTTTTTTTTTTTAATTTTTATATATGGCTGTCTTGTTGTTCTAAACCTGTTTTTTTTTTTTTTTTTTTTCTTTTTTTAATGAAAAAATAGTTTGTACTAGCCATATTAAAAAACAGCATCTGGGGCGACATCTTGTACTTGTTACTGTCTTTGTGAACAAAACCCTTTTGTTTAGCTGTTCCTTAACAATATAACTGTCAATCACCAGGCCCCTGCTTGGAGCCATAGAGACTATTAAACAAAGGTCTAGAGAGTGCCCTCAGAAATAATGAACTTTATGCCTAATCTAAATAGCCTTATACACTCCATACTAAAAAAAAAAAAACCTCTTCCCTTATAAAATTAGGTTTGGAGGAAAAAATCCCCCCTTAACCTCTCCTTCTAAAATAAAAAAAAAAAAAAACTAATATCTATAATTATACTTTACTCAAGCTTTTTCAAGTCCTTGACTCAACCCAAAAGACCATTTACTACCCTGTTTGAGACACTCTGCCTGTCCCCACCTCAGACCTGTCCATCCATTCCAACCAAAAAACTGTACGGGTCAAAAAATTTACACCCTGAAACTGACTCCAACCTAAAAAAAAAAAAAAAACTGCACTGTAATCCTCATCATTTTGACCACTGTTAAGGTCAATGCCATGCCAGCCTGACGAAACCACACACCACTCTCAAAGACAAAACAATCAACATGACAGATTCAAAGTTCCCAAGATCCTCTCAAACAGACTGTCTCATTTGTCCTAATTTATTTTTCTTGTTATCCAATTTATAAAAAAGACAAAAAAAAAAAAAAACCTGACTAGTCATAAAAAATCTAAAATAAATAAAAACTAAATAACACAAACGTCCCCTAAAACATAAAGAGCACTGCTCCTCTAAAAATAATATCCGTCTGTCTTCTCTTAGTCTCCCTGACTCACCACCCTCATCTCTGCCATTACAGATCCTGCCCTGATCCTCTTCCTTGCCCTTCTCTTTTGCCCTTACATCTTCTGTTTTCTCATTAACTTTGTTCAAGACCAGATCCAATCTGTCAAGTTCATAGTTCTCCACTCCCACTATAAGCCGCTCTCCTTCTCTCAATCAATGATTTCATTCCCCAAATCAGAAGGTGGGAATGTGGAAGGCCGCATAGTAGATCTTACACATGAGCAACTGTCTGTCCATTTTGTTCCCTTACATGGCCGTCTGCTTCTGTAAACCTGTCTACTCTTCCCCCCCAAAAGTAGCTTGTACTAGTCATACAAACAAACAAACAAACAAACAAAAAGATAGGACAACATCCTGTACCTGTTACCGTCTTTCCTAACTAGCCTAAACCCCTTG
This sequence comes from Tupaia tana, assembly GCA_026018925.1. NCBI lineage: Eukaryota > Metazoa > Chordata > Mammalia > Scandentia > Tupaiidae > Tupaia > Tupaia tana. The sequence goes on along the minus strand of JAKSZU010000025.1, from coordinate 2,820,319 downwards.
TTTAGCTGTTCCTTAGCAATGTAACTATCAATCACCAGAACCCTGCTTGGAGCCATAGAATTTATTAAACAAAAGTCTAGAGAGTGCCCTCAGAAATGATAAACCTACTTGATTCAGCTTTTTTAATTACTTACATAAAACCCCTGACCCCCTATAAAAAGACTACTCAAACTTCAGTCAGAGCTACAGTTCGGACTCCGCCCACCCAGCCACAGGCTGTAGTCGCTGGCCAGGTAATGACGACTCCCTTTAATCTTAATCTGACTTTGGTGGTCATTCCTTCAGTTAAACTCTACAACAGTACACTGTCTATGTCTATGTGTAATGGTAATGGTTCTTGGGACCAGCAGTTGGCATAATGGCTATGTCACTGGACTCCCATGTAGTTGACAGTGGTTTGAGTCCTGTACTCGAGTGGCTTAAACTCACACTGGGCACATGTGCGTGCATGCCCAAGATCCCAAAAGGAGAATGGAGGAGAAGGGATTATGGTATGGCCATCCTCCCCAGGGGGTGATTTCTCACTTTCTTTCTCTCTGTCTCTCTGTCTTTCTGGCGAGCGCATGCGCTCTATAGTAAAATCCTCTAAAAAATAAAAGTAATGCTACTCATTACTCTGGAAACTGTAGAAAACAGCTTCTGGGTGACAGGGTAGGTGTAAGTTTATGTTTATTAGAAACTGCCTAGCTGGTGCCAGCAGGTGGCATTGTGATTAAAATTCCTGGATCTCACATGACTGGCTGCATGGAAGCCCCAGTCTCAGTATCTTGAAAAACATGCCAAGCACAGATATGTGCATGCTCATAACTCCAAAAGGAGGGACAAATGGAGGACAAGGAATTGTTGTATGACCATGCCCATGGGGGTACTTTATTGCATTCCCTCTCTGTCCCTATCTCTGGTGAGCACATGCACTTGCTGGTTAATAAAAAAAAAAAAAAAAAAAAAAAAAAAAAAAAAAAAAACTGCCTGTTCTTCAAAAGGGGCTATATCATTTTGCATTCTCATCATCAATGGATGAGTTACCATTTCTTCATTTATTTCCTTAATTGATTTTATTTCATTTTTAAACTTTAACCACTTTGGAAGGTGTGTTTGCTATCTCATTGCTTTAATGTACATTCCATAAATGGCTGATGATAAGTAAAGCATATTAAATATATATGCTTACATGACATCTGTATCTTCTCTCTGTTAAAATGTCTTCTTATGGCTTTATCCCTTTCTCTTAAGTCTATTTTTTGTTTCCTTCTGGTGAATCTGGAAGTTCTGTGTATATTCTGGATACTAGTCTTGACTAGATAAGAGTTTTCTTTTGGTGAATTTGGGGGTTCTGTTTATATTCTGGATGTTAGCGTTTATTTGGTAGACGACTCTTTTCTCCAGAAAGAATGAACTTGAGGGGCCAGCAGGTGGCATGCTGGTTAAGGCACTGGATTGCCACATGACTGACTATGGTTTGAATTCTTGAGCTGGTGGCCTGTAAATCATACTGGGTGTATATATGTGTGCCCATAATCCTGAGAGGAGAATGGAGGAGAAGGAATTGTGGCTTCACCATCACCTCTAGCCAGCAATTTCTCACTTCCTCAGTATCCCTCTGGTGAATAAACGTGTTCTATAGCAAAAACTTTAAAAAGTAACATAAAGAATTAACTTGTAAATACTTCTTTTCATTATATTGTTTGCCTTTACATTTATTCAATTTATATGTTACCAATAAATATGTTTTATCTCAAAATCATCAAAGTAAATTCAAACTGCCTCTGTCCTTGTAAATGATAAGACTGTGTAGAATCCTATGTACCCTGCATTATGATGTTTCACTGGCTGTTTGACACAAGAGTGGGCTCTCCTAGGGTACAAATTGAGAAGGAGCCCAACCAAGATCTAAACTAGGAGATGATGGACACTAAAGTGGCCTCCTGGGTTCTTTTCTGTTTCATCTCAAAATCTGGTGAGCTAGACAGCATGTGTGGAGCAATGTCTTCATGTAAAACATTTTTTGTATATTTAAAATTCTTGTTAGACTAGAAGAGCCATTTCCTTATTTCCATCATTTTCTACTAATGTATTATACAAATTTATCTAAGTAGGGAGCATTTTGCCTCCTGAGGAGATGCTAGAAACTATGTCTGTAACATGTATAATAATCATTGGTCAAACAAGTGCACATATTGGCCATTTACTATGTGTTTGCATGGAATTAGAGCTAGAAAAAATGAGTAAAATATAATACTCATTTTCAAGGAGCAAACATACTATTTAGAAACTTAGTGACAACTATTCTGTACCTGTAAGTTCCTAGAATCAAGAAAATAATGAAAGGGTACCCCTTAACTACTATTTGATGAATAACTTTTATTGCTTGAGTAGTGGAGGTAGGCATAGGAGAAAGAAACTTAATCCAGCCCGTCAAGTGGAGAGAAGGTGAGTTTTCTAAAGGAAGGATGATTGAACATGTAGATGATGGATGTTCCTGGATACTGAAGTATGTAGGACAGATCTTCAGAGACTTGTCACTGAGAAGAAAGGAGAAATTGTAGGAAGACATTTTAGCACTGAGCATGGGCTGTTTGTGAGACTATCTCTCCCATCTCCAGGAATAATGGATGGAGTCAATAAGTTCCAGGACATTGGGGGCTAACAAGGTAACAGTACATGGTACCCATTTTAGATGGTTGTCTGGAATATCAACCCTAATTAAAATTCAGCAGTGATCATTTTGAAGATATTCTGTAGAGGACAAGGTACTTGGGATGTTAATAATTGACAGTTATATATAGCTCCTGATGTAAAATAATCTCTGAAAATAAAAATGCCCATTGGGAATCCCAAGGTGTGAAATTATGAAAATGTGTGTAATTCCAATACAATGAGAAATTACTGTCAAGTTATAGGGTCATGTTCACTTTTGTCTCCCAGGTATTTGAATTTATAAATCATCTCAAGAAGCAAAAAAGGAAACAAGTTAAATGTGAAGAAGAGGAAAGAATTTATACTAGTAGATTACAAGTAGAAATCTGTTTTCCTGAAGTGAATGCTCAGCTCTTTGCCAGGTACTGCCTAGGAATTTCCAGCCCTGAACCCAAGGCCGCATCCTGACCTTCTACATCAATGGGCATGGAGATGGAAATAAGAGTTTAATGGACCTTGTTTAATGACAAACTTTTCGGGGACTGTCAGGTCACATTCTGGTGTCCATTCTCACCACAGACCACCCCAGACTTTAATTATTATTGTTATACAACCTGCTCTCAGAACCAGAGTGTGGACAACTGCATCTCCCCAAACCAAATGGATCCTAAGATCCTCACCATATGAAGCCATGCCTCCAGGCCCTGTCTGCAAAAAGGCTTTGGAGGCACCATATTCTCTTACAAAGAAAACACCAGCACTCAGTATCAGCCCCTCACAACTGTAGGCTTTTCTCTTGACTCATCTGAAGCATTTAACTTGAGTAGGTGGAAGCAGCCTAGCCTGCTGGACCCCAAACTATTCAGATAGACCCAGCTTGGAAATCTTAGAAGATAAAATAAGCCAGGATAGCAAGGGGCAGGGTAGGCTCAGGTCTTACCCACATGAAAACCCCACTCATATTGCTACTCACAAGACCCCATTCCTTCAAGGTTCTGCCCACACAGGGGAGAGACAATAAGCTTCTTGCCACTGGGAGTCAAGAAGGTAACAGTACATGTTACCCATTCTAGTTGGTTGCCTTATTGCCTCTCAGCCCTTCTGTACGTCACACCCACATGGCCACACCCATACCCTGTGAGGCCTTCCCTTTGACTCCTACTTTCCTGCCCATTCAGATGTAGTTCCAGAAGAGCTTCTCCTCAGGAATGAAATACATTTTCAAGTTATACTTGGTGGTCTCCCACATTGCTATGTGCAGTGCACCTGGGGCCCAGGGGTCGCTGTGAATATCATGTCCCCTAACTCACACCACCTTTCTGCAGAAATCTCCATGTTGCCCTGAGGTCCTCCTTGGATGCTGCACTGCTCACTCATAGTTCCAGGATGTTTCTAGTTAAAATTACTCTGTTTGGTTCTGTCTACAACTTTGTGGCCCACATGGATGCTGCATGCATCTGTTTCATTCTTAAAACCCTCATCATCAACCCTCTCACCCCATGCAGGGTCAACTCATCAGTCAATGGTGCAGCAGCACGCATAGTTCTTGTGCCTGTGAATATGGGCCAGGTATCTATTGTGAAGCCTATGAATTTAAGTAATCACATTTGTAGTTAGAAAATTCTAGTACTAGGACCAACAATTGTTGTAATGTCTGTATCACTGGACTCCCATATGGTCAACCGTGGTTTGAGTCCCGAATTCAGTGGCTTAAACTCACGCTGGATGCATGTGTGTGCGTGCCCAAGATCCCAAGCAGAGAATGGAAGAGAAGGGATTGCAGCATGGCCATGTCCCCTGGGGGATGATTTCTCATTTCCTGTCTCTCTGTCTCTCTCTGTCTTTCTGGTGAGCGCATCTGCCCTATAGCAAAAACCTCTCCAAAAAAGAAAAAGAAAAGAAAAGATTCTAGTACCTTTAATAGGGATTATTCTAAATTATCGTTCTAAGAATTATTTTATTATTGGTGTTGTTATTATTATTATTAATTGATATAATTACCAGAGAGAGAGGAAGCATGGGAGGAGGAGAGAGAAAGCAAGTCATCAGGTCTGTCAAGTCCAGGACTCACGTGGTTGGCTATGTGGGAGTCCAGCACCTTAACTGCCACCGCCTCCAGATTCCCAAAGTTTTAATGAAGGCAACTTATGTGGTTGTATTTCTTAAGCAAAACAGTTTTATGAATACTGAATATTTTTACATAAATAATAATTCCACTTTATTTTTAAGTTTTTGCCATAGAGCCTGTGCTCATGGGACAGAGACAAAGAGACACTGAGAGGGAAAGTGAGAAACCACTCCCTGGGGGATGGTCATGATGTAATCCCTTCTCCATTCTTCTGTGGAAATTTTGGGTACCCACACACATGACCTGCTGTATTTTCAAGTGGCCAGATCCAGGACTCTAGGATTCTAAGCCTAGTGCACCATGTGGGAGTCCAGCACCGGAACCATGATGGCACCTGCTGGTTTACTGACAAATATACCTGAGGGGAGATTGGAAACAGATAACAAAAAAGTCTTTGGGGTGTTGCAGAAATTTTGCATAGAGATACATTTAAACCTTGAACATTTCTTTAAAAACATGACCCCTCCAGGAACCCTGTGGGATTGAAAGGATGGTAGTGGTAGCAGCAGCCCCTGGAGGAGTTATTTCAGAGGCCAGGGGTGCAAAGCCTGGCAACCAAAACTAAAACCAGGGCTGTTGCAGTTACCTGAGGTGTCTCCTCCACCCAGAGCCAGTACTTAGTGGCACTGCTGGGCCATCTCTCTCTCTCTCTCCTCTCCTTATCTCTGGTTCCTGATCAGGTCACCAGCCTAGTCCACTGCCCTGGGGAAGACCACCTTGGGTACTTACGACCCCTCAGGAGCTAGCATCAGCTCTGGACATACGGAGGGCTCTAGAGCAACTGTGGTACCTTGGCCCTGCCTGCTCACTCTGCTCCTGAGGGACAGGATCACTGTCTGTGAGCCCTGCCCCTGCATGACAAAAGTGGGTGCCTCGCAGAGTGGTCCAGCAGCTCCTAATGGCTGCAGTCGTTGACTCAGACTAATATCTACCTTCCAGAAACAGCAGAAGGGCCAAAAGTAGTGGATTGGGGAGGAGGGAATTTCAGTTCAGGTTTCCAGAAGCCTCAGCCTAGTAACTCAGGGAGGCCTTACTCAGCTGCTACCTGGATGGGGTGTCTACATAGTTTTCCTTCAGCACCACCAAGAGCATTAGCAGCCACACTGGGGTTCACAGGAATCAGTGCACAGCAAATCCACAATGGCAGTGGCAGGGAGAGGGACCAGCGTGTTACAGAAGGCCCCTTGGTGCCATGCCTGGTGATAAGCTCCTTACCAATAAACCTGGGCATGTTTGGAAAACTTAAGGGTCCTCTGTGATCAAAGTGTGTATCCCCTTCCCCCCAGATGACATGGATGTGCATCTTGTAATATGTTTAACAAAGCCAATAATAACCTGCAATGGTGATGTACTGAGTAACCATGTGAGGAGGGTGCAGTGTGCCTTGAAGAATTGCAGCAGGGGGTACTACAGCAGGACTGCCTTGCCTGTGCATGGACATAAAGGCTGCCTAGGTGAATGGTTTGAAGTAAATATATCTTACCCTGAGCACCCCTCAGATTAATCATAGATTCCTATTTTAAAGGTTTGCTTTCCTTTTTTTTTTTTTTTTTTTTTTTTTTTGCATTCTTGAAAAACCAAGAGGATATGAGGACGTGTCTCTAAAAGAAAAAAAAAAAATGCAGGTATACTCAAGCAGGAATCTGAAGTTATGAGACTTGGTAATAAGATGGACACTCAGGGAGAGAAAAAAATCTTGAAGAGAGGACGGTGACTGTAGAAATCAGTGTATCAAACATAAATATGAAGACATAGGAATTCTGAAAATGCTGAACATCTCTTAGTAGTCATCTACACTGGTAATAGTGATAACCATTCTGTATTAAGACACCAAAGTTCATGGATTTTTTACAGTTACTTTTTATTAAGTTCTCTAAAACTGCACTACTGATTTTGCTTTTATTTGTTTTATTTTTTAAACTTGAGGTCTCTATTTTCCCCAAAGTAATATTTCTACATTAATGTAAATTGAAAGCCACATAATATACTCCTTTTAAATTAACATTTTAGGGAACCAGCAGTTAGTGTAATGGCTACGTTGCTGGACTCCCACGTAGTCGACCGCGGTTCGCTTCCTGGACCCAGTGGCTTAAAACTCACACCGGGCGCGTGTGCATGCGTGCCCAAGATCCTGAGAAGAGAATGGAGGAGAAGGGATTGTGGCGTGACCATCCCCCCTGGGGGGTGATTTCTCGCTTTCTCACTCTATGTCTCTCTCTGTCTGTCTGGCGAGCGCACATGACCTATAGTGAAAATCTCTCCAAAAAAAAAAAAAGATAAATTAACATTTTAAATGTTAAACCAAAAAAGGCAATCAATCAGTAAAACAGTTTCTGAATAGAGATCACTACCTCAAGTTCTGTGTCCCCCCCCCCCAAGAGTGGAAAAGAGATTCTATGTAGGGAAGCTAAAATACATTATTTTTTATATTAAAAGTTTAATATTATCAGAACTCAGTCCAAAGAGTAAATCAAAATACAATAATTACATTGAAATTAAAAGTAGAATTTACTACTGGAATGCAGTTTATTAAATGTATCATTTCCTCTTAAAACTGCTTAATGCTTAATGAGCAATTTATCATTTTGCAGCTATACAACTATTGTTTTCTCTTAAAAGTTTTTGTCATAAGGAATGTGTACTTGACAGAGAGGGACTGTGAGAGAGAAAGTGAGAAATCACTCCCCAGGTCGTATGGCTATGTTGCAGTCTTTTCTCATCCATTCTCCTCCTGGTATTTTGGACATGCACGCACACATGCCTGGAGTGACTTTTCAAGCAGCCAGGTCCAGGACTTGAACCATAGCTGGACATGTGGGAGTTCAGCACATTATCCAATTCACTGCATGCTAGCCCCACTATATAAGTTTGATTTGAGAGACACATTTTTATAGGGTACATGCAGTCATCAGAGCAACAAAGAGTGAGACAGACAGAAAGTGAGAAATCACACTTCTGGGGGAAAACCACATTGCTATCCCTCATTCATTCTCCTTTGACTATTATAGGCACACATGCACACACAACCAGCATGAGTTTTAAGATGCTGTGTCCAGGATTCAAACCATGGTCAACCATGTGAGAATCCAGCACCTAGCCACTATGCCACCTACTGGCCCCACAACTTTTTAAGAGTATAATTAACCAACTTAAAGTGCTCCAAGCAAGAATCACTTTCATTTAATGAGTATTTTTTGTTCTCTTCATGTAATTGTATTCTGGTTTGTATCTCTAGGCAGTTTCTACACATTTAGGTAAAATGTTTAGCAAGTTTGTAAATTTAAATTATGAAAAGGGTATAATAAAATTTTCTGTAGTGGAAAAATTAAAAATATGGGAGACATCAGATCAACACAATTTAACACATCAAGACACTCCAGAAGGCAGAAATCCCAGCTAGTAGAAACAAAGATATTCAGATTAAAATCGGGACCAGCAGATGGTATAATGGTTTTGTCACTGGACTTTCACATAGTCAACCATGATGTGAGTTCCTGATTCAATCTTTTTCTTTTTTTAATTTTTTGAGAGGTTTTTGCTATAGGGCATGTGTGCTTTCCAGAAAGAGAGAAATAAACAGAAAGCGAGACATCACACCCTGGGGAGGAAGGCCATGTCACAATCCCTTCTCCTCCATTCTCTTCTCGGGATCTTGGGCACGCATGCACATGTGCCTGTTGTGAGTTTAAGCCACCGAGTCCAGGACTCAAACCACAGTTGACTCATGTAGTCCAGTGACATAGTCATTATGCCATCTGCTGTTCCTCTTGATTAAGTGTCTTAAACCTCAAGCTAGGTCCATGTACATTCATGCCCAAAATTCCTAGAGAAGAATGGAGAAGATGGAATTGCAGCATGGTCATTTTCCCTAAGGAGTGATTATTCACTATCTGTCTCTCTGTCTCTACTATGAGCACATATGCCCTATAGAAAAAAAAATCTATCTAAAAATTAATAGAATAAATATAAATATGAGATATTAAAAACCATGAAGGGAACTAGTATAACCACTAACTAGTTTTATTTTTTTTAACATCAACAAATTTACTAAACATTAGATAGATCTTAAAAAAGAGAGAGAAGATACAAATCAATAAATCAGACATGGAAATAAAGACTATTTATTTATTTATTTAGGAGAGGTTCTTGCTATAGGGTGCGTAGCTCACCAGATAGACAGAGAGAGACAGAGACAGAAAGCGAGAAATCACCCCCCTGGGGATGGCCATGCCACAATCCCTTCTCCTCCATTATCCTCTTGGGATCTTGGGCACGCATGCACAGGTGCCCAGCATGAATTTTAGCCACTGGGTCTGGAACTCGAACCACAGTCAGCTACATGGGAGTCCAGTGACATAGCCATTACTCTAACTGCTGGTCCTCAAGACATTATTTTTGACTACACAAAAGAAAAAAGCTTTCTAGGACAACACAATAAATAATAGCTAACAAAATTTAGCAATTAATCCATACACCTAATGTAAAACTACCCAATAATCTAAGATACCATTTATAGTTGTAGGTTTAATACCTATTTAAGATTTATATACAAAATGACTTTTAAAAAATGAATTTAAGAAGTCAGTCACTTTCAGTTATTTTATTATCTGAGGATATAAAATCAAAGTGCATTTTAGATTAAAAACTCTAAAATTGTGATACAGGCTTATGAGATAAAACCTTAGAATGCCTGTTTAATTTGGAACCCCTTCTGTTTTTCAAAGCTTTCCAGGAGTTCTCATCGGGTCTTATCAGAATTATGTAGCACTTGGGCACAAAGATGCAGCCTAGGAGCCCTGCACTGGAGGCCAAGATGGAGAAGACTTCCACTGCCACCATGAATTTCCCCTTGGTGCTGTGATAGACAGGGACAAATGTGACCCAGACACTACAGAACACCAGCATGCTGAATGTGAGGAACTTGGCTTCATTGAATGTGTCAGGCAGGTTCCTGGCCAGGAAAGCCACAGCAAAGCTCCCCAGAGCCAAGAAGCCCAGGTAGCCCAGGACACAGTAGAAGGCAGTGACTGAGCCCTTGTTGCACACAATGATGAGATTTCTGAGCTCAGAGTGTGAATCTATGTCAATGAAAGGGGGAGAGGTTCCCAACCAGATTCCACAGATAATCATTTGGATCAGGAAGCAAATGGGAATGACAGAGTTAGAAGCCCCTGAGAGCAACAAGCACCTCATTGTTCTTCCAGGTTTCATGGCTTTGAATGCCAGAATCACAGTAATGGTTTTGGCCAAAACAGTGGAAACAGCCACAGTGAACACAAGGCCAAATGCAACTTGTTGCAGGACACAGGTGGCTGTGTTAGGATGGCCAATGAAGAGCAAGGAGCAGAGGAAGCATGGCAGGAGGGAGATGAGCATGATAAAGCTGAGAGCCTGGTTGTTGGCCTTGACAATGGGAGTGTCTCGGTGCTTCACAAAAACTACCAAAACTACGAATGTGAGGACAAAGAAACACAGAGCCATGCAGGCCACGGATGTCCCCAAAGCATTTTCAAAAGCCAGGAATGCCACAGACTTGGGAATGCAGTGAGTTCTCTCACTGTTTGGATACTCTTGAGAAGGGCACTGGATACACTGCTTTGCATCTGGTGAAAAAGCAAAGGTCCAGCAATTCAATTTCACTAATTGTCATGTTGAAACTACTGGTCACTTTTGTGTAATTTTGCACAGATTAAGCCCCTGAGGTAATACCAAGAAACACCAAATTAAGAACCCCTTTCATGACACTAGGAGAATTTTTTTCATCTGTAGATAACAACAAAGTGATTTGAAACTGGGTCTTCAGCACATGAGGATCTTGGTTGGCCCATCTTGTGGTTCTCAATGATGTTACCAAGGATGAGAATTTATTCTAGATCTCTTCTCTACTCTTTCCTGATTTGCCTTTTGATAAACATTTCCATGGCTTATTATACTTGTTCATCGCAATAGTAATAAATAGTTTTCTTATTTATATTAAGACAAAAATCACTTAATAGCTTTTACGCTAACCTAATTTCTATTGATTTTTTTTGTATATAATATGCCACTTTGTGTACAGACTTCTCATTGTACATTTTGATTTTTCTGTAAATATCATAAACACTCCTAGGTAAATATTGGAAACAGTTCCAATATGAAACATTTGAATCTTGAGTGAAATTTGATTGCTCCTATGTATCAATTTTTGTGAAATTTTAATTTTAAGTATATGATAGTAGGATGGGGTGTTTTTTTTCATCTATCTATTTATATACACCTGAAAGCATAGTTTGTTAATTTTTTATGTGGCTAGTAATATTTTTGCCTTTATACATTATGAGGTCTGTGTTGCAAATATTGACCTCTATTGTTATGTACCAGGAAAACCTTCACAGAGATTATGGAAATTAACAGGCATGGCTGTGTTTCAATGATAATTATTATTATTATTTACAAAAACAGGTAGGGTTTCCCTTTATTTCTCCATTTTTTATTCATTTATTTATTTTGTAAAACTGAGGCAATAGCTTTGGGTTGTCAAAAAAGTCATGTCGCATTTTTGCATAGAAATAAATAAAAAAAAGTCATGACTTTTTCAGGAACCCAGTATATTCTCAATGACTTACAGTGGAGGCCTTCAGGTGGCATAATGGTGATGATGTGACGTGGCTGACTGCATTTTGAGTCTTGAACCTGGCAACTTGCTTTCTCACTTCTCTTTCTATTTCTTTCTCTTACTTCTCTGGTGAGTGTACATGCCCTTTAGCAAATTTAAAAAATGATAATGATAAATAAAATTAAATAACTAATTCTTAAAACAATAATTAGTGATAGTCAATAACATTGTTTTCTTGCAGTACCTATTCCTATTTTTAGAGTCAGCAGATATTCCTGGCTTTCATCTCAGAGGCAAGTTTGTTACCCATAAAGACAGGAATATATTCTTCTGGATCACAAACCATTTCTTTCTTACTTTGTTTTTACTTTTTATTTTTTAAAGCATTTTTTATTTAATTTTATTCACTATTATTTTTAAAATTTGTTGTAGGGCATGTGTGCTGACCAGAAAGGGACAGAGACAGAGAAAGGGCAAGTGAGAATATGAGCCACTAGGTCTGGGACTTATGCCATAATTAGTCATGCATGAGTCCAGTGTCTAAACAAACATGCCACTTGCTGGCTCCTATTGCCAGGGAGCACATGGGTTCACTAGAGAGAGATCCAGAAAGAGCAAAGCAGTGAGATAGCACCACCTCCATAAAATGGTCATGCCACAGTAACTTCTACATCATTTTATCCTCATATCAGAATTTTGTACAATGCACAAACCCTTTGTGTGTTTTCCAAGTCATCTAATTTGGGACTCAAGTCACAATCTAGGTCATGTGGGATTCAGCCACATTAACTACCATTCCATGGGCTAGCCCTGTACCTCTATTTTAATTCCTTGTTTAACACACATATGCTTTTGCAATTCCTTCTTAAAAGATACATAATATTTTTTCTTGGCATGTTTTTACCTGAACATATATATTTATTTTTTTTTACTTAAGATTTATTATTTATTTTATTTTATACATTCAATCACATTATTTACCTTACAAATTGAATATTCCAACATGTGAACATTTCTCCCTAGACCAGTTTATAAAACTATAAAATTATCTTCAACAGATAATACCACATTTCTTTGTCACATTCATGCTTTGCCTCTCTACTTTTCTTCTAAATGTCATTCTTCAGACTCTTTCACACACACTATATCAGGTAATCACATGTATTTACTGTGATTATATATAGTTTTGGTCTATCAGTTTCAGTCATAGAGTGCAGACACTCAGTATATATTAAGTGAGGACATACAATGTCTCTCTTTCATAAACTTCATTACTTCGTTGAGCAGTAAATCTTCCATATTCATCCAGTTTCTGTCAAAAGCCAGGGTCTTGTTGTTTTTACAATGTGAAAGCATTTTTCCAATTAAAAATTCTTCTGTCCTTGGTAGATACCAAGGAGTGGGATTTCTAGATCTTATGATAGTTCTATTTGTACATTTTTGAGGATTCTCCAAATTATTCTCCACAGTGGCTGGACGAATTTACATTCCCACCAGCAGTATAAGAAAGTTCCTCTTTCACCACACTACTGCCACCACTTACCTTTTTTTTTTTTTTTTTTTTTTTTTTTTAAATCGTAGTCATTCTGACTGGGGTTAGGTAGTATCTCATTGTTGTTTTGATCTGCATTTTCTTACAATGAGGGATATTGAGCATTTTTTTATATGCCTTTTCGCTATTCGTATGTCATCCTAAGAGAGTGTTTTTTTCAACTCATTCTCCCATCCTTTAATAGGGTTGATCATCTTCTTTCAGAACAGCTTCTTGAGTTTCTTGTGTATTCTGGTTATCAGCCCCTTACCTGATGCATAGTTTACAAAAATATTTTCCCATTCTGAGGGATGTTCATTCACACTAATTTTTGTGTCTTTTGTCATGCAGAAAATTCTTAGTTTGAGGTAATCCCACTTGTCTATTTTGGGGATTATTGACTGTGCTTTGGGGTCTTATTTAAGAAGTCTTTGGCTACCTCCATATCGCCCAGAGTTTCCCAGGTTTTCTGGGAGCAGTTTTATAATTTGAGGTCTTAGGTTTAGATCTTTGATCCACCTTGACTTGATTTTTGTCAAAAGTGAGAGATAGGGGTTCAGATTCATTTCCTGCAGGTGGAAATCCAGTTTTTCTAGCACCATTTGCTGAAGAGGTTTTCCTTTTTCCACTGGATTGACTGCACCCTTTGTCAAAAATCAGTTCACTGTATGTTTGGGAATTTATTTCTGGGGACTCTATTCTGTTCCATTGGTCCACCTGTCTATTTCTGTGCCAGTACCACACTCTCTTGATTACAACGCTTTGTAGTATATTTTGTAGTCTGACAGTGAGATGCCACCCATTTCACTCTTGTGAAGAATTGCTTTGGCAATACAGGATCTTTTATGATTCCAGACAAACTGTATGATTGTCTTTTCTAGATCTGTGAAGTACATGTCTGATACTTTGATTGAGATTGCATTAAATATGTAGATTAATTTGAGCACAATTGCCATTTTGATTATGATAATTATTTCAATACAGGAACATGGGATGTCCTTCAACTTTTTTTGTGTCATTTTCAATTTCTTTTTTAGGTTCTCGTCATTTTCCTTGTGAGATCTTTAACTTCTTTGATTAGATTTATTCCTAAATATCTTTTACTTTTTCTGGCTATGGTAAATGGAATAAAAAACTTTTTTCAGTTCCATCTCAGTCTGACTGTTGTTCGCATATAGAAATGCTGTTGATTTCTGTATGTTGATTTTGTATCCTGCAGCTTTACTGTATTTATGTATTTCTTCCAGGAATTTTTTCATGGAAACCATTGGGTCTTCTATGTATACAATCATGTCATATGCAAATAGAGTTTCACCTCTTCTTTTCCTATTAGAATGCCTTTTATTTTTTCCTTTTTTCTGACTGTGTTGGTGAGACTTTCAGTACTGTATTGGAAACGAGTGGAGAAAGTGGGCATCCTTGTCTTGTACCCATTTTGAGTGAAAAAACTTTCAGCTTTTCTCCATTCAAGATAATATTTGCTATGGGATTTTTATAGATAGCTTTTTTTGTGTGGAGAAATGACACTTCTATGCTGATATTATTGAGAGTCTTGATCATGAAGGGATGTTGTATCTTATCAAATGCTTTTTCTGTATCAATTGATATGACCATATATTTTTTTTATCTATATTCCTGTTAATATGGTGTATTATATTTATGGTTTTGCATATGTTGAACCAGTCTTGCATTCCTGGAATAAAGTCTACCTAATCATGATGTATAATCTTTTTCATAAGTTGTTGGATACAATTTGAAAGTATTTTGTTGAGAATCTTTGCATCTATATTCATCAGATATTGGTCTATAGTTTTTCTTCCTTGTCCTGTCCTTATCTTTTTTTTCCTTTTTTTGGAGAGGTGCTTGTTATAGGGTGTGTACACTCTCCAGAAAGACAGAGAGAGACAGAGGGTCAGAAAGCGAGAAATCACCCCCCAGGGGGGATGGTCATGCCACAATCCCTTCTCCTCCAATCTCCTCTTGGGATCTTGGGCACGCACGCACATGTGCCCGGCATGAGTTTAAGCCACCGGACTCTGGATTCAAACCGTGGTCTACTACATGGGAGTTCAGCGACATAGCCATTATGCAACTGCTGGTCCCGTCCTTATCTGTTTTAAGGATAAGGTTGATAGAGGCATCATAGAATAAATTAGGGAGAAATTCATCCTTTGGGATCTTTAGAAATAACTTCAGTAGAATGGGAGTTAACTCTTTTTTGAAAGTTCTGTAGAATTCAGAGGTGAAGCCATCAGGGCCAGGACTTTTTTCTGTTGGGAGGTTATTTATTACTGATTCAATCTCCTGGCTTGTAATGGGCATTTTCAGACTTTCTATATCCTCTTGGCTCAATCTTGGTTAGTTACATATGTTCAGGAATTTGTCCATCTCATCCAGATTGTCTCGTTTCTTAGTGTATAGTTGTTCATAGTATCCTCTAATGATGTTTTATATTGCCTGCTTCGTTGCAGATTTGATTTATCTGGTTCCTTTCTCTCTTCTTAATAAGTCTCACAAGTGGTATATCAATTTTGTTTATCTTTTCAAAGAACCAGCTTTTACTTTCAATTTTTTTCTGTATAGTTCATTTATTTTTTATTTCATTTTATTTCTGTAGTATTTTTATTATATCCTTTCTCCTGGGGTTTTTAAAAATTTTTTTGCTGTTGCTTTTCCAATTCTCTGAGGCACAAAGTGAGGTTTGCCTTTGTTCCATATTCTTCTTATGTGCACTTATTGCTATAAACTTCCCTTTTATGACTGCTTTCGCAGTGTCCCAATGATTATGGAAACTTATGCCCTCAAGGTCATTGACTTCCATAAATCTTTTAATTTTAATGTTTTATTTCTTCAGTGGTTGTGGAGACATTCAGGAGCAGATAATTTAGTTTCTAAGTATTCGAGTATTTTTGAGAATTTCTCTTGAAATTATACTCAAGTTTAATTCCATCATGGTTGTAGAAGATGCTGGTTATGATTTTTATGCCTTTGAATCTGTAGAGGCTTGCCTTGTGCCCTTTCATGTGGTCAATCTTCAAAAAGGTTCCATGTTGGGGTGACAACAAAAATTTATCTTGTTGGTTTTTGTCTGGAAAGTTCTATAGTTTTCTGTTAAGTTCATTTGATTTATAGAATCATTTAGATCCTTTATCTCTTTACCTATTTTTTTGTCTAGATGATCTGTCCAGAGGGGACAGTGGAGTGTGGAGATAACAGTTAGTGTGTTACAGTCTATCTCCCATTTTAGATATAATAGTCTTTCCTTCACATATTTGGGTGCTCCTGTGTTAGGTACATATATATTTATACTGTTATATCTTCTTGATCAATTGACACTTTTACTACAATATAGTATCCTTTTTTGTCTCTTAGAACAGTTTTTGTTTTAAAGCCTATTTTGTCAGAAATTTCTATCACAACTCCAGCTCTTTTTTGGTTTCCATTTGCATGGAAAACCTTTTGCCAACACTTCACTTTCAGTCTATGTATATCTTTATTTATGCTGTGGGTTTTCTACAGGCAACAGATAGAGGGTTTCTGTTTTTATAACCATCCAGATAGTCTGTCTCTTGACTGAAGAACTTAATCCATTAATATTCAATGTTATTATCAATGTTACTGGACCTGTCCTGTATATCTTTATTTATGCTGTGGGTTTCCTACAGGCAACAGATAGAGGGTTTCTGTTTTTATAACCATCCAGTTAGTCTGTCTCTTGACTGGAGAACTTAATCCATTAATATTCAATGTTATTATCAATGTTACTGGACCTGTCCCAACGTTTAAATTGGGCATTATTTTGTTTGCCTTTTATTCCTTTGTTTGTGGTGTTCAATCTTTAGTTTTCTTGAAACAGTACTCTCTTCAGAGTTTCTTAAAGAGCTGATCTGGTGTTAGCAAATTCTTTCAGGGGTTAGTCTGAGAAGATTTTAAATTTTTTCCCCATATAAAAGATACTCTTGTAGGATATAATAGTTTTGTTTAAAATTGTTTCTCTCTTAACACTTTGTATATGTGTTCCCATTGTGTCCTTGTTCGCATTGTTTCAGTTGAGTAGTCTGGTGTTAGCATGATGGGATGACCTTTGTGAGTCACTTGTCATTTCTCTCTTGCTAGTTTTATATCTTGTCTTTACCTGTGGTCTTTGACAGTCTGGCTAAGATGTGCCTTTGGGAAGACCTTCTTGGGGTGATTCTATTTGGGATTCTTTTTTATTTCTTGGGTCTTGATAGTTGAGTGCCTCTCTACACTGGGAAATTTTCTTCCAGAATTTCATGAATAGATTTTCCATGCCCTTATTAATTTCTTCACATTCTGGGATAACAATTATTTGTATGTTAGAGCATCTAACGAAATCTAGTATTTCTTACATATTATCTTCATGTTATTTTTGTTATTTCTCTATATTTTTGATGGCTTTCTCTAGGTCAGAGGTTTTATCTTCTATGTCAGAGATTCAATCTTCAGCATGGTCTAATCCACTTTTAATACTTCCAAGAGAGTTTTTGATTTCCCACATTACAGACTTCATCTCTAATAGTTCCATCAGATTCTTTCTTAGCACGTGCATCTCTTCTTTCATATCATGGAAGGACTTCCTAATCTCCTGTAGTTTGTTGTCTCTTTTCTGTTCCAACTCATAACATTTGGTCACCATGACTGTTCTAATTTCCTTCTCTGACATTTTGGTAACTTCCTCTGCTTTTTTTTTTCAAGATATGTGTTCTTTGATGGAGACATATTTCCTGATTTATTCAGACCTGAGGTTCTTCTTCTACTTCTAGACATTGGGCGATGTTTTAACTTTGGAACACCTTGTAGGAGAATGTTTCTACAACCAGGAGCAAGTATGTTTCCCTTTTGCTGCAGACTGATGAATACCGAAGTCTCTCTTCTGTTGTGTTCGGCAGTGTGGTCTGAGGAAGAATGTTCTATTCAGGTGACTGAAGAGCAGTACTTTATTTTCCATGGCTGGTTCATTAAATGAGAGAAGTCTCTCTTCTGTTGTGTTTAGCAGTGTGGTCTGGGGAAGAATGTTCTATTCAGATGACTGAAGAGCAGTATTTTCTTTTCCATGGCTGGTTCATTAAATGAGAGGACCCCAGGGAGTCTTACAATACTAGGATATTTCACAATTGTGATTCTAGACCTATCTATTGTGTCCAGAAAGGTGGAGGAAGAGGAAGAGAGGATCAAATAAAAGGGAAAAAAGTGTGGAGAATAAAGAAAATGTGTGTCACATGAGCCAGCACACAGTTTTCCCAGGGGTATGGAGATGGAAGTGAGGTCTGCTGTACAGCTGGGAGTTGTACTGTGTGGTAAGTGGAAGTGTGAAATTAACAAATGAAAGAGGAAGAGAAGAAAAAAAAAATGCCTACCTGGCTAACAGAGATAGATAGAGGGTCACTGGTTTAGGAGTTGTCAGGGCTGGAACTGGGGTGGGGGCCCTGCCTCAATGTCCCTTAGGCCAGGGGTCTGGAGATGAAAATGGGGTCTGCTGTAGAGCTGGGGGCATTCCTGTGTGGTAAGGAGAAGTGTAAAATTAACAAATGAAAGAAGAGAAAGAAAATTTTCTACTTAGATGACAGAGATGGAGGGTTCCTGGGGTTTGTGGTGCAGGAGCTGGAGCTAGGGCAGGGGCCCTGCCTCAGTGTCCCTCCAGAGCTAGGGAGATGGAAGTGGGGTCTGCTGTAGAACTAGGGGTGGTCCTGGCTGACAGAGATAGAGAGTCGCTGGGCTTGGGGGTGCCGGGACTGGAGCTGGGGCAGGAGTCCCTGCCTCAGTGTCCCTTAGGCCAGGGGTCTGGCTTTATTTACTTTTACTAGTGATGAAATTCAAGTATTTTCTACTGTTAAAATATCTACAATTGCAAAATACTTATGAAAGAATTCAAACCATACTTATCCCTTATATATCAGAAAAATGGAAGCATGATTTCTTATAACTTTACATATTTCATATTTGATAATATAACATTTCCTTATGGTAATTGCTTGATTTTATATCTTATATGAGAGCATATTTTTATGTGTCCAATTGTGAAATTTATTAGAATGTTGAATCCTCAATTTGTAAACAATGATTTTTTTCTTCCTGCAATATATATCAAAGTGTGGTATTCTGATATTAGTCAATTCTTTGTACTTAATTGCACAGGTGTTTGAGTATGTTAAGAAAGTTATAAAGTATTCTTGGGACCAGCAGTTAGAGTAATGGCTATGTCACTGGACTCCCATGTAGTCAACCAGTTTGAGTCCTGGACCTGTTGGCGTAAAACTCACGGCAGGCACATCTGCCTGCATGCCCAAGATCCCGAGAGGAAAATGGATGAGGAGAGATTGCGGCGTGGCCACCACCCCTGGGGAGTGGTTTCTCGCTTTCTGTCTCTCTGTCTCTCTCTGTCTTTCTGGTGAGTGCATACACCCTATAGCAAAAATCCCTCCACGAAAAGGGGGGGGGGGGAGTTATAAAGTATTCTTATAATAATTTTTCCAAAATTCCTTTGTGTTTATCATATGTGTCTCAAAGTGAGATTCAAACTTTAAGGCACCCATAGACAACCTTGGTAATTACACATACTCCTATTCATGACTAGTGTGGTCCAGTATGTGATTCCAAATTGACACTGTCTTATCCAGCACCAAACTGCAAGGGTGTTCACTGTAAATAGTTTCACAGTTTAGCCTAATAGAATGAACATGGATGGGAAACAGCTTACATAAATTAGGGGAGGGAATTATTTATAAAATAAGTATGGCAAAACAATAATTATGTGAATAAAGAACTGTGGTGCTCTATATTTTTAAAAGAGATTTTTGCTATAAAGCATGTGTGCTCATTACAGAAACAGAAAGACAGAAAGTGAGTGAGAAATCACCCTTGAGATGTATGGCCATGCCAGTCTCTTCTTTTTTCAGGATTTTCAGCAAAAATGTCCATGCATGTGGCATGAGTTTCAAGGTTCTGAATTGGGAAATGAACTGCTGTTGGCCACATGGGACAATGCCTTAACCTCCATGTCACCTGCAGGCCCCTTTGTTTTCTTTCTAATAGTAACACTACTTTTATTGAGTAATAGTAGAGGTTTATAGTGTAGTTATATATTTCATACTTGTTTGATTTGAAATAGCTGACTCTGGACAAGAAGCACAAATAAAACAGCAAAGAGGTCTTCCTTCTTGGGGAATTTTCTGGAATCCAGGAACACAGTTATGACTACACACAGATTCAGGAGTCTGAGAAGAAAAGAAAATCATTAGTCATAATCATGTATATTATGAGTTGTTTTGAATACATGTCACTATTTCTATTTTAGAGAAAACACATTTTATAGTTCATCACTGTTTATCTTTTAGATATTACCTAGGCTTCTACTTATTTTTTCAGACAGAGATTTTGGCTATAGGGTGTATGTGCTCCCCATAGAGAGGGAAAGACAGAGAAAGAGAAAAATCACCCCCTGGGGGAATCGCTACAATACAGTACCCTCTCCATTCTCCTCTCAGAATTTTGGGCATGCACGCACATGTGTCTGACGTGAGTTTCAGGCCTCTGGTTCCGGGAATCAAACTGCAGTCATGTGGGATTCCAGAGCCTTACCCACTACACAACTTGCTGGCCCCCCTTAACTAGCCTTCTAATTAAGAACTACTATACTCGGCTTTCTTCTTTATGTATTATTATGTTTTATTTTTTTTAATATTTTTGTTTAATTTTATTTATTATTATTTCTTTATAATTTGACCAGAAAGAGACAGAGAGAAAGTAAAAGTGAGAAAACAAGCCATCTTTTCTGGGACTTGAACAGCAATCAACCATGTGGGAATCCTGTGCTTTAACCACCTCACCACCTGCAGGTCCTGTTTATGTATTATTTATCAAATATTTCCAAGGTTCCTTATTACTTTATTTCATACATTACTAAAAATATTCCTGGAGTCATTTTCTTCTCATGTAATTACTTCATCTAAAACAATTTCAATGCAAGTTTTTACATCATAAATATTCTGAAAAGTTGTGTTCCCCCAAGAATATTTGTAGTATATTCTCATATCTGGTTGAGTAGAAAATATTATGTTCTGTATTTTAAAATATCTAATACTACTATATGTAGGTACACAATAAAAAGTTAACTTAAAACTAATGGGCCAACACATAAATGATGAGAATGTGGTTATTCCATTTCTGGGCTTCTGAGACTAGTTGAGCACTGCTTGACATATATGAACATAATACATGTACAAAACATGATATTTGTATAAATCTTCTGTGTCACAAATTGCCTGAGATTATAGTCAATGCTTTGAGATGTTTAGGACAATGAGGAATGATATGCAAAAGGTTGGAAGGTGGTGTGGGGGTTAGAGCACTGGACTTTCACAGGATTGACCATGGTTAGAGTCCCAGACATGGTTGCTTCCTTTCACACACTCTCTGGTCAAATTGAAGAATAAAAATAATAAGTAATAAATAAAATAAATAATTAATAAAATAAGAATGGTATGCAAAATGACAAGAGAAGATGTGAATGGTATCTACAAAAATGTGAATGGTATCTATAATCTATAATCTACTTGTTTTTACAGTATATCAATTTTTTTTGGAGAGTTTTTTTTCTATAGAGCTTGTGAACTTGCCAGAAAGACAGAGAGAGACAGATAGATAGAAAGCGAGAAATCACCCCCAAGGGGGCATGGCCACGCTGCAATCCCTTCTCCTCCATTCTCCTTTTGGGATCTTGGGCACGCACACATGCACTCCACGTGAGTTTAAGCCACCGGGTTCAGGACTTGAACTGCAGTCGGCTACATGGGAGTTCAGCAACATAGCTGTTACGCTAACTGCTGGTCCCAGTATACCAAATTTTAAGAAGGACTTTGTTTACAAGTGGCAAAGGGTTTTAGGATATATGGATTTATTTATTTTTTTTTTGGAGAAGTTTTTGCTGTAGGGCGCATGTGCTCACCAGACAGAGAGAGAGACAGAGAAATAGAAAGCGAGAAATCACCCCCCCAGGGAGGATGGCCACGCCACAATCCCTTCTCCTCCATTTTCCTCTCAGGATCTTGGGCACGCACACACACGTGCCTGGCGTGAGTTTAAGCCACCGGGTCTGGGACTCGAACCACGGTCGACTACGTGGGAGTCCAGCGACATAGCCATTACGCTAACTGCTGGTCCCAGGATATATGGATTTTTTAGACACACACACACACACACACACACACACACACACATACATATATATGAAAAAGTCATGTGCTCCGTAAAGACATAAGTCATTTCAGTCATAAACTGCATATATGGGACCAGCAGTTGGCGTAATGGCTATGTCTCTGAACTCCCACGTAGTCTACTGCATTTTGATTTCTCGACCCGGGGGGCTTAAACTCACGCCAAGCACGTGTGCGTGAGAGCCCAAGACCCCAAGAAGAGAATGGAGGAGAAGGGATTGTGGCATGGCCATCCCTCCCGGGGGGTGATTTCTCACTCTCTGTCTTTCTGGAGAGTGCACACACCCCAGAGCAAAAACCTCTTAAAAAATAAAAAATAAATAATCTGCTTATATGTTAGTACTCCTATAACGTAATAGTATAGGCCATATAAATTCCATGTGTTGTGTGAAATATTATCTAAGTTTGTGTAAGTGTAATCTTTGATGTTCATAGAATAAAAAAAATTTGTAAAAATGCATTTCTTGGGGACCAGCAAATAGTGCAATGGTTATGTCATTGGATTCCCACATAGCTGAGACAAGTTTGAGTCTCGGACCTGGTGGTTTGAAACTCAGGGCTGGTGCATATATGTGTTTGCGCAAAATCCCAGAATGAGAACTGAAGAGAAGAGATTATGGTGTGGCAATTCTCCCAGGGTATAATTTTTCACTTTCACCCTCTCTGTCTCTGCCTGTCTCTGTGGTGAGTGCATGTGAACAATAGAAAAAAATCTCTCTAAAATTAATTTTAAAAATTCAAATATACATTCTCATATATATTTATCTTATTAAAAAGATATTCAACTATGTGTACATAACCACCACATCATTGATTTTATTAATTAAACTATTGCTTAAACAAATGAAAGAAAGCAAATTACCTTATAAAAACTGGAAATATTTCTACAGTTTAGAATGTATATAAGCAAAATAAGATAGTACAATTCTGGTTGTAAAAGGCAAATTTTGTTTTGTTAATTTGTATTTTGACTGAGGCAAGAGTTCAGTTTGTTTTCTTTTGAATTTGCATAGGTCATGTATGTTCACAGGAGAGAAACAGAGACAAAGAGAGAATAAGTGGGAAATTAAACCTCAGGGAGATAGCCATGACACAATCCCTTCTCCTTCATTCTACTCTGTGGACTTGGGCACACACACACACACACACACACACACATGCCAGGCATGATTTTCAAGCTACTGGATCCAAACTGATATGATAGTCAGCCATGTCAGAGTCCAGCACTTTCACAATGATGCCACTTGCTACCCTGTAAATATCAAATTTCTTGCTGAGGTAAAGCAGTCACGAAATTTTATCTAAAGACTCTGTTTACATAACTCATATATATTTTGATTTTGTATGTGTGTGTACTCTCCAGAAAGAGAAAGACAGACAGACAATGAGAGGAAAAGTGAGAGATCACCCACCAAAAGAATGGCACACACGTCCAGCATAAGCTTCAAGTCACCAGGTCCAGGATTCGAACCACAATCACTCATGTGGGATTCCAGTGATGCAAGTACTATGCAATTTGCTGACCCCACCTCTGTATGTACTTCATATTAAAATGACAGCATACCTCTTTGAAACTAATAGACCAGTTTATCATCTCTTCTCTGATGTCCAAACCTTGATCATAAGAATCCCTGTAGATAAAGTCTCCTACTTTAACCAACAGCCAACTGTGATTAGGAAATCTCACAAGGTTGTGGATATCATACTGTATCGTATTTCTTTCTTCATCCAGGGGCACATTGTACCCAATGCTGTTTATCAGTTGACTTTTCCTCAGAAATGGATGAAGCTGGATTAAAGGCAGGATTTACAAATTAGGACTGTATTTAATGTAGAGGTGGAAAGTCCATATCTATAAAGTAATCCTTCTATTTTAACATCTTTATTTACATGTTCACTTTTCTGTAGGGGCTTACTTTGGTTTGAGTGGTCAGCAGCTCGGGGCTCATGTGAGATGAACTCTTTAAAAAAAAGAAAGAAGACAATGGAGGAGTGGTTGTCACTCATGAGAAAAATTCTAGTATGTTTCCTAGAGTGTGATTTGTACTCAGACTCTCATAAAATTCTAACTAATAAAATCTGCTTTGGACCAATTGGAGGCTAATCTTGGTCATTCATAAAGGGTACAATGTGGGGTGAGACAGCAGAGTAGTTAAGGTTGTGAACCACATTTGGCCAAGTTGGCAACTTGAGTTCTATAACTGTAGCTTACAAAACACACTGGGTGGGGCCAAAGGTGTCAAGGGTGATAAGATGCTGGACTCTCAAATGGCTGATCATGGTTCAAATCCTACACCTAATGAATTTCCTTCTGACTTTCTCTTTCTCTCTGATCAAAATTTTAAAATAATAATAAAGTTAAATAATCATTACCAAAAAAAACCCCAGCACATATGTGTGCATGCCCAAAATTCCAAATGGAGAGAATTCCATTGGTCATGAATTCCAATGGTCATGATTACATCTTGATCACTTTTTATAGGGGAGGTCTCATTTTTCACTTCTCCTATCTTTGCCTGGATAATGCACATGCCTTACGTAATAAATAATTTTTTTACAGAAGTATTCATTCTATTTTATTTCTTATTATTACTATTTTATATTGACCAGAAAGAGACAGAGACAGAGAAAGGGAGAAAGCAAGTTGAAAAGTCCAAGATTATAATCATGGTCAGCCATGTGGGAATCCAGTGTTCTTACCACCACACCACCTTCCTGCCCCTTGTAGAAAAATTTTTAAAAGACATTATATAGAGGGATAGGTTTAGATTCTTGATAGTGGTAGTGGTATTATAAAGGTATATATTTCTCCAGGTTTATCCAAATATGTACATTAAATATGTGCAATTTTTGGATACTATTTAGACCCAATAAAGCTTTCGAAAAGGGAACAAGTATGTTTTGTTCTTTATCTTTATTTTGGACATCTTTTGATAAGAGTGTGATTGTCATGTGACAATACAATAAACAATTTGTGACAAAATATAAAATTAAAACTTCTCAATTCTAACAGGTATTTTTGCTTTTTATTTTCCTAGTGGGAATGTGTCCTTACAGAGAGAGACAGAGAAATAGAAGAGAAGAGGAGAAAGCACCTCCCATGGGAAATGATCAGGCTGCAATCCCTTCTCCATTTCTCCCTCCTTTTTTGTTTTTAGACCTGCATGCTTACACACATGCCTGAAATGTTTCTTAGGCTTCCAGGTCTGGGACTTGAGCCATGTGAAATCTAGCTGCCTTAATCACTAGGCCATGGGTTCAACCCACAAAATAGATTTTTAAAGAGTATTACTTATTTACTCTTATCTATTATCATTATTTTAAATTAGCTAAAGGGCATGTGTGCTTATGAAAGAGAGAGAGAGAGAGAGAGTAAGAAAGCAAACTGCCAAGTCAGGGACTGGAACCATATACAAGAGTCCAACGACTTAACCACCACACCATTTGCAGGAGTCATTAAAGAGATTTTTTAACAAACCAAGTTATCCCCTTAACTTTTGAATTTGCTTTTTGAAGAGTCAATGTTAAACTTATTCAAAGTACAAATCAAATGTTATTATTGTTAGTACAAGTGGAAATAAGTAGAAACTAAACTTTCTGATGTTTATTTTTATGTATGTATATTGTATTTACTTGTTTTGCTAAACAAACTTGTCTAATGTATTTGTCCCTTTTTGATATTTTCATATAAAACTTATAAATTTAGTGTTTGTTTTTTAATTATTCACTTTTTAAAGAATTATTATTTTTAAGTTTGCTATAAGGCACATATAATCACCAAAGAGAGACAGAGAGCAAGAAAGAGGGAAACTAAGAAAGCAATCTACCAGTCTAGGACTTGAACCACAGTTGAACCTTAAGCATGATACCAGCTACTGGCTCCATGATTTAGTGTTTATTTAAAATATAAACTTATTTATGAACCAACTAGAAAACCCTGAGACTATAGGTTTCAAAAGTAGTTTCAAGCTTTCAAGTTGGAACACTGTTCCTTACTCCAGGATTTTTGTAGACAGTAATAGTACAGTTAATCTAAAAGATAGTTCTTTCCATGAGTCATGTTAGGATAGTATATAGAACTAATTTTTGTCCTCACCATGAGTATGGCATGAAGAGATTATGCCACAGCATCTGTATCTCTAGAAATGAAATGTATATGGTTATTATGTTAATATTCTCTGATGTTAGATGCATTCCTAAAAAACACACATAGATTTGAACAGTTGTGATCTATATTCTGTCAAGTATTTTTTCTTGGACTTTTCTAGTATTTCACTGTACATTATTTTTTCTAATTTAATTAATTTTAAAAAAAATTTCCAGAGGGTGCATGTCAGAGAGACAGAGAAAGAAAGCAACTTTCATGGAGAATGGTCATATCACAATTCTTTCTCCTTCACTGACAAATATGTGTTTAGAGACAGACACATTTCTGATGGTTTCTCAATCTCTGGGCCAGGATTCGAGCCACAAGATTGGCTATGTGGGATCTGACTACCTCAAGGACCAGGCCATGGAGCCAGGCCAAATATTTCAAAATCTAAGTCTCTAGTGGCAGAACTGTCTAAATAGAAATAACAATTACCCATATACGTTGAGGGAAAATTTAAAAAAAAAAAAAAAACTTAGAAAAATTTTGCCTAATCTTATTATTTTGAGTAAAAACACAGGTTGTGTGTTTTGTTTTTAAGAGAGGTTTTTGTTGTAGGGCATGTACATTCACCAGAAAGACAGAGAGAGACAGAGAGACAGAAAGCAAGAAATAAACACTGTAATCCCTTCTCCTCCATTCTCCTCTTGGGATCTTGGGAACCTATGCACACTTGTCCAGCATCAGTTCCAGTCACTAGGTCTGGGATTCAAACCATGGTTAACTATGTGGGAGTCCAGCAACATAACCATTATTCTATCCACTGGTCCCCAAGTTGTGTTTTTTTAAACAAATACTTCACCATGGACCAGCAGATGGTGTAAAGGTTACATCACTGGACTTCCACGTAATGGACCACAGTTTGAGTCCTGAAATTGGCTGCTTAAACCTCATAATGGGCACAAGTGTGTGCATTCTAAAAATGCCCAGAGGAGAATGGAAAATTATGGATTCTGGTGTGGCCATCCCCTCCAGGTGGTTATTTCTCACTTTTTGTCTCTCCATCTCTCTGTCTCACTGGTGAAATCACATACTTAATAGCAACACTCTCTGTAGAGAGAAAATAAATAAATAATTCAGCAGGTGTTATGATAATTAGGGTGGCTGAGTTTCCACATGACCTATTGTGGTTCAAGTTCTGGACCCAGTGGCTTGAAAATCATGCTGGGCACATATGTGTGCATACCCAAAATCCAAAGAAAAAAAATGGAGTAGAAGGGATTGCACCACCATGATGCCCCCAGGTGGTGATTTATCACATTTTCTCTCTCTTTGGTGAGTGCACACACTAACCAGCTTTAGGCAAAAGTTAAGAAAATAACCCAAAAAACAAACAAAACTTCCAGGAGTCAGCAGATGGTATCATGGTTTATGTGGAATTCCACATGACTTATCATGGTATGAGTCCCCGAACTGGAAGCTTGAAAGTCATGCCAGTTATTTGAACATGCTTGCCAAAAATCACAGGAGAATAATGTAGTAGAAGGGATTATGGTGTGGTCATTACCCTCTCGGGCGTCTTTCCCTCTCACAGTCTCTCTCTGATGAGTGCACATGTACTATGGAAAAAAAATTTTTTTAAATCCTCTAGAAGTTATCAGGTGCTTGTGAAGGGTGTTTACCTGCCAGGGAAGAATAGGCTGGTCTGCATCTCCTGGAGATTCCATTTCTACTTTATGCAAAAGCATCTTAGAAAGAACTTGGGCCACCACATGCACAGCGTGATAGAGAAAATAGCTGGAGTCAGATATGATCATCATGCTCCACTCAGATGGTATAAACTCTAGGGATGAATTTGGACTGCAGTCTCCAAGTTTGCCACACAGTGATCCAGCAAGTGAGCATTGAAAAAAGTATACCCAGAGTTTACTGAAGTAAAAATCTTCTGGGTATTGGGAAGGGTTCACTGTCTTGAGAAATTGCTTAAAGCCAGAAATGTTCCTTTCCTGGTTTGAAAATAGGAGACTTCCATGGAAAAAGTATTGTGCATGTGCCACACCAGTCAAAATTGTTTTCCACTCTGAGGAGTAAAGATTTCTCATGATCCATACCTTTCCTGGAATTGAATAGAATTCTTTTTCTGTTCCTAGGCTCCAGATACTCCATTCATCACTTTGTACTATATACACATTTGCAGATGAAACTCTGATCCTCTTACTAAGAGTAAAGTCATGTTGTAAAATGATACCTTTTGTGGCAGGGAGCATTTCTGTAAAGGCCACACAGATATCCTTTTCTATCATCTTTGCCTTTACATCCTGAAGGAACTGCTCCCCTTGCATGTCATCAGATACATAGAGTGCCACCCATGTCCAGCCAAAATGCAGCAACAAACAGATGATTCCATGAGCCAGAGAGCTGTCCTTGGTGGCCACCTGATAAACTGATGGAAATTGGTTTTTATCACTTAGAATGGGGTCAAAAGGACCATATGTGACCTGAATAAGAAAGAAATAGTCTGATTCTAACTTTACTAGGATTTTGGATTGTCCCACTTAAACAGGTGGGACAACTTAAATCTCTACCTGATAAGATCAGAGAATGGAATATTGAGTGAAGAAAATGCATGCTGTGATTAAGAGCAGTAGAAGACTGTTTTTCAGGCCCATTTCTTTCAATAAAGAACATGTGACTAGTCCAAATAATAATATCTCTTCCAGACCAAAGCATAAAAGAAAAAGTATAAGGTTCAATAATTATTTTACTGTGTACTGTAGAAACTGAGGGATGCATAAATTTATAAAAATGGTGCAAGAAAATGGTGATTCTGCTCTCTTGAGTTCATGTGACATAAGGATCAGAGGCTTCTTTTCCTAGTAGCCAAGGTTAATAATGTCAACTCTGAGAAAAAATATTGTATTGATTTTTTTGATATTGTGTTTTATCACCACAGAATAACCTTTATCATCTTAAAACCCACTTAGGCTCTCTGACTTTTTTTTTCTTTTTTTTAAATTAATTAATTTACATTCATTCAGTGAGCATTGTCAGTGAGCAACAAAATGGTGATTCTGCTCTCTTGAGTTCATGTGACATAAGGATCAGAGGCTTCTTTTCCTAGTAGCCAAGGTTAATAATGTCAGCTCTAAGAAAAAATATTGTATTGATTTTTTTGATATTGTGTTTTATCACCACAGAATAACCTATATCATCTTAAAACCCACTTAGGCTCTCTGACTTTTTTTTTTCTTTTTTTAAAATTAATTAATTTACATTCATTCAGTGAGCATTGTCACAGCATACAAAATGTGATTTCCCATCCAGAATACGCTGCATAGTAGCTTAATCATACATGTTATCATCAATAATTTTCCATTTCTAGTTTTATATATATGTATATTTTCCCCCTATTTCTCACCGTCTGCCATTTCCCACCCTCGTCCCACACTATCTCAGGTGTTCTCAGTTGTTTTCCATTATTCCCCCCCCCCCATATTTTATTGATTCACAAACTTTCTTAAATAATCTAACTACTTTTAATAGCAAGTTCTGTTGATATATACATATCTATGAATACATGTCGACTTAAGGCATGAAACTCTGAGTAGAATGAATATACTACAAGGTAGCACCTAGCTGATACTATATAGTTTATTATGGTCATTAATTATGTATTTTTTACTATATTTTTTAATTTAACTTTAGTAAATCAAAGAATTGCTAAGGAAATATGCTTAAAACTTAAAGACAGGAAAAGGTTGGGATTTTGTTCAAATATTAGGTACATGAACCTATTGGCAGCTCAAGACAAGATAAAAATCCTTAAAACTAGAAAAACAAAGCCTAGAAAAAAATCAACAATGTTTTAGTCAAAAATCATAAAATTCTATTTCACCAGTTCAGTTTCATGTACTTTATCATTTGTTTGGTTTCAATTTTCCCAATTAAATTATGGGATATTATAGTCAACTCCAGACTTGTCCCCACGATTAAGTTGGCCATTTTCTAAGTTTTTGAAGTCTTATTTCTGTGTGACTGTATTTAATTTTCCTGGTATAGCACTCCCTGCAGAAATTCTTGGAGCTCAGGTCTGTTGTTGGTAAATTCATTCAGGTTTTGTTTATCTGTGATGTTCTTTTCTTTTCTTCCCATATAAAGGATAGTCTTGCCGGGTATAGTATCTGTGGCTGCAATTGCTTTTCCCTTAACACTGAATATATTTTCCCATTCTTTCTTCACTCTCATTGTTTCCAATGAGAGATCCACTGTCAGCCTGATGGAAAATTCTTTGTAAGTAACTTGACGTTTCTCTCTTGCCAATCTATGTATCTTGTCTTTGTGGTTTTGCTCATTCTGGCTAGAATGTTTCTTGGAGAAGATCTTGGTTTGATTCTATATGGTTCCTTTGTATTCTTGGGACTGGGTCTTTGAATGCCTCTGTAGGTTTGAAAAGTTTTCTTCCAGGATTTCAGGGAATAGATTGCCAATGATCTTATGGGTCTCTTCCCCTTCTGGGATACCAATTATCTGGATGTTTGGACATTTGATGGTATCTAGTATTTCTCGTACAGTATTCTCATTTTGGGGGGCAATTTTCTCAATCTTCATGGTGGATTTTTCTAGGCCAGTGATTCTATCTTCTATGTCTGAGATTCCATTTTCTGTATGATCTAGTCTGCTTTTAAAACTCTCAAGGGAGGTTTTGATTTCCTGTCTTATAGTCTTCATCTCTAACAGGTCCATTTGATTCTTTTTCATAGTGTGAATTTTCTGTTTTTAATCTTGCAAGAATTTCCTCACCTCCTGAAGTTGTCAGCTCCTTTTCACTGCCTGCCTCTTCAGGAGTTCATTGTCTCTCTTCTCTTCGATCTCTGTGAGTTTTGTCACCATGAAAATTCTAAATTCTTTATCAGACATTTCCATGAATTTCATCATACTGTCTGAGGATGAAGAGGAGTTATTTTTCCTTGGAGGAGAGGTATTTACTTGTTTATCCATATTTCTTGTGACTCTGTGGTGATTTCTAGTCATCTGATGGATGGTTCATTTCTTCTAATTCTTGATGTTCAGTCTGAGTGTTCAGAGGCATGCAGGAGGTGGTAATCTGCAATCTTTCTTCTCTTCTGTTCTCACTCTTTGCGCATCAGAATCAGTTGGAATAGAGAAATATTCTGATTCTGTGTTCAGATGTTTAGATCCTGTTCACTTGGACCTCTCTAGACACTTGATGAGTAGAGGCTGAGAAGCCAATGAGTAAAGATAAAAAGAAAAGAATTAGAGAAAAGGAAAGAATAAAATATAAAATAATAAGAAAAAAGGATAATAAAAACTATAGATTTTAATATTAAAATGCAAAAATTGGAAACAGCATGACGTGCACTATTTCACAGCTGAAGTTCAGGATATATGTGTAGATAGGCCTGGGTTTGTGCCTTTCCTAAACAGAAGGGGAGAGGCACCTATTAACAAAATGAAGTGGCTGGAAAACCCAGAAAATACTTCACCTTAAAAAAATTAAAAAATTAAAAAATTAAAAGACTCAGGGAGGCACAGAGAGACAGAGATAAATGGAGACAAGAGACAGGTAACACTACTCACTAGAAATAAGTGAGAAAGAAGTCTCAGCATAGAAATCTTCATTTTACATCTCTGAAAGCACTATTTCACAGCTGAAGTTCAGAATCCATGTCCTCTCTGACATTTTTAAAATGTCATTTTTCAAGATTGTGTTTCTCCTTAAGCTAATATGTTTGCCAGTAATGTTTCCTGAAACTTTTATTAGACAGCTTCCCTGGAAGAATCTCTGAGGTGGAGAGCTGTTAGGTGGAGAGTAACTGGAAGCTCCTTCAAGAGATCCACCTGCATGGATATGAGGAAGGGCTGAGGGAGCTTGTAAACCTCAGTTACTGTAACTGAGCCACACCTAACTTGGAGGATCTCCAGTGCTAGAATGTTCTTTCTTTCTTCAATGTAATGAATGCAAAATATTTTATATCTTTGTATCAAATTGTCCAATAAATATCCCCTGATATTTTCCTCTCTCAATATAACATAAATGTCTACTCAGTTCATACTTTTTAGGAGACATCTTTAAATTAGCCATCAGTGTTCCCATCAGTGGGAATTGAATGTAATGGTTATGAACAGGCATCTGGGTGAAACAACAGATTCCACTTCTCTTGCTATTTTTCACTTGTTATAGGGCAAATTGTATCATGTGTGCCTGCCACAGAGAGACAGACGAAAGTGAGAAATAACCCCTCATAGGGGATGGGCATACTAATATTTCTTCTCCTAAATTTCCCATTGGTGGAATTTGGGACATGAAAGTGCACAAACCCAGTGTGTTCTTTGAGCCACGTGGATCAAAATTTGAACCAAGCAGTCAGCCATGTGGGATTCAGTCACATTAACCATCATATCACCAACTGGCCCACTTCTGCTCTTTTTCTCTCATCTTTGTACTGTTAATAATCTCATAACTCAGGAAATTACCTGTGTTTTTGTTCTGTGTTTCAGAAAATTGAGCACAACCAACCAAGAGAAGTGTTGAGAGTCGCAAGGGGTATGTAAATCCAGCTTTTACTTTTTCTTTGCTAATACATGAGAAGAAGCCATTAAAAACTATCCAACTCTTATTCCTCATCCTGGCAACCGACTTACCTGTGGGCTTTTAGAGAGTTCCAAAAGGGTTCCAACTTGAGCTGAAAATGTTGGTGTGTTTCCTGTAATGATAGCAACAGGTTGTTTCTGTGTCTGGCAGTTGTAGTTTGGCAGGGTCTGATTCCCTCCAGAGAGCAAAAACAGAGGATTTTGTAAAGTTCTTTTGTCACTAGTAAATGCGTTGTAGAGATCATAACCAAGGGAAAGGTTAGGGAGCAAATGGAGGCTCTTATTGATCTCCTCAATGGCAAAGAGAAAGGCCAGGACATATTGGTAAGTCTTCCATTGGTACCTACACAGAGAGGACAGTGTTAGGAAATAGAATAAATTCATGTAATGCAGGGTAAATTTTTCAGCCAAGCCCCAAGGCATAAAAGTTTAGGCCTAGGCTGCCATTCAGAGATTCTCCTGCACTGATACATGGAGCTAGTGTGAGTAATATTCACAGGGTTCTAGAAAACCTTGAAATATTTTTCTCTTTACTTAAGCAAATTTTGTGCAAACAATCAACAGAGATTCCCAGTGCCTTGTAAGGGAGACGAGATTTTGTTTAACTGGATGATGACTCACGTGAACAGAGGTGATTTTAAAGAAGGATCCTTAATGTATAGAAAAAACAACTTTTTTACAGGCTGTGAATAAAGAGTGCACACATTCACCATTTTTAATACACTTTAAAAATGTATATATAGGCAATTTATAATATGTATAATATGTATATATATATATATATATATATATATATATACAAAATAGTTTTAGGATTTTTAAGTATAACATGGAACAATTGGACTATGGTAATTAATATATATCACCTGAAATATTTTATATTTTCTGTGAGGATAACATTGGCATCACACTTCCTTGGCACAATTGGGAAGAATAATACTCAATTAAGAGTTACATTCCTCATGATTACACTCACCTTTATAATTCTTCTTGAATGTATCCCACATGTCGTCTTGTTTCTATGTAGGTCAAGAAACCATGACTGAAGCATTTTTTCTTTTCCCTATGTTCTCAAAATTTAAATAACATCTGGTGGGGCTAGCAATTAGTATTGTCTTTAAGGCACTCGATTTTCAAATAAGATGACCACAGTTGGAGTCCCAGCCCTGGCAACTTGCTTTTTCATTTTCTCTCTCTCTTTTTTTCTCTCTCTGGTGAGCACACATGCCCTATAGCATATTCAATACAAAATGATAACAAATAAAATTAAATAAATATAATTTTAAAAAGTAGCATCTGGCTTGTCAGTTTTTTTTACCATTTGTCACATTTTTGGTGACTTTTTCTATAGTTTTATACACTTCTGCATGAATTGTTTGAAAAAAGTGTTAAGTATGTTTTTGATGAAAATTATATTTTTAATTCAGATCTTCTATTCACTTATTGACTACATCAAGTGTTTCTACCAATTTGGAAAAACATTTTTCTCTGCAGTTAATTGGTCTTTTAATTATTCATTTCCTACTTGGAAGTTCTTAACTTTTACATGAATATTAGTTACAATTATTTTTTGAGATTTTAAAAATTGCTCAATTTTGTTTGTTTCTGAATTATTGTTATGTATTATCTTTAATTCTGTCTCCATTCTCCGGAATTTTTTCTAGTCTTAATCTCTTAAATTTTGACTATAACATAAACATTAAAGAATTTTTTTTTTTTTTTCTGAAAGGTTTTGCCCTAGAGTGCATTAGTTTGTTGAAGAAAGAGAGGGACGCACATTGAGAGGGAAAGTGAAAAATTATCCCCAAAGGGCAAGGCCCATCTGGAAATTCTCTATCCTCTCTTCTCATCCTGTGACCCTGGGCATGCATGCACACATGTCCAGGTGTGATTTTTAAGCTACCAGGTCCAGGACTCAAAGAGCAGTTGGTCATGTGGGAGACCAGTGACATAAGTGCTATACCATCTGCCTGTCCTCTGATTTGTTAATAAAGCATGTGAGATGTGAGATTTTTATGTAATCATAACTCTACTTTTCTTGAATTGTTGTTATATTTTACTGTTACTTTTTTGTTGTTATAAGGTGTGTGCACTCACCATAGAGAAACAGAGAGGAAAGGAGAGATAAAAAGAAAGTGAGAAATCACCCCTGGAAGATGGATTTTCCACAATCCCTTCTTCTTAATTTAGCACTTGGGATGATTGGATAGGCAGTCAAACTTCCACCTGGCATGTTTCTCAGACAACTTTATTCAGTACTCAAACCATGTAGTCAGCCATATGGAATCCAGCTGCCTTACCCTCCATGCTGAGTTAGGAGTTTGACTCCACTCTATGTAGATAGGGGATGGACTCTGCATAATTGTGTTACTGTGGTTTTGATTTCTATGTCTGGTAAATGTTCACTGTGTCCCCATTACAACTGTCAGAGGAATTTATGACTCCTGTTGCTGGGCTAAAATCAGACTGAAACCAGTCACTGTGTGTAGCACAAAGTAAGTTTCAAGCTGCGGGATCTGCAACTCAAACCTTGACCATGTGGGAGTAGAGCTCCTTAACCACTAGGTCACCTGCTTGCCCCTTGATAAAACTTTAATCAAACTTCAGAGAGTTTGTTCAGTCCTATCTGTACACTTGCATATAATTCACACAAGTGAATTTGGCCAGAATCTCCATTACCTATAATGTTACCACTTAGTAATTTTCTATCCAATTACTCCCAACTTGCTCTTTGGGTTTAAATTCTTACTTGTCCTTACTATATTCAGAGTTTAACCTAATATTCCTGAACTACTGCAAAATCTCATATTCACACTTCCCACACATTTTTTGAGGCTTTAAATGAAGCTTTCTTTGCTTTAAAATGTATGAAGAGTTGAGCAGGTGGCATGGTGGATTTCCACATGACTGACTGAGGTAGAAGTACCAATCTTGCAGCTCAAAAATGATGCTGGGCACATGTGCAAGCCTGAGAGAATAGGGATTGGACTGAGGTGTGGCCATCCTTCTGGGTTAATATATTGTGGTGGCTTTGCAAACCCATGACTTTTATACAAAGCACATTTCTGCAATCACCTAGTTAGTGGTGAGTACCAGAGTAAGCACCTTGATGCTAACATTAACTTTATATCAGGAGGTCAGTGTCCCAATATGCATGTGGGCCTTGCTATACAGGTCTTGGTTATAAAAGGGCTGAAGTATGAACAATTTCACTTATTCTGAGCTTTACAAAGACTGAATACAGAGATAGTGCTGACAAAGTGAACAACAAACTATATTAATTTCTCTCTTCTGTCTTGAAAGAAATGGAGAAACTGGAAATAAAAACGAAAGATAATAAGAGGAAAACAAGGAAGAACATCCTGAGTTCACAATTCTGCACTTTTCTCATTTTTGTGCACATGAAATTATTCTCAAGTGGGATTAATCCCACACACACGTATATATGCAAACTATGTTATTACACAGTTACAATCACATTTTCAGATACATGTACCCAACAACTTACCAATCATCTGACACTTCTTGAGTTGGCCTTTTCTGATAATTTTGTATATCTTCTTCCTCCATGCTATAAAGAGGGAAAAACCCAGCCAGTACTAGGTCCCCATCCTTGTAGACACTTGGCTGTAAGTATGTACGACACTTAATATCTGTCATCTCACATGCCATTTGTAAAGGCTGCAGAAGTAGCAAGAGACTAATCAAAGGTAATGACATGTCTGAGCTGGCCCAACACAGATAAAAAGCCTGATGTTTGGGAGCTGAGAAGAAGATGGAACTGGACTTTGTCTGCAGGTTCAGCCGTCTGTTAGGAAAGGCAACTCTTTGAAGGGCACTGGGGATTCTCACTTTCACAGTTTCACTTCACCCTGTCCAAAGTGTGTGCCAGACTGGCATGACAGAAACATAGCTAGAAGCATTTTTAAAAGGGCAGTTTTACAGGAATCATGGTGCTGAGACTCATGCTTAATCTGAGCAGCTCTGACTTTCCTGGCTTTATACTGTTTCACTTAAGTCCCATCCATGAGCTCTGGGGATCTCTCTACCCTGGGGCTCTGCACCTGTCACCCTCCATTTTGGTGAAAAACAATTTGGGAAAAACATATTTTGCCTGTTTTTCTCCCCCAGCCTCTATGATTTTATAATGACCAAGTAAAGCTTTGGGGACCACCTTATCCTGAAACAACAAGCTTTGTAATTTTATGACCAAGAGAGGTTCAAAGTGCTTGTATCACAAAACTACTGTTACTATTTTTTAGTGTTGTTAAAATCCACAGAAGTTGGACCAACCAGTTCCATTGTGGTTATTTTCTCTAAAGTGAGCTCGCCTTTAGTTGTACATGATTGATCCACTCTGTATGCTTTCTTTGAATTGCCTGTGGAGGTTGACTCCTTCACATCACCCTCTTTGAGCTGCTCTTCTCTCTGTCCCCTTGACTTTGTGAGGTCTTCATTTGTCCTTGTTTTTATACAATGATGGGAGGAGAAAGTATGGAAAGTAGTCACAGTATAACCTTAATGTAACTTAGAATAAACACAATTAAGCTGAACAAAATACTGGAAGAAATCTTAGAATATTATAAAGTCAGAATGATCATTTGGGGAACATTTGAACAGTTGTGTTCTTTTACTGGCATGAATGACCTATAGGAGGCTACCTTTATTTATTGTGTCTGTTTTAATCATAACAGAATTCATTTTAATTTTCCTTATACTGTCTTAAAAAATTATGGAAGAAGGAACAGTGATCCAATTTTAAAACATGGAACCACTTTTGACATCATGGTTAAGTCACTGGACTCTCACATGGTTGACTGCAATTCAATGTGTAATGATCAAATCAGGTTAATTGCATATGAACTACCTCAAATATATGTGATTTGGGTTGGAAACACAGTTTTTTATGTTTTTGAGATATAGAGCAAATTATTTTTAACTACTTTCATCCTCATATGCTATGGAATGCAAGAATACATTCCTCCTATTTAACTGTAATTGTGTACCTTTACCCATCTTTTTTTTTTTTTTTTTTGAGAGGTTTTTGCTACAGGGTACGTGCGCTCGCTAGACAGAGAGAGACATGGAGACAGAAAGTGAGAAATCACCCCCCCAGAGGAGATACCCACGCCGCAATCCTTTCTCTTCCATTCTCCTCTGGGGATCTTGGGCACACACACACACACGCTCCCAGTGTGAGTTTTAAGCCACTGGGTCCACGACACAAACTGCGGTAGACTACATGGGAGTCAAGCGACATAGCCTTTACACTAACTGTTGGTCCCCCTTTATCCATCTTTGTTTTATGTTCCCTTCCCCCATCATTGCCATTCTCAAGCTATTAGCTGATACACTATTTATTTTCCTTTTCTTGTAGGTTTTTTAGGATGTGGCAAATAAGTTTTCTAGAGAGAGAAAGAAACACACCAAGAGGGAAAGTGAGAAATCACCTTTCAGGGAGGATGGCCAATGCTGCATGTTGCTGGCATCATTTTCAAGCTGCCAAGTCTGGGACTGGAACTTCTTTCAGTTTTGTGAGATTCCAGTACCTTAACTATCATGCAACCTGATGGCCCTGTAACCCACTATTATTACTAGATACATTCTAGCCTCCACATATAAGTAACACCTATAATATTTGTCTTGTGTGCCTAGCGTTTTAGTTGTAGAGGAAGTAATTATAACATTTTGGGGAAAAGTTTTCAATTAGCAATAATTGCGCCTCGGATAAACCTCATTGGCTATGATACTGCCACTGCGCAAAGCTTAATTATAACATTTTTAGAAATCCACAAAAGACACTGAATGGCCAAGGCAATCCTAAACAGACAAAGAAACACAACAAATTAAGAAAAGCTGGAGGGTTTACACTACGAGCCTTTAAGTATATATGAACAAAAATAGCATGGAATGGCAAGAACAAAACAACAGAAACAGACACATAGCTCAATTTATCAGAAAAGGAAAAATAGAAGTGACCACTTTTTGTACTCATCTGATTTCTTTTTTAAAGAATTATTTTATTTAACTTTATTTATTATTATTATTTTAAGTTTACCAGAGGGAGACAGAGAGAGAGGGAAAGTGACAAAGCAAGATGCCAGATCTGGGACTCAAACCACAGTCAACCATGTGGGATCCCAGCTCTCAATCACCATGCCACCTGTAGGCCTATGATTTTCCACAATGATGCAAAGAACATACACTGGAGAAGAACATTACTTCAATAAATAGTGCTGGAGGTAGTGGATATTTATGAGAAAGAACAGATTACAATCTTAAATGTACGGCACAGAATAAAGCTACAGAAAATGCATCAGGAATTAGTCTGAGCATAGATTTCTTAAAGAAAACACAGGAACCTTCACATTGTTGCCTAATTGCGGGTCGCAGAACCTTGTGGGAAATGTAGTCTCTGCTCCGATGACGTCATCAGCAAAGGCCGAGGAGGGCGGCTTTTTCAGATTCTCTCTCCACCTGTGGCGCTCAGTTTCTTCCGCATGGCAGCTGGGGAGAACCTGCCACTGTGCTGACCATGCTCTGCTGGACACGGTGTCCATGACGGTGAGTCTGAATGTGGAGGAGAAGGGTCGCGGTTTTGAGGACCCTAATAGAGGAAGGTGCCCCTCTTCCTTGATGGGAGCAAAAACGTGGGGGGTTGTCAGGTGGAGGAGAAGGGGCGCCTGAGGGAAGGTGCAGCCCCTGGTCCCGGCTGGGTGGGGAGAGCGACAGGAGCGTTGGGGTGTGCAGGTCTGGGGTGAGGAAAGAGGTGACCTGGGCTTTGCTTTTCAGTAGCTGCTTTGTCTGAAGGTGGGTGTGTGAATTCAGGTGTACAAAGGTGACTCCAGAGGCTCTGGAATGGGGTGATCCAGTCCAAGCTGGGCACGGGGTCGATTTGTTATATTTTGATCAGCGAGAAAGGAGAGGACACCCAGTCATAGCCAAGTTATAGGAGTCATTATTACCAGCGTCTGTGGGAGCACTCATGTCTCTCAAAGACACCACAGCCCCGAGTGTAGGGAGAAGGGTGCTTGTAAGGCAAAAAGCACATTTGCGTTGGTGGTGGGAAGGGTAACCATTGAGAAGGGGGCAGGGAAGAAAGGGAGAGGGGAACCCAATGGAAAGCAGTCACAGAAGCCTGATCAAGCAGGTTAGTAATTACTAAGGGCACTTTCCAGTCCTTTGCCAAAACACAATGGGCTCTTAATGGTCTTTACGGCTTGGGGCAAGGACATTATCACTAAGTAAGTTCTCAAGGTAGGGGGTTTCAGGTTATTTAGTAAAGGTAGCAGAAATGTTAATCACTCTTGTTTACACAAAAAGTTCTAAGCAAGTTTCCAATATGGAGTTCACAATGGAGGTTCTCCTGCTTCAGGTTGAGGAGCCAGGGGTTCATAGGACCTGAAGTTCAGCTTCCAGCTCCGCTACAGGATCCTGATGAGAGAGGAGTAGGCTCTCTGGTTAGGTAGATAGGGTGAGGAGTCCATGGAATGGAGGGTAGGAGACAAATGGAGTCAGTACAGTGAAGCCTTTCATAAAAATACATTCACAACTCTCAGCAGAAATCAATTATTAGCTCTTGCTTCTTGCCTGGACAGAAAGCTGCTTGTAGCCTGCTTAAGATAATTACAGCTGAAAGTTGCATTATCCATATCATTGCTACATTCCAAATGAAAAGTGCACTGTCTCTTTGTCTGGAGAGCAGCAGACGGAAAGACCTTGAACAGTAAACTCTTTCATATGTCAAAAAATTTATGAGCGGGACCAGCACGTGGCATGGTGGTTAAGGCGCTGGACACTTCCACATGGCCAACCACGGTTTGAGTCCCGGACCTGGTGGTTTACTTTCTCATTCCCCCCTCCCCTCTCTCTGTGTCTTTCTCTGGTCAAATTAAAATAAAATGAATGAATAAATAAAATAAAATAAGTCTTAAAAAATTTATGAGCACTTGCTGACTAGTTAGAAATAGACAAACTGGCTGTAGTCGTGAGTACAGTGTCCAACTCAAGGACAATGATTAGTTTAAGACTCCTGGTGGCACAAAACTCTTGGGCTGGCTTTGCTTTTTAGAGTATTTTTTTCTCCATCTCCTTAGACAAAATTAATTTTCACATTTTTTTTTTTTTTAATTTTTCTTGTCAGGGCCCATTCTGACACCCTAGGTATACCCATTTGCTTAGCTGGAAGCTCTGACTCTTTTCTAATAAACTCTGCTTAGTATACTCTCCCTTTGTCCACATTTCTAATTCTTTGTGACCATCAGAGAAGAACTTGCCCAGGTGTTGTATTTGAACACCTAGTACTTCATAGCATGGATGCTACTGTGTATCTCATTAAGTTTACCCATCTGTAATATGAGCCTGTTTCTAGTATAAGTGAAATGCCCCCAGTTTACCAGTGAAATAACTGTGGAGTCTTTGCAGATAGAGTGTTCCTATGGCAGCTGTGTTTGTGGGGGTCTTGGTGTCTTAAAGTGAATGAAGCCTCTGGTCCCCTCCTGTATTTCTTTGGCCTGCCTAGCACTCCTGGGTAAGTTACTTTTTTTAATATTTTTGCTATGGGGCACTAGTACTTGCCTGAGAGATACAGAGATTGGCAGGGTAGGTGGGGAGGAAGGAGAAATCACCTCCTCAGGGGGGTGGGCATGCCAAAGTCCCTTCTTCTCCATTTCCTCTTGGGCTTTTGGACACATGTGAACATAGTCTAGATGTAATTTTCAAGCCACTGGATCTGGGAGTCAAACTACAAAGTTGCATGTGGATACAGCAGCCTTTCCTCACTGCCACGTGGGGCCATCAGGTGGTGTACTGGTTAAGGTTTTGAACTCCCACTTGGTTGAAGTAAGCAGCAGCCTTTCCTTCAGTCCAAGACTTGGCAGTTTGAAAATCACTTGGTGCATGTGCCTTTGTGTCCAAAATTTCAGGAGGAGAATGGAAGAGATTGTGGTGTGGCCATCATCCTTGCTGGGTAATTTCTCATCCCCCTCCCTCCTTTGTGTCACTCTCCAGCAAGCGCAGTCACCCTATGGCAAAAACCTAAAGTGGAAAAAAAGAATCTTATATGAGTTCAAATACAGAATCCAGTGATAGTGATTTCTGTTAGGCAGTTTGGAATACTGGTGAATGGTAGTATTGTATTGGGAATAAAGTAAGTATTATGAAGTTAGAAAATTATACTATACAGGTAGGAGTTTACCTAAAGTAATCATTGATCTTTCTTCCTAGAGTGGACAAAATTTGGATAATCCCACCTTCTCTGAAGCACTGTATGCTGCTCAGAGGTTTAAGCCAACTTTTAGAAGGGATAGAGTTTGACTGACATGGGTAGGCAAAGCCCTAACAATGTTATTTATTGGAGAAAGCTTAGAGTGTGGCCTGGTGTGAAGTTATAACCTGTCATCCTGAGAGTGTCTGTCTACAGTGCTCTGTAAACAGACTCCATTCTTTCAATTTGTTGTCATTGTTTCCTGTGTCTGAGCTCACTTAAATTTGATCTGTCACCAAATTTGGCAAGTAGAGAAAAGAGGATGCATCCTCTATCTTGATAGGTTTTGCTAGTAGTTCAGGAAGGGTTTGCCAAAGTATTTCTGCCTTATAAGAAAAATGGAAATAAATTAGATTTGAGATGTGTCTTTCTCAGAGTCTGGTTATTTGTAGATGCTAGACATTCTGACATTTTGGCTACTATTATGTGTTTTTTACCAGATTTCAATCAAATGAACCATTTGCTTAATTTCAATTTTTTTTGTGTGACATTGAGGTTAACACAAACATGACTATCAATACCTTTCCTATCCCTCAACTAATTTTGTGACTCATGTGGTTTCAAAGAGTTTACTACTTAATAACAACAATGTCTTATTAAGATGATAAATTCTGCAGAAAATTTATTAGAGCGTTTATTTCTTCTGTTTTTTAGAGATATTTTTGCTGTAGGACACACACACTAACCAGAAAGAATCCCCCCCCCACCCCCCAAACTTGGTAGATGGGCAGTTTTGAAATACCTTCTCCTCCTCTCTCCCGTGATTTTGGGTGTACACACACATTCACTCACTTACTCATGTGCATGACATGGTTTTCTGGCCTCTGGATCTGGCACTTGAACCACATACTCGGCCATGTGAGATCTGCTACCTTAACCACAGTGCTTCTCACTGACCCATAAGAGCCTGTTTTACATTATGTAAAATAGGAAAATTAGACTAGATGACACTTTTAGTTTAAACCAATTTTTTAAAATGTAAATAAAATGTAAGGCAGTACACTTGTATTAGTAAGAAATCCTTATGTTTTGTTTATTAATCTTTTTTTGTGTGTGTAGGAGTTTTTCTCTTAGTATACATGTGCACATCAGAGAGAGAGAGACAGACAGTGAGAGGGTAAGTAAGAAATCTCTCCTTAGGAGGGTTGGTCACACCACGAACCCTTTTCCTCCTTTCTTCTTCTGAGATCTTGGGCATGCATGCACATGTACCCAGTGTGAGTTTTAAGGCACCATGCCTGGTACTCAAACAGTGGTCAGCCATGTGATAGTTCAGTGACATAACAGCTAGGCCATCTTCTGTCTTTTTTTATTATTATTTTTTTATATAGTTACAGAGACTTATTGTATGTAAAAATCTTAAAACTTCATCTACCAATGTACACAAAATTGCTCTGTAGGTTTTTCAAAGGTCTTACACATGGCTATGAAGTTGTATTGATTGTTTCTGACATGAATTTAAGACTGTCTGTCTCATTTGATTTTGTTAAAAACATTGCTGGGGCTTAAATGTATTGTTTAGCATTTTCTGTGTAAGGAACAAACGAAGTATTGTAAAAACTAACCAATTTATTTGCTCAAAGGTTCTTGGATCTACATTTTGGGGTTGATTCAGCTGGGTAGTTTCTATTTTGTTTGACTGGATGGCAAGTGAGGCTTTAGGCATGCTGT
This sequence comes from Tupaia tana, assembly GCA_026018925.1. Classification (NCBI taxonomy): domain Eukaryota; kingdom Metazoa; phylum Chordata; class Mammalia; order Scandentia; family Tupaiidae; genus Tupaia; species Tupaia tana. The sequence continues at coordinate 2,776,557 of JAKSZU010000025.1, read as the reverse complement.
GCCTCAAGGGAGTCTGATTCATTTCAGATGACTTCACTCTTCTGTCTAGTGGTTTGTGCTGACTCTTGGTGAGGCCCATGTATCCACCAATTTAGCCTCAGGATTTTTCAGTAATGACTCTGATAAAAGTGAAGCACTGTTGCGAGCAGGTGGTATGGTGGTTAAGGCACTAGATTCCCACATGGGCTACTGGTTTGAGTCTTGGACCTGGTAGCTTGAAAATCATACTGGGCACGTGTCTGTGCACGTACCCAAAATCTCGAGGAGAATAGAAGAGAAGGGATTGTGTTGTGGCTATTCACCATTTCTCTCTTTCCTTCTCTCTGTCTCTCTCCAGTGAGCATATGCACCCTGTGGCAAAAACCTAAAAACAATAAAGAAAGTATGGCAGCACTAGTGGGCAAAATGTTTCCAAAGTTAGATTTCTATCACATTTTCTTTTTTCAGTTTATTTTATTCATGATACAGCACGCATGTCCGCTCAAGATTGAAAGGAAGAGAGAAATACATACAGAGGAATTCATTACCATGTTTCCCCAGCTCTCTAACTCATCAGGATCTTAGGCATGTGCACTTATTCACAGGCTTGATTTCAGACTGACCTGGGGATCCAAAGTCATGGTTAACCATATGCCTTCCAAGACTGCAGTTACATTTGTTATTGACTCCAAGCTGGACATGCGTTATGTTTGTTTTTTGTTTGTTTGTTTGTTTGTTTTTCAGTTTTTGCTGTAGGGCATGTGTGCTTGCTAGAGAGAGAGAGAGAAAGGAAAAAGGAAGGTAGGAACAGAGGGAGGAAGGAAGGAAGGAAGGAAAGAAGGAGTAATCTCAAACCAGAAATATGGCCATGCCTCAGTTTCTTCTTCATTCTCCTCTCATGATTTTGGGCATATCTGCATGTGTGCCTGGCCTGCTTTTCAATGTGTTGGGTCTGGAACTTGAACCATGGTTGGCCATGTAGGGTCCATTAAGCCTCATGCCATGGGACCTATTTTTATTTCAGTATGACTTAATTTATGGATTTTGATTATATTATTGTCTCTTGATCTTTGTCTTTGATTGCTGTTTTGTAGTTTTATAATATTTGCTATTGTCAGTTACTCCAGTGCTTTAATTCAGAAATTATCTAATTATACATGTATTTATATTTGACATTCTAGGAAAATTTTAGAATTTTTGGTCCCTATTTCCATGAAAAGAAAACATACTGGAATTTTGATGGAATATTTGTATCAGTGACAGAGATAGCTGCATTTTGATGAATTTTGAAAAAGTGATCATCTTTGTAAAAGTGAGTTTTTCTTCACATACATATATGTAACCACATTTTTCAGGTCCATAATTTTATCGTATTGAGAAGTGTTTCTTCTATTCTGATTTTGCTGAGAGTCTTAATCATGGAGGGATGTTGTATTTTATCAGACACTTTTTGTGTACCAGTTGATATGATTATATAGTTTTTATCTTTTTTTCTGTTAATATGATGTATTACATTTTTTGTTTTACATATGTTGAACCACCTTTGCATCTGTGGAATAAAGCCTACCTGGCCATGGTGCATAATATTTTAATGTGTCATTGGATACAGTTTGCTAGTAACTTGTTGAAAATTTTTGTGTCTGTATTCAACAGGGACCTTGGTCTGTAGTTTTTTTGTTGCTATGTACTTGTCTATTTCAGGGATGAGGGTGATGGAAGCTTTATAGAATGAGTTTGGGAGTTTATTCCTTTTGGATCTTTAGAAATAGTACACTTAGAATTAGCTCTTCTTTAAAAATTCTGTAGAATTCAGAAGAGAAGCCATCAAGAATTGGGCTATTGTTTATTGGGATACTATTTATTACTGATTCAATCACATTGTTTCTTATTGGTCTCTTTAGTCTTTTTGATTCAGTCTTGGTAAATTGTATGTGTCCAGAAATTTGTCCATCATTTTTATTTACTTAAGTTTTGTTCATTTCATCCAGGTTTTCTTGTTTATTGGTGTATAGTCGCACATAGTATTTTTTTTATATATAGACTATAGATTTGTTTATTTTTAACACCCATGATGCTATGAATTCATAGTAAATAGGTTCTAGTAGCTCAGGCTCTTTTCCATTGGTTCTCACAAAGTGTGTTTCTCTGGGCAGAGCAGGCCGGCACTTTATTTTTTTTTCCTGGTCATTTTCCTTCACACGTATTTGGAAGCTATCTCTGCTCTTAGAATGCTTAATATGCTGAATACTAACATTAATTCTCTTGGCAAGAATCTTGCCCTGGGACCAGCAGTTAGCGTAAAGGCTATGTCGCTGGACTCCCACGTAGTTGACCGTGGTTCAGTCCCGGACCCGGTGGCTTAAACTCACACTGGGTGCGTGTGCGTGCGTGCCCAAGATCCCGAGAGGAGAATGGAGGAGAAGGGATTGTGGCGTGGCCATCCCCCCTGAGGGGTGATTTCTCGCTTTCTATCTCTCTGTCTCTCTCTGTCTGTCTGTCAAGCACACATGCCCTATAGCGAAAAACCTCTCCAAAAAAAAAAGAATCTTACCCTTAACTCGTTTGTTTACAACAATGCCAACAACATGCTGGGTAACATTGTAGAGTCTGCTAGTTTTGTCACAGTATCATTTGTGGGGCATTCCTTTTTGAACAGTACCCATTCCCTTGATGTCTACAATATCACCTTTCTTGTAGATTTGCATATATATTGATAACGGAGCCACTCCAGGTTTTCTAAAAGGCCTAGAAAACATATATAGGGTGCCTCTCCTCTTTCCCTCTGTGTTTGTTATTTTGGTTAATTACTGGAAGATGGCGGTTCTGACCAAGAGGCGCTCTTAGTATTTTTTCACGATCTTTTGTATTAAGTCATCGGAAAAGTCATGACATATTTTTTCATGTTTTTGTATGCAAACATGTGTCACGACTTTTCGAACAACCCAGTATTTCTGTTATACTTGTTTTAATATTGCCTGTTTCACTGTTAATTTGATTTACCTGGCTCCTTTCTCTGTTCTTCTTGATTAATCTAGTTAATGGTGTGTCAAATTTTTTTTCTTTTTGATGAACCAATTTTGGTTTCATTTATTTTCTGCATAGTTTGTTTATTTCCTATTTTATTTATTTGTGCTTGAATCTTTATTGTTTCTTTTCTCTTGTTATTTTTTGGGGGTTTTCTTGTGTTTTTTTTCCAATTCTCTGAGGTTTACCATTTGGTTGTCTATTTGGCCCTTTCCATTTTTTCTCATGAGCACTAATTACTATAAAATTACTTCTTATGACTGCTTTCACCATGTCCCATAGGAGATGAAAATTTGTGTGTTCATTATCATTAGTTTTAATACATTTTTTATTTCAGTCTTAATTTCTTCAGTGGTTGTGACATCATTAAGTAGCAGGTTGTTTAGTTTTCATGTGTGTTTTCAAGGATTTTTCCTGAAGTTAATCTCAAGTTTGTTTTCATTGTGGTCAGGGAAGATGCTGGATATAGTTTCTGTACCTTTTCACTTTTTTGTGTCCTATCATGTCATCCATCTTCAAAAATGTTTCATATGGGGGATCTGAAAAATGTGTATTTTGTGGTTATTGGTTGGAAAGTTCTATAGATGTCTGTCAAACCCATTCAATTTATGGTATTGTTTAGATCTTGTATCTCTTTGCTTATTTTTTGTCTAGATGATCTGTCAGAGACAGTGGGATGTTAAGATCCCTATTTTTTTAAATTATTTTATTCAGTTTCATTTATTCATTCATTCATTTATTTTAATTTGACCAGAGAGAGAGAGAGAGAGAGAGAGAGAGAGAGAGAGAGAGGAAAGTGAGAAAGCAAGCCACCAGGTTCGAGACTCGAACCATGGTCGGCCATGTGGGAATGTCCAGTGCCTTAACCACCATGCCACTTGCCGGTCCCTTTTTTTCTTTTTTCTTTTTTTTTTTTTTTTTTTTGCAGAAGACAGAGAGACATAGAGATAGAAAGTGAGAAATCACCCCCCGGGGGGGATGGCCACACCGCAGTCCCTTCTCCTCCATTCTCCTCTCGGGATCTTGGGCCCGCACCCGGCGTGAGTTTAAGCTGCCGGGTCCAGGACTTGAACCGCGGTCGACTACATGGGAGTCCAGCGACATAGCCATTACGCTAACTGCTGGTCCCAAGATCCCTATTGATTAGCATGTTGCTGTCTGTCTCTCCCTTTAGATCTAGTAGGCTTTCTTTCATGTATTCGAGTGCTCAGTGTTAAGTACATAGATATTTCTAAGTACTGTATTTTCTTGATGAATAATACTTTTAATACTACACAGTGCCTTTTAACAAAAAAATGAATTATTTATTTAGTTTAGTTAATTATTATTATTTTAATTTGGTATAGGGCACCTGTGCTTACTCCAGAGAGAGAGGGTGAAAGACAGAGGGAGAAGTGAGAACTCAAGCCACCAGGTCTGGGTCTCAAACCATGGTCAGCCTTGTACCTTAACTGCCAATGCCAACTGCTGGCCCTCTAGTTTCCTTCTTTAACTGTTCTTATGTTTTTTTGTCATAAAGTTCAGTTTGTCTGATATCAGTATCATGACTCCAGCCTTTTTCAAATGTCCATTTGTATGGAATATCTTTTTCCAGCCCTCTACTTTCAGTCTATGTGTATCTTTTAATTAGAGCATTTAATCCAATAGCATTCTACACAAGTATTGATATTTACTGACTTATCATTGCCATTTTGTTAGCCATCTTCCAGTTTGTTTTTGTTCTCTTGTTTGTGTCTTTTTTAGTTTTCCTCATATAGTACACCCTTCAATACTTCATAAATATCTTGTCTAGTGTTGATAAATTTTTTCAGTTTTCTTTTTTTTTAAATCTGGAAATGATATTTCTGTGTTCTTCCAATTTGAAGGATAATCTCAGAGGGTATAGTATTGGTTGAAATTGTCTTTCAGTGTTTCGAATACGTGTTCCTGTTCTTTCCTTGTTTGCATTGTTTCAGTCGAAAGGTCTGATGGTAGACTAGTAGGATAACAATTAGTAAATAACTATACATTTCTCTCTTGCCATTTTTAGAACCTTGTCATTGATCTTGATCAATCTGGCTGTGATGTACCATTAAGAGAATTTTCTTAGGTTTATTCCATTTGGGGTCCTTTGTGTTTGTTGGGTCTGATGTCTGAATGTTTCTCTAGGTTTGGAGAGCTTTCTTCAAGTCTTTCATGGGATAGGTTTTTGTTGCTATAGTCATACTCTCCACTTTCTGGAGTACCAATTATTCTGATATTTGGGTGTTTAATGGTGTCTAGTATTTGTGGTATGTCATCTTAATTTTGAGGGGTTATTTGTGAAAAACTCAGGGCTTGAAGTTAGGCTGTCACGAAGAATTGAGGTAAGAGATTGAAAGGTTCCTGCCGATAACCGGCTAATCCTCCTTGTCCAGGGAGTGCTACGGCGACCCCAATCAACCACAAAAGTCAGTTTTGAAGCAAAATACAGGAGGCTTTATTTCTAGCACACTGGGACTTCACTCCCGGTCATGCAAGACACGATGGTGAGTGAATCCCCGAACAAAGGGGCATTCAGGTTATATAGACACAAGTCCATGGAAAGAATGAGGAAGTAAGATAAGGGGCTTTCTACAGGGAGCTAGCAAATTGCCCCGGGCTTCCACAACTTTAGCAGTTTATAATGAGAGCAGCATCAGCTTTAGTACAGAAGCGAAAAAGGCAAAGGTTAAACTTTATGTTTACAAAACAGGATAGGTACAGTTTAATTTTATTCTTACAAGATGAGGAAATGTTAAAAGAGGGGACTAAAGCTCTCTTGGAGCAGAAGCAAAGCTGTGCCAAAGCAGAACACATTTAGTCTAAATTAAATCAAATAAGTAGTGAGTTTAGCTATAGAGGACAGTATACAATATACATGACATTCTTCGTAGGTTGTGTTACTGGTACAAGATTGGTAGCTATCATTAACTTAGTAGTTAGACAGTATTTTGGCTGTGGAATGTCACCAAACATCTTGAAACACAACTCATGCCTGGAGCTCTATCTGGTTGGCCATGGAGTCCCTTTGGCTTTCTGTCTAGGAATGGGGTTGCTTTCAACTCCCTGCTGCATTCTTTCCTTCTGACTTAATTCTCAGGCATGGGCTGGTTTTTGCCTCCATTTTTTTTTTTTTAATTCTTTTTGGTGATTTTTGTCTAAGTCAATGGCTTTCTCTTCCAGATCAGAGATTCTATCTTCTGCATGTTCTAATCCACTATTAATACTTTCAAGGGAGGTTTTTTAAAAAAAAATTTTGTGTTACAGTCCTTATCTCTAGGTGTTCTGTTTAATACTTTTTTAATGGTGTTTGTCTCTTTATGGAATTATTTTTCAGGTCTTGGAATGATTTCCTCATCTGGAGATGGTTGTCTGTTTTCTCTTTCATCTCATTCAGTTTTGTCACTTTGAACATTCTATATTCTTTTTCTTATATTTCTATGACTTCTTTTGTACTCTTTGGTTGAGGAGGAATTTTTCTGTTCCCTTGAGGGAGAGATATTTTATTTTTTCTTCATATTTCTTGTGTCTCTGCACTGGTTTTTGGTTATCTAATGGATTACACACTCCTTCCTAAATTTTTGGAGTTGATTTTGTAGTGTTTGTGGGGAAGATGAGCTCTACATCTCAGGTGTGTTTTTGGGAAATGGCCTTTTCTATCAATCCAAGAAGGATAAATGTAGCCAGCTTTAGATATTGGGTTCTATCCCAATCTCTCAGAATTAATTGCATTTGGGGCTGATTCAAATAAAGAAGGAAGTACAAGTCAGCTAACTAAAAATCTCAAAGCAAACTAAGGCATACAAAAGCAGGAGCAAGAAGTCTGAGAGGCCTGGCCTTCTGCACTCCCTGTCTCTCTCTTGCTGCCACTTACTTCTGAACCATAGGGGGATTAAGGTAGAGGGAGGTATGACAGAGGGTCCAAAGCATACCAGCTCGAGCTAAAGGCAGAAGCAAGAAGTCTGAGATGTGTGATTCATGTATGCTGAATCTTGGTCTCTTATTGCCACTGGCTCTTGAACTGTGGAGGCTTAAGGTGCACGGTGAGGTGGGGGAAGGGTCAAAAACACAGCTGTGCAGGCAAAGGCAGCAGGAAGAAATCTGAGATGTGTAGTTAATAGGCTCACTTTATCTCTCTCTATCTCTCTGTCTCTCTCTCTCTCCTACTAGTTCATAGCTCCTGCACCATGAGTGCTTACTGCAGAAGTGCATTGGGGAGAGTGTCCAAAGCATACCATTACCTGCTCAGGCAAAAGGCAACAGCAAGAACTCTGAGATGCACTTTCAGTATTCACTCTTTTTTACTGCCCTTGACTCTTAGACTGTGTCAGTTATGGCAGAGGGGCCTAGGCAATGACAAAGGTCAAAGCACACTTGTGCAGGCAGAAGGCAACATCAAGAACACTGAGACATGAGGTCCTTCTGCACTCATGCTCTCTATCTGACTTGCTGTTCCTGACTCTTGCAAGGTGGGGACTAAAGGACATGTAGGGAGGAGGGGCTTATAAACCACACCCATCCAGGCAAAAGGCAACAGCAAGAAGTCTGAGATGAAAGGTACTTCTGCATTCACTGTCTCTTGCTATCACTGGCTCCTATACAGGGGGGCTATGGCAGAGGGGCTGGAGGGGAAGGTTCCAAAGTGAATCTCTACAGGGAAAAGGCAGCAACAAAAAGTCTGAAAGTCAGTGTTCACTCTCACTGTCTCACTGCCACTGGCTCCTTTACTATGGGGGGCTAATGGTGGAGGGCAGAGTGGTAGGGGGCATTTTAAAGCACATGTCGACTTGCCAAAGGTAGCAGCAAGAGGTCTGAGATAATTATCCTCCTGTGCTCACTCTCTCTCTGTCTTTCTCTCTTGCCAATGCTGACTCATGCACTTTAGGAGCTTAAGACATTGGGGCATGGGATGTGGAGAGTCTAAAGTACCCCGGCATGTGCAAAAGGCAGAAGGAAGAAGCTCCACCCTTCTGTGCTCAATCTCTGTTGTCCCTGGCTCAGACCAGCATGGGGTCTTGTAGAGGATGGGCACATGAGTGGTGAGAGAGTCCAAAGCACACCTGTGTAGGCAAAAGGCAACAGTAAGGACTCTGAGATCACTCTATTCTGTCTCAGTGCCATGGCTGACTTTTACACCATGGGCTTATGGCAGAGGGGTGAGGTGTGGGGACAATCCAAAGCACACCTACATGGGCAAAATGTAGCAGTATGAAGTCTAAGATGTGCTGTCCTTCTGGGAATGCACAGGTGTGCTCTCTGTCTGCCACTGGCCACTGCAGCCTGGGGGTTTATTACAGAGGCATGCAGGGAGTGGGGAGGAGAAATTTCAAAGCACACTTATTCTGGCAGAAGGCAGCAGTATGATGTCTGAGACATGGGGTTCTTTTTTTTCTCTCTGTTTCTCAGTGCTGCAGGCTCCTGGACTGTGGAGGCTTTAGGTAGAAGGGTGCAGGGAATGTCCAGAGTATACTTGTGAAGAAAAAAGGGAGCATGATGGAGTCTGAGATGCTCTATTCTTTTTTTTTTTTTTTTTTTTTTTTTTTTGGAGAGGTTTTTGCTATAGGATACGTGCGCTTGCCAGACAGATGGAGAGAGACAGAAAGCGAGAAATCACCCCCCAGGATGATGGCCATGCCGAAATCCCTTCTCCTCCAGTCTCCTCTCCGGATCTTAGGCACGCACGTACACGTGCCCGGCATGAGTTTAAGCCACCAGGTCCAGGACTTGAACCATGGTTGACTACTTGGGAGCCCAGTGACATAGCCATTATGTTAACTGCTGGTCCCGAGATGCTCTATTCTTATGTCACACTCTCTCCACCTCTCACTGCCACTGTCTCCTGCACCATGGGAGCTTATGGCATAGGGCTGTGTGTGTGGAGGGTATCTAAAGCACACTTCCACAGGCAAAGCAGGAAGAAGTCTGAGATGCCCAGTACTATGCTCACTCTGTCTCTGTCTTCCTGCTGCTGGTTTTTGCTTTGTGGTACCTTATGGTGAAGGAGCGCTGTGTGGGGAGAGTTCAGAGATCATGTTCGTGGGCAAAAGACAACTACAAGAAGTCTGAGATGCCTGGTCCTTCTAGGCTCATTCTTAGTCACTCTAGCTGCTGTTGGGTCCTAAATCCTGGGGGCTTAAGGTGGTCAAGGGCAGAGGGAGAGGGTTCAAACCACACCTGCCTAGGCAAAAGGCAGCAAGATGTGTGAGATATGCAGTCTTTTTGCATTCATTCTATCTCTTATTGCTACTAGCTTGTGCACTGTGAGTGCTTATGGTGGAAGGCTCAAGGTGGGGCAGGGTCCAAAGCACACTTGTGTGGGAAAAAGGCAGGAGCAAGAAGTTTAATATGCATGTTATTACTGTGCTCATTCTCTTGGTGCCTCTGGCTCCTGCAACATGGAGCTCATGGTGGAGACAGGGTGGTGTTGGAGATTCCAAAGCATATCTGTATCTGTAAAAGGCAATAGCAAGAAATCTGAGATGCTTTGTACTTCTCACTCCAGCTGGTTTCTGAACTGTGGGGGCTTAAGGCAGAGGGGAGCAGGGAGTAGGAGTCCAAAGAACACCTGTTCAGGCAAAAGTAACTGCAAGAAACTGGGATGAGTATTCCTTCTGAGCTCACTATCTTGCTACTGCTGGTTCCTGCAGGATGACAGCTTATGGAGGAGGCGTGCGGGAGGGAGGGTCCAAAGCACATGAGTATGTGCCACAGGCAGCAGCAAGAAGTCTGAGATACTCAGTCCTGCTCTCTCTCTAACACTGGCTTCAACACTTTGGGAACTAAAAGCAAAGGGGAGCAGGGGTATGGAGGTCCAAAGAACACCTCTGCAGCCTATAGTCAACAGCAAGAACTATGGAATGTGCACTTCTGAGCTCACTTTCACTTCTGCTGCTTCCTGCAGTATGGGACATCCTGCGGAGGGGTGCAGGGGGATGGGGGAAGTTCAGAGCACAACTGTGCCATCAAAGTCAGCAGCAAGATGTGCTCCTGTTTACTTGCTCTCTCCTTACTGCTGTTTTCTGCCCAGGGGTTGGCTTATGGTGGAAGGGCTCCAGTGCTGGGGGTGCTGAGAGGAAAAGTACCAAAGCACACGTGCACCAGCAAAAGGCAGCAGCAAGAAGTCTGAGACATGTGATACTTCTGCTCACTTGTGTACTGTTTTGCTGCCTGTGGCTCCTGTATCATAGGGCCGTTTGGCAGAAGGGTTTGTGGATAGGAGGGTCCAAAACATACTTGTGGCCACGCACACATACGTGCTTGGTGTAAGTTTTAAGCTGCCGAATCCGACACTTGAACCATGGTTGACTGCATGGGAATTCAGTAATGTGACCATTATGTCATCTGCAGGTCCCCACTGTTTTTTTTGTTTGTTTTATTTTTTGGGATTTTTTTTTTTAGAATTTTTACTATAAAGTATGTGTGCTCACCGGAAAGACAGAGACAGACAGAGGGAAAGTGTGAAATCACACCCTAGGGCGAATTGCCATGCCATAATGCCTTCTCCATTCTTTTGTTTTGATTTTGGATATGCACAAACAGGTACCCATCATGAGTTTAAGCCACTGGGCATGAGACTTGAACCTCAGTTGACAACATGAGAGCTAAGCACACTAACCATTTCATCATCTGCTGGTCCCCATAGTAACATTTTTACTAAGTCTTTCATTTCTATCAGTGAATAAATTTGTGATTGCTCATTCAATAAGGTCTTTTTAGCCCATTCTCATGTGTAAGAGACTGTTCTCCCACAGGGGAATCTTGGAGTAAGCAACATCATTTCTCTGACCTACTTCGTTCACCTTCTCTTCCAGCTATAATTTTAAAAACCTCTGTACTTGTCCAGGATTAAGACAATGAATTCATTTTCGGTAAGTTGTTTACTAATTTCCCCAAGTGTTTTACATTGTATTTAAGAATTTTATGAGGGTTTGTACGTTAAAATGGAAGAGTAAAATTAAATAAAATTCAGCATGAGAAACGCATAAAAAAGCAAGATAAAATTGATAGGGTGAAATAGGCAGGTTATAAGGCCTTTGGAGCCTGTGAGATGAGTACAAATTGGTCTCTAGCTTTCTTATACCATGGGAAAAACACATTTATTACATAGTTTGAATTGACTCTAAGGGGAGAGCATGCTAAATTCTCAAGGGATATGAATCACGAGATAGTCATTATTGGTCACATAGATGACATGGTAGACAGTGTTTTACAATTAACCTGGAAATGCACACTCAGTGTTCTACAGAGATCACTGTTACTGATTGCTAAAACACAAACCAGTCAGTAGCTTTTTCTAGTGTTGCTAATATAGTGTGGCCCCAGACAGCTCTTAGAAATACCCACTTGATACATATAAACCTGGAATGAGTGGCAGGAATTTACTACAGATCCCTAAAGAACTCTTCATATATTTCTCTCACCTAGAGTGTATGTGCTGATTATGCCACAGACTGCCCAAAGTTGTATTTCCTGACCAATATAATAATGCACTGCATAGCAGGATTTCAGTGATGTACTGTATGTATTAATGTGGTCTAGGAAGTTTATAATGATGCCCCCAAATTTCTGTAATCTAGCATGTTTGTAGCTGTCATAACCTTGTAAAGTAACGCATTACTCATATATTTGTGGTAATATTGGTGTAAATAAACCTACTGTGCTGCCAGTTGCATGTAAGTACAAGCATACAATTATCAGTAAATATGTATATTTATAAAGATAAATATAAATAAATAATTATACATATATTTTCATTTTGGAATAATTTCTGGTTTACAGGTAATCATTGTACACCTTTGTGAAATACAGTACTTTTTTAAATAATTGTTTTTATTTATCTGCTCATTTGTTTTCATTTTTGAGCCACCTGGTCCAGGACTTGAACCATGGTCAGCGATGTGGGAATCTAGAATTTAGCCACTACTGCTGGATTACGGTTTTTATATTACAGTGTCATTGTCTATTCTGTTTTTTGTTTTCTTTGCTGTTCAGAAATATTTTATCTTATGTAACCAAGTTTCTCTATTTTTGGTGGTTTTGTTCATGCCTCATGGGTCTTATTTAAGTAGTCTTTGCCCACTCCAACATGTTGTTCTTGTATATTTTCCTTAATAGGTTCATATATTTGTCCATTATATTGAAGTCTTTAATCCACTTTGAATTAATAGTAACTGGTAAGAGATGATCTAGTTTTACTCGAATGTTGGTGGATATTGAGTTCTCCCAGAACCATTTATTGAAAACTCTTTTTTTCCACAAGCTTGATCTTGTTGCCTTTGTCAAAAATCAGTTGGCTGTACGTTAAGTTTTTTCCTGTTCATTCTATTCAATTGGACTGTCGTAAGTCTGTGTTTGTGCCAATACCCTGCTGTTTTAGTGATTAAGGATTTACAATACATTTAGGAGTCGGGAAGTAAGATGCCTCTAACTTTATTCCTTTTGTACACAATTGGTCTGATTTTATGGGTCTTTTGTGATTCTGCATAAATTTTATAATTATTTCTGTGTTGAATATTGCTGTTTTTTTTTGGTAAGAATTGGAATGAATTTGTAGATCACTGTGGTGTAGTATATGTATAGCACCTATATTGATTCTTCAAATTTATGAAAAGGACTTTCTTCCTGGTTTTTGCATATTTTTCAAGTGACTTGTTCAGCTTTTATAATTTTGTTCATAGAGGTCTTTCACATTCTTGGTGAGATTTCTTCCAAATAGTTTTTGTGGTTATTATAAATGGGATTGCCTTCTTCATTTTTTTTTCTCTTTTATTCATGGTGTAGAAAAATGCTACAGATATTTTTAATTACCCAAGGGCTTATGTACTTGCTAGAGAGAGTGATAGAGAGATGAAGATTCAGGAAGGGAGAGAAAATACCCCAAAATGAAGCATAAAATGCCATTATGGGCTATAAACCTACCTGGGAACTATCTTCTGTACTAAACTGACACAGCCATGGTGATCAGGGGATGCCACAGTCCCTTTCCTCCAGTTCGCCTTCCCAACACGATTTTGGACACAGGCACACATACACACACTCAATGTGCTTCCCAAGCCCACTGGGCCTTGGACTCCAACCACAGGTGATTATGTGGGATCTGGCTCCCTACACACAGTATTTAAGCCCTGTGCTATGGGTATAGCCTACTGCAGATTTTTAAATGCTGAATTTGTATCCTGCAATTTTTCTGCATTTGTTTATTTCATCTAAGAGTTTTTTGGTGGATTCTTGAGGTTGTCCTTTATATTGGGTTGTAAAAAAAAAAAAAAAAAAAAAAAAAAAACAGAAAAATGCATCATGGCTTTTCTGAGGAACCATTATATAATCAAGTCAGCCACAAATAGGGACAAGTTAATTTTTTCTTCTTCGATTTATATGCCTTTTATTTTGTTCTTTCATCTGACTGTATTAGTTAGTACTTCCAGTATCTATGTTGTATGGGAGAGAAAAAAGTGGACGTTACTGTCTTGTTCTAGTTTGAAGTTGAAAAAGTTTCCACTTTTTCTCATTCAATATTATGTTAGCTGCAGGAATGTCATATATGGCCATTATTTGGTTATGAAATGTATTTTCTATGCCTATTTTATTGACTCTTAGTCATAAAGGACTATTATATTTTATCAAATGCTTTTTATGTGTCAATTAATATGATCATATGATTTTTGTCATTTCTTCTCTTAATGTGATCTATTATATTTGTTGTTTTATACATATTGTATGATACTTGTATTCCAGGAATAAATCATACCTGGTTGTAATGTATAATATTTTTAAAATGTTGTTAGATTGGTTTCAGTCATGAGATACGGCCTTATAGTGTGCTTACATACACATGTGCTACTTTGGTGTTCCTTGAATCTTTTTTGTACATTCACACCAGTCTCTGGTTTTATTTTCTTTAATACTGGAGAAATTGCTTTCTTTAATGTAGATCTCCTGGTGATGAGTTATCTTAACTTCTTTTTAATTCCCAAATGTCTTTGTTTTATGTCATTTTTTTCTCCTTATGGGAATGCTCATTCACTAGAGACAGAAAACATGCCCCATAACCAGGTCCAATAAGCCTTTTCTATTCTTCCTGGGTGGCATTGTGTTTGACCCCTAATACATCATAGGACATGATTTCTTTTACCTCTTCATACTGCCAGTGAGTAGGCTGAAGCTAGCATAGGAGCTTTTAGCTTTTTTTCTTGTTGAGAGGTTTTTGCTATAGGGCATGTGCGCTCATCAGAAAGACAAAGAGATAGAAAGCAAGAAATTACCCCCAGGGGGGATGGCCACGCTGTAATTCCTTCTCCTTCATTCTCCTCTTGGGATCTTGGGCACGCACGCAACCATGCCCAACATGAGTTTAAGCCACCGGGTCTGGGACTTGAACCACGGTCAACTACGTGGGAGTCCAGCAACATAACCACTATGCCAACTGCTGGTCTCAGGAACACTTAGTTTTTGCCAGCTCAGGCAGCCATTACTCCTCTAATTCTCAACCCACATTCTGGAAAGTTCCTGAGTGCCCTTTTCATAAAATTTATTTTACTGCCAAGAGTCCTCATTTGTAACATTTGTATATCTCCTTTAAGTCCATAAATTTATTTTTGTGTAGTTTAACTTTCTTGTCTGCTACTTGAAATGCCTGTATCATTTGAGTGACTTTATTTCTGAAATAGGGGTCACATTTTGCTTTTATTTTACTGAATATCAATTCTAAATTTTACCCTGGATATTATAAGTTATACATCATAGAGTTTGTGAATTCTGTTATATATCTCAAAAGATTAATTTTTATTCTACACATTGGTTAACTGTCTAGATTCAAGTTCCAAATTCTATATCCCTTGCAGTGATGAGGAGCTGATTTTCTGTTTTTTTCAGGTTCTAATAGCTGCTTTTTTGTAGGTCTCTCTGAGTTCTGTATATGTGTATTTTAGCAGTTCACCAGCAATTTTGGTGAGTTCTCTATGCAAATCCTGAGGATTATAGCCTTTGACTTCCTCTTTTCTAGGACTTATGAACTTCTCCCCAAATTTCTGGTTGTCTGTTTAGCCCTGAACATTAGTTTTCGATAACCTGAGCCAGTAAAGGTGCAGTTTTTACTTCCTTGATCTGTATGCAAACTGGAGAGTCCTTTGTGGTAAAATGCCAAAAATTTACTGAGTTTGTCCTTTAAGAATTCTCTAAATCCACTTTCTGTCTTCTTTTAGCTATTCTCCACTGTCTCAGATGGTTTTGTTCTACATTTTTTAAGGAACACACACACGTGTGTGTGTGTGTGTGTGTGTGTGTGTGTGTGTGTATATATATATATATATGTATAATATATATGTATATGTGTATTTATTTTTTAAGAGTGTTCTTTAGGCTAAGCTCTTTGCCATTATTTCATGTGTCTTGTTATTTTTAAGTTGTTCATATGATAATATCTCTTTTCTTCTATTAATTAATTCCTTCTGTGTGTGTTGTAGCTTCATTTTCTCTACCCTGGACTGTTTCAAATGTTCTAAGTCTAGGATTTATTTTACTACATGAATCCAATCTGTCTTCCATGAAATTCATTTATAATATATACAAATTAGGTAAAGGTAAAGTAATGCCTACATGATAGATTTAATCTATTTCCTGTTTATATATGGTCCATGAACTTTTTGTTACCTGAAGTGTAACATTTTTGAAATGGTTGTTTTGTGGTTCACAATATCACATTTGACTTTTTTTTTTTTCTTTCTTTTTTTTGGAGAGGTTTTTTTTTGCTATAGGGCGCGTGCGCTCGCCAGACAGACAGAGAGAGACAGAGAGATAGAAAGCAGTAAATCACCCTCCAGGGGGGATGGCCACGCCGCAATCCCTTCTCCTCCATTCTCCTCTCGGGATCTTGGGCACGCACGCACACGTGCCCGGCGTGAGTTTAAGCCGCCGGGTCCGGGACTCGAGCCGCGGTCGACTACGTGGGAGTCCAGCGACATAGCCATTACGCTAACTGCTGGTCCCACATTTGACTTTTAATGTACCTTCAAACATTTACATTACACCAGTTTGTGTACAAAAACTCTATAATAGTGTACTTGTACTTTTCTTAGTTTCTCTACCATGTCATCATGCATTTTACGTCATACATATTATAAACCCAATGTGTGATTTCTTTCACTTTCTTGTACATCCACACACTCAGCTTTAACCACACGACTCGAGACCTATAATCATAAATTACATTGTAAGCATGGGTCACTCATATAGCCCATAGCCATATGTTAAGGACACTGACTTTTTTCCAAAAAGAATTATTTATTTAATTTTATTTATTATTATTTTATTTTGCTCTAGGGCACTCACACTCATGGTGGGGGAAGTGCGAAAGCAAGCCACCAAATCTGAGACTCAAACTGTGGTCAGCAGTGTGGGAGTCCAACACTTTTTCTACTTCACCACCTGCTGGCCCCAACCAATGCCTTTTTTAAAAGTTTGAAAAGAGAAATTTACATGAGTCCCTGCTTATTTTTTATTTCCAATATTCTTATTTGTTTCTTACCAGATCTTTATCTGTTATAACACGTTCTAGTTTGTGACAGTTTGGCTATTATATGCCTTCCTGTAGTTGTCTTTGTATTGTCTTTTGCTATGAGTTTGGCTATTTTTTAAGACCATGACTTTTATGATACCAACTGTATGTATGCAAGTTAAGGTGATATGATCCCCCAAATCACCTTAGGCCATGTAATTTCTAGAGGCAATTATGAACCTAGGAAGATTTTTATAGTCACTGTTATCATTTATTACTATGCAAGAATCCACTAAAATCAGCCAGGGGACAAGATGCACAAGTAGATTCTATGGGCCATTTGCTCAAGTTTCCAATTGTTTCCTGTCAGTACAATTCTGTTGATATTACCTATTTTTCCCAACAGTAAGGGGTGACAGCACCCACAGGACATTGTGAACATGAGAATCTCATCCAAGCCATTGTTCAGTGTTTGGGGTTTGGCTACATAGACATATTTGCCCACCCATGTGACTTTTTTCACTTTACCACACTTCCACACATTCTTTAACCATATGACTCTATATCTACAGTCATAAATGACATTGTAAGCATAGATTATCCACATAACCCATAGCCATAGTCTAGACAAAGGTATTTCTACCTGGTTAGCAATTCCTAAAGCTAAGAGATTATCTCCCAGAACTTCAACTGACTGAATGTTTTTTGGGAGATCTATTCATTCATTAGCATATACAGCTTTTGATATATAGACTGAGAGTTTGGACTTCATAATTTTCAGCAGATTGAAAAATGATCAGCCTTTTAAAAGATAGTTTCCTGACTCAACTACTCAATGAGGTGTCCAATTACTTGTATAGGATACCATTCAAATTTGCCCCATGTGTGAAGACTGAAACATGGGGTGCTTTCAGCTGAGATTTAGTAGTAATTTAGCCTTTTCTTCTAGTGGAACTTCAGCAAAAGGGGAATGAATGAATCTCATTCTACCTTACATCATTTTTAATTTGGGTTTATGCTCCTGTTCTCTAGAGCTTGAGAATTTGGCAAGAGTCAAAAAAAGTATTTTTTGAAGCCTTTCAAATGAATGATTTTTGTCATTCTTCCATGTAATTACCAAAAACTACTCTGACCTTTTAATCTCTAGTGTTTTTCTCAGGGAAAGTACAGTAGGAAATAATTCATTTAAAAACCTGTGAGAGTAATATAGGTAGAAGGTTATGGTGATTTGCAGTGGGCTGTCACTGTAGAAATCTTTAAGATTGCTCATATTTGAAGTATGTGTTATTTTTTTTATTTTTATTTATTTATTTTTTAAGTATGTGTTATTTTGAGGTTAGACACAACAGGATGATGCTTGTCCATTGAGTCTAAAATGCGGTTTTGTAAACATTTGGTTTTTAGTTGAATGAGGTAGGTGAAAAAGTATTGAAGTTTAATTTTAATTTTTATAGGTTTTCACCATCTTTTAAATAAAATTAATAAAAATTTAAATAATTAGTGGAATCAATTAAACATTAAGTTAAAGATTTTGGGGAACCAGCAGTTAACGTAATGGCTATGTCACTGGACTCCCACGTAGTTGACCGCGGTTTGTGTCATCGACCCGGTGACTTAGAACTCACGCCAGGCACGTGTGCATGCGTGCCCAAGATCCCGAGAGGAGAATGGAGAAGGGATTGCGGCGTGACCATTCCCCCTGAGGGGTGATTTCTCGCTTTCTATCTCTCTGTCTCTGCCTGTCTGGCGAGCGCACGCGCCCTATAGAGAAAACCTCTCAAAAAAAAAAAAAAAAAGATTTTGGAGCACAGGAAGTGTTTTTCTTTCCTCGTTTTTCTATTGGGATACTGATTCTTATTCAGAAAATAAATTTTTGTGCTGTGACTTGATGTTTTACTTTTGAATTTGCTCTGTATTTTTATTTTTGTCATAAGAAGTTGTTTTGATAGAGAGATGTGTAGTTACATACATATTTCTTCAATGAGGAACACTAGAGAAACAAAATAGATAGGCATTTCAGTGGAGTTTTCATACTGCACTTTAGCCAATCAAGGTCATAGGCATGCAGATTCTTAGTGTGTTCAGGGGGACATTGGGAAGTGAACCCAAGATCTTTCCATGCGGCCTGAGCATCACAAGTGTGTTACTGCTTCAACCCTGTAGGTGTTTTTTTTTTTTTTTTTTTTTTTGTAGATAGATGTGTTTGAATTTTTTGATTTTACAAACATGGTTTCAGAAGTTTGAATTTTGTATACTGATCTTTTCTATATTTCTGGTTTAAATTTTTATTTTATATTTAATTGTACACCTTTGTGAGATACAAAATGATTTCTCAAAGCATTCAGGCAGTGTGTAATAATCAAATCTGTGATAGTACCATATTCATCAGACAACATTACTTTATGTGTGTACCTTCGATTTTTATTCAACTAGTTTTGTGTGTGTGTGTGTATATATACATATATATATATATATACACACACACACATACATACATACATATAAATACATATGCACACACACACACACACACACCTAAGATTGTCAACATCTGGAGAAGAAGGTTCCACATGGCACCAGCGATCTATATTTTTCAGGGAATAAAGATTTTCTACTGATAATTCAGCCTCCAACAAACGAGCTAGCGGCAGAAGAAGCCGGGCCTTCAGAAGAAGGTTCCACATGGCGCCAGCAAACTAGATTTTACAAGGAATGAAGATTTTCTACTGATAATTCAGCCTCCAACAAATGAGCTAGCGGTAGGATCACCGCCCGGCACCCCCAGCCTTCTATCTCTCTTTCTGTGTCTCAGTTCCTGTCTCTCCATGCTTCTGTCTTCCTTTTTTTTTTTTTTTTTTTGTAATTTTTCCTTTTTACACTTTTTTTAAAAGGCACAGTTTTTCTTTGGCTCTTGGCTCCACCTCTTGTTAATTATCACTCTGGTCCTCCCATCCAGGCAGAAGAAGCCGGGACTTCAGAAGAAGGTTCCACATGGTTCCAGTGAACAAGATTTTTCTATTTCGTGATTTTTTTTTTTTTTAATAAAAAGAACAGTAATTACAATTTTTTAAAAATTTTTTGTCTTTTTTTTCTCTTTTTGTTGTTGTTCTCTCTCCCTTTTACATTTTCCTTTTTCTTGTCTCTCCACCCTCCAATATCCATTCAGTGTGTTCTTAGACGGATCTAAGAGCACTGTAGCTAAACATCCAAATACTAATAGGGTTAAAATATTCCCCAATATCTACTGAATCTGCTGCACCAGTGATCACAACAGAACGGCAAAGAGATTCTAGATCACCTCTGTCTGCTTGCTCCTGAACATTTAGACTGAACTTCAAGAATTTGAAAGAAACACACACCATCCATCAGATGACAAGAAATCACCACCGGATCATGAGAAATATGGGAAAACAAGAAAATACCTCTCCTCCCAGGGAAAAGAGTAACTCTTCTTCATCCACAAGCAGTTCGGTGAAAATCATGGAAATGTATGATAAGGAATTTAGAGCATTCATAATGTCTAAGCTAACAGAGATGGAAGAGAAGAGAGATCATGAACTGCTAAAGAGAAAAGAGAAAGAAGTTGACGAGTTCCAGCAGATGAGGAAATTCTTGCAAGATCTAAAAGAGGAATTACACACTTTACAAAAGACTCAAACGGAACTGCTAGAGATGAAGTCTATAATACAAGAAGTCAAAATCTCCCTTGAAAGTATTAAAAGCAGACTAGATCACTCAGAAAATAGAATCTCGGATGTAGAAGAGAAAATGGCTGGCCTAGAAAAATCCACCATGAAGACTGAGAAAATGACCCAAAAATTTGAGAATGATATGTGAGAAGTACTGGATACCATCAAACGTCCAAATATCCAGATGATTGGCATTCTGGAAGGTGAAGAGTCCCATAAGGGCATTGATAATCTATTCCATGAAATCCTGCAAGAAAACTTTCCAAACCTAGAGAGGCATTCGAAGATCCACTCCCAGGAAATACAAAGGACCCCAAATAGAATCAACCCAAGAAGATCTTCTCCAAGACACATTATAGCCAGGTTGACCAAAACCATAGACAAAGAGAAGATACTAAGATTGGCAAGAGAAAAACATCAAGTTACCTACAAAGGACATCCCATCAGGCTAACAGCAGATCTCTCATCGGAAACAATGCAAGCGAGGAGAGAATGGGAAAATATATTCAAAGTGTTACGAGAGAAGCAATTTCAGCCAACAATACTGTATCCGGCAAGATTATCTTTCAGGTGGGAAGAAAAGACAAGAACATTCTCAGATAAACAAAACCTGAAAGATTTACCAGCACCAGACCAGATCTCCAAGAAGTTCTCAAGGGTGTGCTGTATCAGGAAAATTAAACACAGACACACAGAAATAAGAGTCCAAAGACTAAGAAAGCGGCCAACTTAATCATAGGGTCAAGTCTGTAGTTGAATATTATATACCAGAATTAATCAGGAAAATTGAACCAGAACAGAAGATAAAAGTACACGAGACTGATAGGTTCATGTACCTACCATTTGAACAGAATCCTAACCTGTTTCCTGACTTTAAGCAAAGTTCCTTGGCATTTCTTTGACTTAAGTTAAAACTGGTTTTCTTAGTAGTAATGAGTGAATTCACCATTGAAAGTAGTTAGATTATGTAGGAAATTGTGTGATCAATGCAATGTGGGTGGGAAGGGAATGAAGGACAATTGTGGACACTGGAGGTGGTGTGAGAGGAGGGTGGGAAGGGACAGAGGGTCAGAAAGAGGGGTGGAAATGTTTCTAGGAACTAGAAATGGAAAATTTTTTGTAATGTGCATGATTGAGTTACTATGCAGTGTGTACTGGATGGGAGATTGCATTTTGTGTGCTATGACGATGCTTAGGGAAGGAATGTAAATTGAGTTACAAAAAAAAAAAGTTTCAGGAAAAGAAAATATATCTATTCAGTGACTGCAGTAGGATATGTAGCCCCAGCTAGGTGCTACTTTATAGGATGCGTAAAGTTAGACTTGTGTTCATGGAAATGTGTATGTCACCTGTGTTTGCTATGAGGGTTTTGGATTGATTAGGGTCTTTGATGATTCAATAAAATGTAGGGGGAAAACAGTATAGAAAGCAAACATAGATACCAGAGACAGTGTGGGAGGAGAATGGGAGATGGCAGAGGGTAAGAGATAGGGAATCAAGGATGGGGGGAAAAAGCTAAACATACAGAAAACAAGAAATGGAAGATCATCTGCTGACAACAACATGTTTGTTGATTTGCTTGATTGCGACAGTATACAGTGTACTCTGGATGGAAAATCTCATTTTGTATGCTGTAATGATGTACAGTGAATGAATGCAAATAAATAAATAAATTAAAGTAAAAAAAAAAGATTGTCAACATCTGTTTCTATCTCTTCTGGAATATTATGCCATAACTCATTTGTTTGTATAAATACATTTTTATTCATTTAAATGCTTTCTTTTGAATATATCCCATCTCCTCACTCCCATATCATCTTTGGTATCTACAGTTAGTTGCCCTCTCTAATTCTATATCTGTAAATATTTTAGTTTACGCCATAGAGCGCATGCATTCACTGGAGACATACATTGTCTTTTATTGTTTGGCTTATTTAATTTACCATGCAATCTTCTTCATTTATTTACTTCACACTGAATGACAGGATCTCTTTGTTCTTTATGGATGAGTAGTATTCCATTGTGTATATGTGCCACCTTTTTTTAATATGTTTTTAAGTTTTTTACATAAGGTGTCTGTTACAAAAATTGTCTACCTAGCTAAGTCACACAGGTTACTTGTTGCAAACAGTTTACCCAGCTAAATCACAAAGCCATAAACTCATTACAGTATGCAAAATGAATTTTCCAGCATGAATATACTATATATTAGTTCAGTTAAAGATATTGCCATACACATTATCAACAACAAATAATTTTCCATTTTTGTGTCTCTCAAATGTTTTGCTTTTTTCTTTTCCCTCTTGATTCCCTCCTTTCCCTCCACCATCTCCCCCGACACTGTCTCTAGTATCCACAATATCTCTTGTTTTGATATCTTCTAATATTTTAGTTTCTGCCATATAGTACAGATATTTAGTCTATATTGAGTGGGGAAAAAATGCCTCTCTTTCATATTCTGTTTTGTTTTTCTTAGCAGTAAATCTTTCATATTTAGCCACTTTTTATCAACTGCCAAGGTCCCCTTGTTTTTTTTTTTTTGTTGTTTTTTTTTTTGTTTTTTTAATGATTGAGTAGTATTTGATAATATATATGTGCCACCCTTTTTCAGTCTATTCCTGTGTTTGTGGATGTTTGGATGCTTTCCATATCTTAGCAGTTGTGAATAATGCCACAGTAAACATGGATGTGCAAGTACTTTTCTGATTGAATGTATTCTAAACTTTGGGTAGGTACTCAGGACTGGAAGTGTTGGAACATATTGTAGTTCTATTTGTATGTTTTTGAGGATCCTCCATATTGTTGTTCATAGTAGCTGAACTAATTTACATTCCCACCAACAGTGTAGAGAGTTTCCTTTTCACCACAACCTCACCAGCACTTGTCATTGTTTATTTTCTTAATCTTAGCCATTCTGACTAGGGATAGGTGGTATCTCACTGTGGTTTTGATTTGCAAGTTCCTTGTGATAAGAGAGGTTGAGCATTTTTCTTATTTTTTTTTTTTAACTGTTTTCATGTTTTCTTTAGAGAGGTTGAGCTCATTTGGCCATCTTTTAATTGGGCCAATCTTTTTTTTTTTCTTTCTTTTTTTTTTTTTTTTTTCAGGTGCACTAGTAGAGTACCCTGTATATTCTAGTTATTAGACCCCTATCTGAGGCATACTTTGCAAATATATTTCTCCACTTCAAGGGTTGTCAGTTCACTCTAATTCTTTCTTTTGCTGTGCAGATGCTTTTGAAATGACATGTTTGCACTAGTTTATTTTTAGGGTTATTGCCTGTGTTTTGGGGGTCTTATTGAATAAGTCCTTGCCTACGCCAATGTCTTCATGAGTTTCCCCTGCATTATTCACCAGTAGTTTTATATTTTGAGGTCTTGAGTTTAAATCTTTGACTATTTCAATTTAATTTTCATTTATGGTGAGATATACAGGTCCAGGTTTATCTTTCTGCAGTATGAAGCCCAGTTTTTCCAGCCCCATTTGCTAAAGAGGTTTTCTCTTCTCTATTAGATTGACTAGTGCCCTTTGTTAGAAAACAGTTGGCTATATGTTTGGGGATTTATTTATGAGGTTTATATTGGTTCCAATTGTCTACGTTTGTTTTTATGCCAATACCATGCTGTTTTGATGATCAGAGCTTCGTAATGTATTTTGAGGTCAGGTAGTTTATTTCTGGGGTCTCTATTCTGTTCTTAGTCCACCTGTTTCTGTGCCAATACCATGCTGTTTTGATTATTACAGCTTTATCATATATTTTGGAATCAGGTAGTGAGATGTCTCCTACTCCACTCTTCTTGAACAGAATTGCTTTGACGATACTATGTCTTTAATGATTCTAGACAAATTGTATGCTTTTTTTAAAGAAAAATCTCTGTAGAATATCTCTGGTAATTTCATAAGAGTTGCATTAAATTTGTAGATTAATTTGGGTAGGATTGACATTTTGATTATATCAATTCTTCCAATCCTGGAACATGGGATTCTTTTTTTCCACTCTTTATGTCAATTTCAAATTAATTTTTAAGTTTTTCATAGTTTTCCTTGTAGAGGTCTTTGACTTCTTTGGTTAGGTTTATTCCTAGGTATCTTATGCTTTTTGCAGCTCTTGTAAGTGAGATAACTTTTTCAAGTCTACCCCAGTCTGCTCCTTTTCATGTACAGAAGTGCTACAGACTTTTGCATGTTGATTTTGTATCCGGCCAGTTCACTGTGTTCATTTATTATTTCTAGAAGTTTTTTTTTTTTTTTTCCTTTCCCTGTGTATGTGGATTGTTTTAGATTTTCTATGTATTTAATCATGTCATATGCAATTAGAGATACTTTACCTTCTTTCCTTATTTCAGTGCCTTTTGTTGTAGTTATTTGTCTGATTTTTATTGGCTTGGACTTCCAGTAATACAAGAAAAAGGAGTGGAGAAAGTGGGCAGCTTTGTTTTGTTCCAGGTTTTAGGTGGAAAGCTTAATCCTTTTCCCCATTCTGTGTGATGTTAGCTATCAGTTTTCCATATATGGCTTTTATTGTGTTGGGAAATGTTACTTCTATGCTGATTTTGCTGAGATTATTAATCCTGAAGGGATGTTGTGTTTGATCAAATGCTTTTTCTGCATTGATTGATATTATCATATGTTCTTATCCATTTTCCCATTAATATGGTGTATTACATTTATAATTTTGTGTATATGAACCATCCTTGAATTCTCGGAATAAAGCCTACATGGATGTGGTGTGGTGTATAATATTTTTAATGTGTCATTACATATAATTTCTTAGTACCTTGTTGAGAAGGTTTACATTTATATTTATCAGATATTTGTCTGTAATTTTTCTTTTTTGTTACATCTTTATCTCTTGGAAATGAGGTTGATGGAGGTTTTTTAAAATTAATTTGGGAAGATTTCTTCCTTTTGGATCTTTAGAAATTATTTGAGTAGAATGGAAGTTATCTCTTCTTTCAAAGTTTTGTACAATGCAGAAGTGAAACCATTGGGACCTGCACTTTTCTTTGTTGGGAGATGATTTATTACTGATTAAATAAATTTTTTGCTAGTAATCCCTATTTGAAACATACCCACGCATATTTACGGTGAGAGACAGTCCATGTTATCACCTATCTTTTGCAGTGTTTCAGCACTACACTTAGCTCCACTCTAAGCACTGGTATATGATTTTATAATTCTATCTTCTTAAATGTATGCTGTTATGATGTCTTTTCTTATTTCATTTAGTTGTATACATTCCTGATCATCAGACTATTTATTTTCCTTACAAAAATATATCATCAAAATAAAGAGATATTTGAGGTTGCTTCAGTGTTCAAGTTTGCTTGTTTTTCTTTTTCTACAGCTTTCCTTCAGTTGTCCTAAATATTCCCAACATGATTCTTGTAATATTTTTCTGCAATTCACTGTGCTGCATCTGTATGTCTTCACAAAACACTGGCACTCATGAGGGCCAAGTATAGAGTAAGGTTATTTTGTGTATAGTTTGATGTCGTTAATGCTTTTTTTTTAGTGTTAAGGCATTGCTTCTCTCAGGTAAGGCTGTAAAGAAGACATGGTCATGCTAACAACTATAGGGAAAACAGAAAATTGTTAACAAAAGGCTATTACACTTTCCTTGGGATGAATTTTACCTGCCAAGGACATTACACTGAGGTATTATTAGCTCTGTGGACTAACATTTAATATTAGTACAACGCTGCTTTGTCACATCTTCAACCTGACAAAATCCTATTTAGCCATGAAACTGTTCCCAAAAGACAGACTAGTTTCATGAATGTCAGATGTGGTTTTAGAGAACTTATAGGACTTTCTTGCTGGGGAATACCTTGGCATTTCACACTTTTCATAGCAGATTAAGATTAGATCAGTTTTTTTTTTTTTTCCCTTTGGAGAGGTTTTTGCTATAGGGCATGTGCAGTCACCAGAGAGAGAGAGACAGCGAGAAATCACCCCCCCAGGGGGCATGGCCACACCACAATCCCTTCTCTTCCATTCTCCTCTTGGTATCTTGGGCATGCAAGCACACGCGCCTGGCGTGAGTTTAAGCCGCTGGGTCTGGTATTCGAACTGTGGTCAACTCCATGGGAGTCCAGCATCGTAGCCATTACACCAAGTGCTGGTCGCAAGACTGGATAATTCTAAAAGGTAGCAGCAGTACAATTACAGTCTACTTATCATCTTCTGTGTCTTTAGTTTGGTATTTTAACAGTGTATCTTTGAAATTTGTATTTTCGTGGCACACAACCTACAAATCCAATATCGTCATAAACGTTAGCAATAGCATTGTGATTAAAGTGTGATCCTCGGTCTTGAAAAAGATTAGTGTTTTTGTTTAAGCAGTCAGTGTCAATCTTGAGTTGTCTATTAGAACTTCTCAACTACTGCATTTTTTCTAGTGAAGGTATTTGGCATATGGAATTCAATCTTTTTAGGTACCTTTATGTTAGATTAATTTCTGTTTTATTGATCTTAGGTTTTAGTTTATGCAGCTTTTTCTTTTGAATCTCGGGTTCTCTTTCAAGCGGTTCCATTCTGGATTTCTGGTGTACCAATAGAGCTGTGTTAGGCAGCGTCATCAGTTTCCATACTCAGTTCCCATGCTTCACTTATTCTAGCCACATGTCATAAGGTTGGGCCCTTGACATGCTAGATATTCTGTCATATAATGATCAGGATAGTTTCAAAGACTGATAAGTTCAAAGGTAGGGGATAGCAACCCTGGTGAAACTGCAGGTGGTTTAGTGGGAAAAATGGTAATTTTGAAAGTGTTCAGTATCCTCTTCTGCATCTTCCTACTTCCTTCTGCCCTCCTATCACATTGTTTTAATGTGGTCCTTAGTTATTCAACACTTATGTTGATTCCTTGTCTTAAGTACTGTGGCTCCTACAAAACAAGGATGTGGAAATGCCTCTCTAATATCTTGTTTTTTGAGTTATTACAGCTTCACCAGGGTTGCTCCGTATTTTACTCCAGAGTGGTTGTGCTCATTTACATTCTCACCAACAGTGTAGGTGAGTTCCCTTTTCTCCACCGCCTCAGCAGTACTTATCATTATTTATTTATATATTTAAAAAATGTTAGCCATTCTGACTCAGTTTAAGTGGAATCTCATTTTGTTTTTTATTTTCATTTATCTTATGTTAAACATTGAGCATGTTTTTATATACTTTTTGATTATTCATGTATCTTCCTTGTAGAATTGTCTGTTCAGCTCTTTTCCTCATCTTTTAATTGGATTGATGGTTGTTTGGAGGGCTCCCTTTTAACCACAAACACCCCAGTACTTGTTCTTTGTATTTTAGATCATAGGCATTCTGACTGGAGTTATGTATACTTCAGTGTGCTTTGGATTTGCATTTTCCTTATTATCAATGATGTTAATATTTCTTCATATGCTTTGTGTCCATTCACATGTCTTCAAGAGTTGTCTGGTCAGACCAGCTGCCCATCGTAAAGTTGTATCATTAGTATTTTTGTGAGTGCGCTGCTTTAGTTCTCTGTATATTCTGGTTTCAATGCTGTATCAGAGGTATTTTTATAAATAATTTCTATTTTGTTCAATTGTAATTAAACATTAAACTTTTTTATGTTCTGTTGGATTTCATTTGCAAGTCTTTTACTAAGGATTTTTGCATCTATATTTATCAGGGTTATTGGTTTGTAGTTTATATTTTGTCATATCTTTCCTTTTGGTACCAAGGTGACAGTGGTTTCAAAAGATAAATTTTGGAGATTTCCTTCTCATTGGACATTTATTAATAGTTTGATGAGAATTCGTGTTAATTCTCCTTTATAAGTTTTGTAGAAGTCCAGCTAGATGACGCCTTGGTTAAGGCCACTGTATACTACATGGCCAACCTGGCAGTTTGAGACCTGGACCCAGTGGCTTTGAAGACACACTGGTAAGTGTACATGTCCAAACTCCTTAGAGGAGAATGGAGCAGAAGAGAAGAATAATTTCTCACAGTCTCCTCCTTCTCTCTTTTTCTGCCCTTCATCGCCATGTTGTTCAAGAACAGACACTGTATAGACTAAATAAATAAATAAATAAATAAGTAAAAGGAAAAAATAAAAAAGAAGACTGAGAATGGGAAAAAGCTTTTGAAGAATTTAGAAATAAAACCATCAGTACCCGGGCT
This sequence comes from Tupaia tana, assembly GCA_026018925.1. Classification (NCBI taxonomy): domain Eukaryota; kingdom Metazoa; phylum Chordata; class Mammalia; order Scandentia; family Tupaiidae; genus Tupaia; species Tupaia tana. Next base: position 2,748,228 of record JAKSZU010000025.1, on the reverse strand, counting down.
TTTCTTTGTCGGGAGACTGTTACTGAATTTTATTGCCTTTTTTTGTATAGTTAGGCTTTCCACTTGATGTTATGAACCAGGTATTTTTTTTTTTCCTTTAGCATGCATGTGCATGCTGGAGAGACAGAGAGACAGAAAGTGATAAATAACAGCCCAGGGGTTATGACCACTCCACAATCCCTTCTCCTTTATAGTTGGGATTTTGGACACACATGCACTCACCTCTGCTGTGAGTTTCAAGGACTTGAACCATGATCGGCCATTTGCGGGTCCTGTGACATAAATACTTGCTATCTGCTGGTTCTGATCCAGGTATATTTTATGTCTAGAGATTAGTTAATTTCCTCTAGGTTTTTCAGTTTGGTGGTGTATAGTCACTCAAAGCACCTATAATTATCTGTGTATTTCTGCACCGTCCATGGTAATATCACATTTTTCACGCCTTATTTTCTGGGTGTTTTATTTTGCTTTCCTACTTAATAGTTTGGTTTATTTTCTCAAAACCCCAGGCTTTTGTTAAAATTTTGTATGGTCTTTGCTATAGGGTGTGTGCACTTTCTGGGAAGAGATGGGGTGGGGTGGAAAGTGAGAAATCACCCCTCCTGGGTAGTAGCCCTTCCTCTTTATTTTCCTCTTGGGATTTGGGGCATGCACACATGCACTCAGTGATGCCAGTTCCAGGAGTCAAATAGTACAGTCAGTCATGTAGGATCAGCTGCCTTAACCATCATGCCGCTGGCCTTCCCTCAGTTGTTCTTTTAGTCTCTGTTTTATTTATGCCTGTTCTAATTATTTTGGGGGGAGGTTTTTCGCTATAGGGCACCTGGGCTCACCAGAAAGACAGAGAGAGACAGAAAGCAAGAAATCACCCCCCCCCCCAGGGGAGATGGCAACACCACAATCCCTTCTCCTCCATTCTCTTGGGATCTTGGGCATGTACACACACATGCCCAGTGTGAGTTTAAGCCACGGGGTCCGGGACTCAAACCACGTTCAAATACATGGGAGTTCAGCAACATAGCCGTTACACTAACTGCTGGTCCCATGCCTGTTCTAATTTTTATTATTCTGTATCTTCTACTATTAATACTTTTGGGATATCTTGTTCCCACTTTTTCAGTTTTCTGGGATAAGTCATTAGGTTATTTATCATCTTTTTTTTAAATGTGTGTATGTGAATACTAATTGCTGTAGACTTGTCTCTTAGGAGTGCTTCTGATGTGTTTGAAAGCATCTAAAGAGTTGTGATTAAATTATTACTTGTTTCAAGAAATTTCCATATTATTCTTAATTTATTCAGTAATTTTGAAGCTACTCAGGGTAAATTATGTAATTTTCATGTATTTGTGAATTTTTGAAAGTACTTTCTGTTGGAGTTTAATTTTATCATATATGGTAACAAATAAGTTGATATATATAATTTCTATTTTCTTTTTAGTTTTAAAGATTTATTTTGTTTTCTATTATATGGTCAGTCTTCAGAAATATTCTATGTGTGGCTGAGAAAAAATGTGTATTGTGTTTTTGGAAAAATCTTCTGTAAATGTTGGTTAGTTTATTTGGATTATTGGATCATTTATGTTATGTGTCTTTTTTTTCTTTTTGTCTAAATGATCTGTCCAGAGGTGACAGTACAGTGTTGAAGTCCACATAAATTAGCACATCACAATCAGTCTTTCTGTTCATATCTAGCAGTCTTTCTTTCTGATGTTGAATGCATAAAGTTATATGATTTTTATATCTTCTTGGTGAATTAATCTTTTTAGTACACTATGGCCTCTGACCCTTTTTACACTTTTTTTTTTTAAAAAGTTGTTACAATAAGGTGCATGCATTCTCACCAGAAGGAGAGAGAAGAAAAGTGAATAATCACTCCCCAGAAGGGATGGCTACCCTGCAATCCCTTCTCCATTCTCCTCTCAGCATGTTTGGTAGGCATGCTCATGAACTTGATATGATTTTCAAGCCTCCAAGTCTGGGACTAAAACTGCACAATCAGAAATTTTGGACTCATCTGCCTTAAGTTACATGTACAAGCTTGTGTAGACTTCCTCTCTCAGATGTATATAAATTATTAAATTTTATTTATTATGATTATTTAACTGACTATATGGCACATGTATTCACTGAGCATTGGGGGATGGGTTCCAGAAAGAAAGCCACCAGATCCTGTTCCAGAATTCAAACCATGGTCAGATATGTAATATTCCAGCACCTTAACCTGCCTGCTAGCTCCCCTGCCCTCATATTTTTTTAATGTCTCTCTTTAATTTCAGTTGACTAGTACCTTACATATAGTGTTAGTTATTGTGGTAGAATATCTTTATCCTTCAGTGTTTCTCTCTTAACTGTGATACTGCCTTTCACACCGAGATATAAACAATATCCTGAATCTTTTTTTATTGAAGGCATTTCTTATAAATCAATATTTTTAAATATACCCTCTGTGGATGGAACACATAATTTCTTCTGTTAGAGCTGTGACTATTATAAAATATATTAGCACTAAGTCATTTTTAAAAATTTCTAAAATGGTAAAACTTTAGACCAGCCTATGGAATAAAGGTTATGGGAACAGGATCCCACATGCCAATTGCATGGTTTGATTCCTGAACCCAGTATCTTGAGAATCACAATAGGCACATGTACTTGTACAACCTAAATTCTGAAAGAAGGGAGAAATGGAGAAACGTGAATTGTGTCATGAACATTCCTCCTTGGGGTGATTTTTCACTTTCCATCTGCATCCCCCAGAAGCACATGAACCCTTACAAATTATTTAACAAATTTTTTCTTGTTTTAAATTGTCTGTTTCTCTTTCTCATCAGTATTTTTTATCTTTAATTTTATTTGAATTTCTTTTATACATTGACTCACATACATCACTTAGCTTATAAAGTGAATGTTCCAACAGGAATACATTTCTCACCAGTCCAGTTGAGATTTTGTACTTTTTTTCCTAATCTTGAATTCTCTTAAACCTCCAAGTTTACCCCAGGTCCAATTTCATTGATTAGAATAGCTTCAGCTATCACCTGAATTTCTGCTACTTCCTAAATATTTGGCTGCTGAAACTTCAAAGGTGATGTACACAAGATTCATCTCTGGACTGCTGAATTTTTTCCCAATTTTAATTTTTAATTCCCATTTGTATATGCCTGCTTAAACAGAAACATTCAGTGAAATTTCTGTTTTGATTCAGTGACAAAAAAATTAGTACCAATTGTTTCTTCTCCCCTCCCCACTTTTTTTTGGATAAATTTTCTATTCCATATTCTTATTTCTCAATGGTCTGATAGAGGTGGTCATGTCACTACTTGGTTTTAACCCTATTATATCTTGGTTTTGACTCTATTGTATTTTTCAGAGTATCCTTAGTCTGAAATCTGTGGATGGCAATTAAACTGCAAATCTGGTTTTATAATGTATCACTTCTTTTGGCTTTATATTATTTATACTCTGTTTAGGCAAATGATAAAGTGATATTCATCGTTATTTGGACTCTTTCAATATTTTTGAATACACAACTACAGTATAAAGATGCCTATAAATATACTTCAACTTATGAGTAATTAACAGTATACACATAAAATATTTTATTGTAATTAGGTTATGTATTTAAATACAAAATCACTGTGTAATCAGTTTCTTGAACACCTTTACTGCCCTTGTCTTTGATCACAGACCAGGAATACTTACCTAGATATAGTGTTTCTACTTCCATTAATATTAGGAATATACTTTGTGCTTTCATAGGAAGACGTCTATAGTTCCATTTTCATTAGAACTTTTACATATGTGTTAACATCATTGACTTCAAGTAAAAATTGACACTACAGAAAAAAAAAAAAAAACCTTTCTGTTTTTTTTTAGACTGGTTCCAATAAACTTGTGTCTAACTTAATTAATCTAATATATTTCTCTGGATATATATTTATACTTATGTGTTTGTATGAGCTAATAAACACCTTGAAATAGCAGAATATTTATTACGCTTTCATCCCTTGCAGCAAAAACATTTGGAGATCTCTGAGGAAATACTTGTAATAAATTTAGCAATGAATAAGTTAGCATAGAGATAGGATGTTTGTAATTTATTTTTTCTATCTTTACAAATAGTTCAGAAATATACAGAGGAACAAGAATATACAAACATACAGAGAAAGTAAATTCCCTATGTTATGCTCTATTTCTCAGGGCTAATGTGGGGAAATGTATTTTTACAGGGGTTCATATCATTTGAGGATGTTGCTATGGACTTTACTTGGGAGGAGTGGCAGGACCTGGAAGATGCTCAGAAGTTTCTATACAAGGATGTGATGCTGGAGACCTACAGCAACCTGATGTTTTTGGGTTAGTGGATCTCCCATGAAGCTCTCTGAAGTAATTACTGTCTCCTTTCATAGTAATTGTACAAGGGTTTTATAATGTTTAATGCTGTTTAGGAGTGAGATTTCACTCTGTGGTTAATGTTAGTGACACTCCTCTTTAAAAAAATGCGCAAATCAGCCCCTTCATTGCAGAGCTGATAAAGCTGAACCGTTGTTACTCTTCAAGTAGATTACATGAATAGTTTGGCAAAATTCCACACTGCTTTTTTATTAACAGGACAATGCATTGCCAAACCTGCAGTGATCTTCAAGTTAGAGCAAGGAGGAGATCCATGGACATTAGAACTTCCCAGCTTGAGCCTCCCAGGTTAGTCAGTGCATAGTTTTCAGGGACTAGTGGAATATATAAATTTTTTAAAGAATTTATATTTCATTGAGGTGGGAAAACAAAATGTTAGTACTGGTGAGGTTAGAAAAATGTAGAAATGCTTTCCTGGGATAAGAGTGTGAAAAAATGGGTATATATTTTTTAAAGTGTCCTACGGGATGACATATTTAGGGTAATTAGTATGTACTTTTATTGGCTACTAGTCCTTCCTAAGTAACATTTCTTCTTAAGTGACAAGAGTTCTTTTGACTTCTGCAAGTAGATTATCTAGAAAACTGTTGACATTAGCAAGGAAACAGTACACAATACACACTGTTATAAGAAAGAAAGAAAGAAAAGAGAAAAAGGACAGAGATAACAAATGACACATGGAAATCTTTCAGTGTAAAATTATAGGAAGATGGGAGGTAGATATTTTGAATATTGGTAAAGGTATTAAAGAAAAGGGAAGCATAAAGGAACAAAATAAATCTGCTCAGCTTTCAAAAATAATGTAAATTGCTATAGTAACATATTAAGGAGAAAGAACCATATTTCTTGTTAAAGATGAGTTTTAAACACAGAGTGGAAGATTCCTATTCATAAAAGTAAGAGAAATTCTTATTGTAGAATTAAAATCTAGCTTTTCATCAGTGAGTGCACACAAGGGAAACACCCTATAAATATAAAAATCATAAAAAATCCTTTTTTCAGAGGTCAAAAATTATGGTAACCAGAGAAATTACAGAGAAGTAAAACCTTATGATGTGTAGAAATTACTAAAGCTTTCAATTATCGTTATACATGAGATAACTCTTACTGGAGAGAAAATTTGTAGATAAAACAATATAGAAATTTATTGTGTCTGAACACACCCCTTACTGACCATTTGAAAACTTATACAGGAGAGAAGCTCTATAAGTTTAAATGATGTAAGAAAACATTTTCCCTGAATTCAGACCTCACTGTACATCAGAGGAGTCACATAGGAGAAAAATTCTATGAAAATAAAATATGTAGAAAAGTGTTTTACAAGAAGTCATACTTCACTATGCATCAGACAACTCACACTGGAGAGAAACCCTATGAATGTGAGGAATGTGGAAAGTCTTTCAGTCCCAAGTCAGTCTTGAGTAGAGATGGGAAAACTCATACAGGAAAGAAATCCTATGAATGTGAATATCTGAAAATGTGCTCCCTGAAGTCACATTTCACTGAGAATCAGAGAATTCACACAGGAGAGAAACGCTTTGAATGTGAATAGTGTGGGAAACCATTCTCCAGTAAAGGGTACCTCACTGTACATAAGAGAACTCACACAGGAGAGAAGCCCTATGAATGTGAACAATGTAGGAAAATGTTCTCCTGCAAGTCAGATCTCACTAAGCATTGGAGAATGCACAGAGGAGAACAACCCTATGAATGTGAACAATGTAATAAAATGTTCTCCTGGAAGTCACATCTCACTAAGCATCAGAGAATGCACACAGGAGAAAAACCCTTTGAATCTGAACAATGTAGGAAAACATTCTCCACCAAGGAGTACCTCATTGTACATAAGAGAATTCACACAGGAGAGAAGCCCTATGAATGTGAACAATGTGGGAAAATGTTCTCCCAGAAGTCACATCTCACTAGGCAGTGGAAAATGCACATAGGAGGAAAACCCTTTGAATGCGAACAGTGTAATAAAATGTTCTCCCAGAAGTCAAATCTCGCTAGGCATCAGACAATGCACACAGGAGAAAAACCCTCTGAATGCGAGCAAAGTGGGAAAACATTCTCCAGCAAGGATTACCTCACTGTACATAAGAGAATTCACACAGGAGAGAAGCCCTATGAATGTGACCAATGTAGGAAAATGTTCTCCCGGAAGCTCACTGTGCATAGTAGAACTCATACAGGAGAGAAGCCCTATGAATATGAACAATGTAATAAAATGTTCTCCTGGAAGTCACAGGTCACTGTGCATAGTAGAACTCATACTGAAAAGAAGCCCTATGAATGTGAACAGTGTAATAAAATGTTCTCCCAGAAGTCAAATCTCACTAGGCATCAGACAATGCCCACAGGAGAAAAATGTTTTGAATGCAAATGATGTGGGAAAACATTCTCCAGCAAGGATTACCTCACTGTACATAAGAGAACTCGCACAGGAGAGAAGCCCTATGAATGTGAACAGTGTAGGAAAATGTTCTCCCAGAGGTCACATCTCACTAGGCATCAGAGAATGCACATAAGAGAAAAACCCTTTGAATGCAAACGATGTGGGAAAACATTCTCCAGCAAGGAGTACCTTGCTGTACATAAGAGAACTCACACAGGAGAGATGTAGGAAAATATTCTCCCAGAAGTCACAGCTCGCTGTGCATAGTAGAATTCATACAGGAGAGAAGCCCTATGAATGAAAAATGTAATAAAATGTTCTCCTCGAAGTCAGAGCTTACGGTGCATAGTAGAATTCATACAGGAGAGAAGCCCTATGAATGTGAACAATGTAGGAAAATGTTTTCCGGGAAGTCATATCTCACTAAGCATCAGAGAACTCACACAGGAGAGAAGCCTATGAATGTGAACATTGTAAGAAAATGTTTGCCTGGAAGTCTGCACTCACTGTATATCAGAGAACTCAACACAGGAGAGAAACCCTAGGATTATGAAAAATGTAATACAACTTTTTACCAAAAGTCACATCTTACTGTACATCTCAGTACTCATACTGGAAAGAAACAACATAGGCAACTTTTTACTACTGGAAGGCAGGGCTAATTGCACATCAGAGGACTCCCATAGAAGTGAAACCTTAGGAATGTGAAGAATATAGGATTCTTTCTCTTAAAAACTATATTTAGTAAGCATCTGAAAAGTCACACTGGAGAGAAACTTTATGAATGTAGGGAGTATAGAAAGTCATTTATAAGTCAGCCCTCAATGTACATCAAAGAATTCACAAATAAAAAAGCATGTGAATGTCAATGTACCAATAGAAAATTTTCCATCTAATATAAGTCAGTCCTTACAGTATATCAGAGAACACAGGAGTAAGTTCTATAAATGGGAATGGTTAAGAAAAATGTATTCAGAATAATCATTCCATGTTTTACATGAGAGTACTCACAAGGAAGAGAAACCCTGTATGTGTTGGAACTGTAATAAAACTTTCTTGAAGAAGCCCCAACTTACTGTGGATCAGACAACTCTCAGATCAAAAATCAAATGAATGTAAAAAATGAAGAAATCTTTTTATTAGAATTAAAAGGTTACCATACATCAGTAAACTCAAATAGGTCAAGATCCTCAGTAATGTAAGCTGTGCTGTAAGTCCTTGAAATATTCAGAAATATGAATTGATCTCTGAAGGTGACAACATTGAACTTTTTTCAAATTCAGCTTTGATTCAGCAAGTCACAGTAGTTAAAATTAAGGATATCATAAAATTCTGGGATGATATCTGTCTCCAAAAAGAGAACGTTTCAGAAGGCTGATGAATGAGATCTAAGAGTTTCCCAACTACAGAAGTAACATGCGTATTTTGGCAAGTATTTTTTTTTTTAAGTGTGATTTCTGCTATAGGGAATATGTGCTCTCTGAAAAGTCAGAGACAGAGGGACCAGCAGTTAGCGTAATGGCTATGTCGCTGGACTCCCACGTAGTCGACCGCGGTTCGAGTGTCGGACCCGGCGGCTTAAACTCACGCCGGGCGCGTGTGCGTGCGTGCCCAAGATCCCGAGAGGAGAATGGAGGAGAAGGGATTGCGGCGTGGCCATCCCCCCTGGGGGGTGATTTCCTGCTTTCTATCTCTCTGTCTCTCTCTGTCTGTCTGGCGAGCGCACACGCCCTATAGCAAAAACCTCTCCAAAAAAAAAAAAAAAAAAAAAAAGTCAGAGACAGAGTGATAGAAAGCATGAAACCACCCCGTGGGGGAATGACCACACCACAATCCCTTCTTTTCCATTGTCCTCTTGGGATCTTGGGCACACGTGTACACACACTGGCTTGTGTTTTAAGTCTGTGACTCTGGGACTTGAATTGCATTCAAATATATGGGAGGCCAGTGGCATAACTATTACAACATCTGATGGCCCTAGCAAAAGTTTATTTCTGTGTTCCATGTTTGATGTTTAAAGATGCAACAGAATATAACAAGTGATTTTGGCAAGAATATAGAAATTTTTCTAGATTTCACTTTGATGGCTGGCAAGACAACAGAAAAAGTGCTTCAAAGCATAGTGGAACCTGAAAGATTATAGGCCATATAAACTTTGAGAATGGTTATATGTACTAGAGACAATGTGGGAAGAGGACGGGAGAAAGGGGACAATGTATGAAAAGTAGTTATGGATGAAAATAGGCAGGCATTTTGAGGATATAGAAATGGATTATAGTATGTTGATAATAATGTGTTTTGTGTCTTCAACTGTTCTGGTGGGAAGTTTATTCATTTTGGATAAATTCATCTTATAAGCTAAGAGATGTTAAAGTGTATAAAATCAATTAAAATTAAAAATAAATAAAATGTACCACAAATACCTAACAAAACAAAACAAAACAAAAAATTCTAAGGCATTTCTTCACCTGAGAACTACTCATATGTACTGAGAGGATTCTGCAAGTGTACCTCTGGTGAAATGTCCAAGTTTACTTTGAGAATGGAACTGATCTAGGTTGGACAGGAGGCATGTGAAAGTTCTGGGTCTCTTGAGGCACAACATAGTCCTGGGTGGTTATAAAATTTCCAAGACCCTCTTTGGATGTTGATCACAACTTTTGTGGCCAGTGTTAGCCAACAGGTTCTGAGGCAGAACACCCACCAGTCCAGAAATGCAACCCAAGGTGAATTGGTATTGGGCTGGTTTTGGTTTTGGTTTGCCCAACATCATGACCCAGGTAGAACAGACCAAACTACCTAGAGTGGGGTCTAACTCATAACTCAGCTTAGAGCTTAAGGCATCTGATTTCTATATGGCTGACTACATGGTTGGTGTCCTGAATTGAGTTGTTTGAAAAACATGAGAAGTCGGGGTATGCCTACTTGTCCAATAATCCCAAGAGCTGAATGGAGGAGAAGGAATCATGGCATGACCTTCTCCCAGGAAATGAATTCTCTATTTCTCTCCCTCTTTGTTTTACTCTGGTAAGTGCACACACCCTATAGCAAAAAATAAAAATAAAAATAAAACATAAGAACCAATTCAAAAAAAAATTAAAAATTCTGACTGTATAAAAATCTTTAGTCTAACATGCTTTATTAACAAATCAGGGAAAGAGTAGATTGTGGAGCAGTTAAGTCATTCCCATTTGGCTGATTGTAGCTTGTGTCCTGAACTTGGTGGCTTCAAAATTGTGCTGGACACATGTAAATGTGGCCCCAGTTTTCCAAAAAGAAAATGGAGGAGAAAGGGATGCAGCAATGACATACCTTCTTGGGGGGTGAATTCTCACTTTTCCTTTCATGGTTTCTCTCTCTCTCAATGGTACAAACATTATGACAACAACCTTTCAAAAAAGAAAAGAAAAAACACTGTAAATGTTTAAATTAAGGTTGCAATTTAAGAAATTAACACCAGAATAATTACACAGAAAATCAAGAAACAATTAAAGACAATATATGACACTAATTTAATAACCAAAAACTGAGATATTTTAAAACTCAAAACCTACTTTTAGCAAATATTCTTTTAAAAACCAAGAATTTCCAATGGGAGAAGGAAAAATTATGAAGATCAATTAACTACAGAGAAAAATGTTTTTTACAAACTTGTAAAATGACTTGATGCTGCCAATAATTGAGAAGATTTGAATTAAATATTTAACTTTGAACTAAAACATATTTAACAATAATTTTTTCAGAGTTAACATAATAATGTATAAAATATAGAAAAAGCCACCTAAAAGTACCTGAAATGTGCCAAATGTTTGAAAAACTAGCAAGCCAGACACTGTTTAGTTTCTCTACTTCTTGAAAAAGAATTGTTTATTTAATATTATTTATAATTATCATCATTTTGTTTTTCATTTGCAATAGACATGTGTGCTCACCAGAGAGACAGAGAGGAGTGGGGAGAAGTTAAGAAATCAAGCCACCAGATTTTGGACTCGAACTGTGAGTTGACATGTATGAGTACATGGCCTTAAACACCATGCCACATCTGGTCCTGACAGGTGCTATTTAAATGTTCCAGAACATAGGAAAAAAATAAGTAATGCTTTATTCATGGTTTCTGGAACAAAATAGAAACAAGGTGACATGTGGGATATACCCAATACTAGAAGGGTTATGAAGGTGAATGTATGCATGGTGAATGTAACTCATAATTGAATACTGTTCAATCTAATACTTACTGCCAAAAGACTATGACACTAAAGTTTACATTACAGAAAATGTGAACTATTTCAGGTGATACACATGGTAATGGCCTTAGTCCAATTGTTCATGTTATATTTAAAAATCCTAAAACTGCTTTGTATTTTATAAATATGCATATCTGTAATTTGTCTATATATAAATTTTTATATTTATGAATATTAGTGAATGTGTGGATTTTTAGTCATATTCTTAAAGAAATATGTTATCTTCTCCATCCATGAATGATCCTTCTTTAAAATCACCTCTGTTCAGACAACAGTGTCATCATCCAGATAATGACACCTTGTTTCACAAGGCCTTCAAAGTCACTGTTTATTGTTTGGACACGATTTGCTTAATCAGAGTGAAAAATAATTTCAAAGGTTTCTGGAGCCCTGAGAACATTATTCACACTAGCTCTGTGTACCAGTGCAGAAGAATCTCTGGGCCTATAATTTATGTCTTGTGGCTTGTCTGAAGAATTTACCCTGGATCACATGACTTGACTATATTTCTTAATCCTGTCCCCTCTGTTTAGATACCGATGGAAGAACTACCAATTTGTATTGGCTTTTCACTTTGCCCTCGAGGAGATTAATAAGAGTCCCCATTTGCTCCCCAACCTTTCCGGGTTATGATTTCTACAATGCATTTCCCAGTGACAAAAGAACTTTAGGAAGTGCTCTATTTTTGCTCACTGGAGGGAATCAGTCCCTGCCAAATTACAATTGCCAAACACAGAAACAACCTGTTGCTATTATTGCCGGACACATGTCCATATTTTCAGCCGAAGTTGGAACCCTATTGGAGCTCTACAAAAGTCCACAGGTAAGTGGGTTGTCAGGTTAGGGAATTAGAATTGAATAGCTCCTAATATAATCCCTTTACATCTGAGCAAAGAAAATGTGGAAGCTGGATTTACATAGCCCTGGAGGCCCTCAGAACTTCTCTTGGTTGTTTGAACACAATTTGCTTAAACAGAGTGGAAAAAAGGGACAGATTGTTTCCTGGGTCATGAGATTATTAACAGTACAAGGATGACAAAGAAAAAGAACAGTGGTAGATAAGCTGGTGATAGGGTGGTTAATGTGCATGGATCCCACTTGGCTGACTGCATGACTCACATCTTGATCCTTGTATCCTGAAGAACACACTGGGTATATGTGCTTGCATTCCCAAAATCTCAACATAGAAGAGATATTGGCATGACTGTCCCCTATGGGGTGATTTCTCATTTTCCCTCTCTATCTCCCTGTGGCAAGCACACATGATTTAATTTGCCTTCTGACAAATTTAAAATAAAAATAAGTAAAGTCTGTTAAGTTCCACCCATATTTCTTTCCCATAGCCATGACATCCAAACCTCAGTGATGGAAATATTGATGGTACTTTTAAAGATGCCTCCTAAAAACTGCACACAAAATAGAGAGCCACTCTACCTTAGGACAGGACAATATTAGGGGGCATTCAGAGGACAATTAGACACAAAAATATAAAAAACCTTTGCATTCATTATCACTTATGCCAGCACTGGAGATCCTCCAAACTGGCTATGGCTCAGGTCCTTCAACTGAGGTTTACCAGTTCCCTTTGCTCTTCCTCACATCCATGCAGGTGGAATCCCTTGAAAGCACTTCCAGTTACTCTCAGCAGGACAATTCTACAGCTCAGAGATTTTTCCAAGGAAATTGTCTTATAAAAGTTTCAGGAAGCTATTGGTAAACATGGCATTAGCATAGGATTATTGTTATTGAAAAAATTATTTAAAAAATATCATAGAGGCTATATGCTTGTATTTTAATAACAATATAGTTTATGCTGTATTGATAAGATATAGATGAAAAACTCAATACAGTATTTTTTCTCAGAGTTTATATTTTCAAGTTGGCATCTAGGGAAGGAAGCCTATGATACACATTGTCACATGGGCCCAGTGGAATGATAGAAATCACCATCATCTTGTTGCACCATCTTTATAAAATTTATACATACCTTAGTTCCCACTGTAGACAATAAAGAATGTATTGAACCTTATGGTTTTTCTTTCATGCTTTCATCTGGAAGTGATATTGTTATCTGTACTAATCTCATGTCCTTTCTCAAAAAAGATGAGGGATTTAAAATAGTCTCCTAATGGTCATATTGACTGAATAGAATTACTTCCACAGTATGCAATCTCTTCACTCAATATTCCATTCTATTGTCTTAATAGGTAGAGAATTATCTCCTCCCAGTGTAAGTGAAAAAAATTTAAAAAAATACACCAAAGTCAGAATCAGATTATTTTCATTTTTTTTACAGATTCAAACATTCTGTATTTTTTAAATAAAAATGACACATTTCTTAGAGACAATATAAACAATAGTTACAGAAATATTTTCCTAGGCATAAGCATATATAGATTTGTTAATTATATGCAAAGGGTTACAAGTGTGCTTGCAAAAATGTTCATTGGAAATATATACAAGGTTCTTGACATGAACACTGTAGTGTTACAATTCTATATTCAAACTAGGAAATTTTTGCATGCCCTTTTGACTTAGGGTTAAAAAAATATAGTGTGTAAAATGAAACATCTAAATAATATTTAGAAAGGCACCCACTGACCTCACTGGCAAATCCATCCAGCCCCCAGAAATGCTCTGGTGCAGTCTGTGATGAGCAAATAGCTGTTCCAAGATTCCTCCCTGCTTCAGAAATGGAATCAGATCCCTGCATGGGAAAGCCTTTGTAAATTTAATTTTATTACACATAACATGTACTAGTTATTTTTTAATTAACTGACTGCCCTGCTGCTTTATGGTGTACTGGACACTTGTACATATGTGATCAATGTACTTGGGAGGCCACATATTTTTCTCAATGTTGTATCTATATTCCACATGCAAAAATTTCAGGGCAGTTAGTTTAATTAAAAAAAATTTTAGGTAGTTAGTTTAATAAAAAAAATTCTAACGAGAATAAATGTTTTTAACTCATTTGCCTTACCAGCAAGTTTTTCAAATTACCCCTCCCCACCTACTAATTTTAGTAAAAAATGAAAACAAAAAAACCTAAGAAGATTGAATTTTAGTTATATGATCCCAACCTGGCATTTAACATTGTTTATAAAAACAAAAAGTGAGGTTGTTTATTTTTTTTTAATCAGGTCACATATGGTCCTTTTGATCCCATCCTAAGTGATAAAGGCCAATTTCCATCAGTTTATCAGATGGCCACCAAGGAGAGCTCTCTGACTCATGGAATCATCTGCTTGTTGCTGCATTTTGGCTGGATGTGGGTGGCACTCTATGTATCTGATGATATGCAAGGGGAGCAGTTTCTCCAGGATGTAAAGGCAAAGATGACAGAAAAGGATATCTGTGTGGCCTTTACAGAAAAGCTCACTGCCACAAAAGGTGTCTTTTTAGATTGTGACTTCCTTGTTGTACAGAGGATCAGAGTTTCATCTGCAAATGTGTACATAATACATGGTGATGAAGGGAGTGTCTGGTACCTGGGATTTGAACAAAAATTCTATTTAATTTTGGGAAAAGTATAGGTTATGAGAAATCTCTACTCCTAGCATGGAAAACTATTTTACCTGATTTTTGTTATTCTTGTCCACATTTTTTTCATGGAAGTCTCTTATTTTCAAACCAGAAAAGGAAAATTCCTGGCTTTAAACAATTTCTCCAGAAAGTCAACCCTTTCCAATACCCAGAAGATTTTTATTTTAGTAAACTCTGGATTTGCTTTTTTCATTGCTCACTTACTGGGTCACTATGTGGCAAACTTGGAGACTGCCGACCAAATTCTTCCATAGAGTTGCTATCACCTAATTTTGACATGATGACAACATCTGACTCCAGCTTTTTTATCTATCATGCTGTGCATTAGTGGTCCAAGTTCTTGATAAGATGCTTTTGCAGAAAATAGAAATGGGATCTGTAGGAGATGCAGACAAGTCTATTCTTCCCTGGCAGGTAAACATTCTTTTTCTTTCTTTCTTTTTCTTTTTTTCTTTCTTTCTTTCTTTCTTTCTTTCTTTCTTTCTTTCTTTCTTTCTTTCTTTCTTTCTTTCTTTTTCTTTCTTTCCTTCTTTCTTTCTTTCTTTCTTTCTTTCTTTCTTTCATTTTTTTATCATCATAATCTTGTTTATATTACATTGAATTGCATATTAACTTTACAGTGTATTACGTTGCTTTTTCAAAAGGGAATGCCATGCATGTCAGTCATTACAGAGATATTAATCTCCCTACTTCATCATTCAATATCTTTTTATTGTTTTTTTCTAATCATTATTATTGTTATTCCAATTATTTTTTTAAATATCACTATTTCTCATTTTGCTTGTAAAAAGACTACCCAAGCACCTGATGATATTTAGTGGCATTATCTTTTTCATTTTTACCAAAGTATTTTTGCCATAGATCATGTTCTCTCACCAGAGGGAGACATTGAGAGAGAAAGAGAAATCTCTCCCCAGGGAATATGGCCATTCCACAACCCTTTCTCCTCCACTCTCCTCCTGTGATTTGTTCACCACACACACACTTATGCCTGGCATGATTTTCAACCTTACAGGTCTGAGATTCAGAACATGGTCAGTCATGTGGGATTCCTCATTACCTCTGGCCCCTAAAATTTTTATTTTATCTATTTATTTATTTTAGGTTTTTTCCTTAGGGCAAGTATGCTCACCAGAAAGGAGCAAGACAGAAAGGAGAACAGTGGGAAGTCACCTTTTGGGGAGATGGCCATGCTCCATCCAATCCTTTCTCCTCCATGCTCCTTTTGGGATTTTGGACATGCACGCAGACATGCAAGCCACTGGATCAAAGCTCAAATCATGGTAGGTCATGAGGAAATCCACTGACTCTAACCACCAAGCCATTATCCTAGGTATGTACTAAAAAATAATCTATTTAGTGAATAATCCTCTTTCTCTAAAGTGAGCTCTCCATTATTTGTACATGATTAGTCCACTCTGTGTGTTCTCTGTGAAGTGTCCTTAGAGGCTGGCTCCTTCCCATCATCCTCTTTCTGCTCTCTGTCCCCTTGACTTTGCCATGTCTTTCCCTGTCCTTGATGTTATAAAATAATAGGAGAAGGAAGTATGGAATATAGTCGCAATATAATCTTAACATAACTTAGAATGAATACAATCAAGGTGGACAAAATATTGGAAGAAAACTTAGAATATTCTAAAGTCAGAATGACCATTTGGGGAACATCTGAGCAGTTGTGCTCTTTCACTGGCATGGATGACCTACAGGTAGCTACAGTTATTTATTGTGCCTGTCTTAATCATAACAGAATTAATTTTAATTTTCCTTATACTACCTTCAAAAATTATGGAAGAAGGAACAGTGATCCAATTTTAAAACATGGAATCACTTTTTTTTTCTTTAAATTCATTAACTTACATTCATTCACTATACATCATCACAGCAAACAAAATGAGATTTCCCATCCAGAATACACTGTATATTGGCTCAATCAAGCACATCAACATACGTGTTATCGTCTGCAAAAATTTTCCATTTCCTATTTCCTGTATATTTTGTTATTTTTGCCATTCTTGATTCTCTCTCACAATCTGCTGTGTCCCACCGTCCTCCCACACTGTCTCTGGTATCCACGGTTGCTTTCTATGCCTTTCCCCCCATTTTATTTATTTACTAAAGAACTTAATTAATCTAAATATTTCCAATAGCAAGTGCAGCTGATATATACATATCCATGAACACAAGTCTGGCCCTGGGCATAAACCTCAGTGAGTAGAATGAACATAAAACAAAGTAGCACCCAACTGGGACTACATAGCTTACTACATTCCCCAAATATGCCTTTTTTTTAATTTCATGAAAAATAGTTTTCATGATTTTTTTCCTCTTGAAATTTTTTTTAATTAATTCACTTACGTTCATCCCCTAATCATCGTCAGAGCATACAAAAAATGGTTATTCATCCAGAATATACTGCATAGTGACTTAATCATGCATGTCATCAATAATTTTCCATTTTTAGTTTCATATATATATATATATATATATATATATATATATATGTATATATTTACCCCTATGTTTGACCCTCTACCCTTTCCCACCCTCTTCTCACACTGTCTCTGGTGTCTACAGTTGTCTTCCATTCCTTTTCCCTCCACTTTTTATTGATCATACGATTTCTTAAATAATCTAACTACTTTTAATAGCAAGTTCAGCTGGCAATTTCAAGAAAAGCAGTTTGAATTGGTAAGAAAATGTCCTTTAAATGTTAGTATCTTGGGAACCAGCAGTTAGCGTAATGGCTATGTCGCTGGACTCCCACGTAGTCAACCGCGGTTCGCGTTCCGGACCCGGTGGCTTAGAACTCACGCCAGGCGCGTGTGCGTGCGTGCCCAAGATCCCTAGAGGAGACTGGAGGAGAAGGGATTGCGGCATGACCATCCCCTCTGGGGGGTGATTTCTCACTTTCTGTCTCTATGTCTCTCTCTGTCTGGCGAGCGCACGCGCCCTATAGCAAAAAACCTCTCCAAAAAAAAAGGTTAGTATCTTGTTCAAATAGTAGGTACGTGAATCTATTGACAGCTCAAGACAGGACAAAATTGAACCACAACAGAAGATAAGATTAAGTACATGAGACTAAACTGGTGAAATAGCATTCTGTGACTTTTTTTGTTTGTTTGTTTTTGTTTTTAATTTATTTTATTATCATCATAATCTTCTTTATATTACATTGGATTACATATAACTTTACAGTGTATTACATTGCTTTTTCAAAAGGGAATACCATGCATGTCAGTCAATACAGAGACATTAATCTCCCCACTTCATCATTCAATATCTTTTCTATGTTTTTCCAATCATTATTATTCTAATTATTTTTTAAAACAGTCAATCACTATTTCTCATTTTGCTTGTAAAAAGACTTTACCCATCATGAAGTACTTCTCAGACCAATCCAGTTTAGAATTCTATACATGTCATCATCAACAGGTAATAAGCCATATCTGTTTCTCACTAACGTCCTGCCTCTCTATTGTTCTCTTGCTATCTTTCTTTATCCTCTTCTCTTCACCCCTCCCATTTCACACTGTCCTATTCTCGTTAAGTACCTTCACTGCTTTTATGCCCTCCAATTTTTTGCTCTCTACCATAGAGTGAGGATAGTCAGTATATATTGAGTGGATACATACAATATCTTTCTTTCATAGCCTGGCTTACTTCACTCAGCAATAGATCCTCCATATCTGACCACTTTCTATCAAATTCCAGGGTCTTGTTATTTTTTATGGCTGAGTAGTATTCCATAGAGTATATGTACCACACTTTTGCAATCCATTCATGTTTGTGGACATTTAGGTTGGTTCCATGTCTTGGCAATTGTAAATAATGTTGTAATAAATATTGATGTGCAAGTACTTTTCTGACTGAGCGTTCTCCTGTCTTTCAGGTAAATACCCAGAAGTGGGATTGCTGGATCAAATGGTAGTTCTATTTGCAGATCTTTGAGGAACCTCCATATTGTTCTCCACAGTGGTTGAACTAGTTTACATTCCCACCAACAGTGTAGGAGGATTCCCTTTTCACCACATCCCCGCCAACACTTATCACTTTTTATATTCTTAATCTTTGCCATTCTGACAGGGGTTAGGTGGTATCTCATTGTGGTTTTTATCTGCATCTTCCTTATGATGAGGGATGTTGACCTCAAACAATAAAACTACTGGTAGAAAATGCTGGGGAAACTCTGGGAGACATTGGAATAGGCAAAGACCTCTTAAATAAGACTCCCAAAGCACAGGCAATAATCGCTAAAATAGACAAGTGAGACTATATTAGACTAAGAAGTTTCTGCACAGCAAAGGACACAGTAACAAGTGTGAACCAACAACCCTCAAAATGGGAAAATATTTTTGTTATATATGCCTCAGACAAGGGACTGATAACCAGAATACACAGGGAACTCAAGTGCCTTATGTGAAAAAAAAAATGATTAAACCAATTAAAAGATGGGAAAATGAGCTGAACAAAAATCTCTCTAAGGAAGACATGAACAGCCAAAAAGCATTCAGTATATTTTTTGAACTTTTCAAATTTTAGAATTATTTTCTATATAACTGCAAAGCCATGCACACAGATATTATAGGTGTTACTTATATGTGGAAGCTAGAATGTATCTAATAATAATAGTGGGTTACAGAACCATCAAGTTGCATGATAGTTAAGGTACTGGAATCTCACAAGGCTGACAAAAGTTCCAGTCCCAGATTTGAGACAGCTTTATTCCTGGGCCTTGTGGCTTGAAAAGATTACTCCTGGTGCATGTTCATATGTGCCCAAAATTCTGAAAGGGGAATGGAGGAAAAGGGATTACAGCATGGCCATTCCCTTCAGGGGGTAATTTCTCACCTTCCTTCTCTCTGTCTCTCTCTGGAAAGCACATGTGCCCTATGGCAAAAAAGGTAAAAAAAAAAAAAAAAAAAAAAAAAAAAGGCACTACAAAAACACTATAACATATAACAATTTTAATTGTGAAAAAGCAGAATTAAACTAGTCAACTTCAAGTGAATATCAAGCATTATAAATTCCCCAGTGGTAAACAAAAACCAGAAATGGAAATGAACAAGATATAATGCAAAATATTTTAAAAGTCAGGAAAATTATAATATGCTACTGACAGTTTGTAAGAGTTGAAACAAATAAATTTAAATATTGAATAGCTCTCATATGAAGCATAGTTTATAAAATTTATGAGACAGAAATGGATTATTATCTGTGCTGATAATGTGTATAGTATCCCCAAATGGACTTGTGTGAAATGTATTCATGTTGGAAAATTCACTTTATGAGCTAACTGATGTATAGTAATTGAATGTATAAAATAAATTAAAATATATTTTAAAATATTAGATAGCTCTCAATTTAGCATACACAGCATCATTCTGTGCCTTAACTATAAATATTTTTTATTCGAGGCTTTATTTAAAAATAACAGATCCTGACCATTTTTAAACAACAGATATAAATTATAAGTTTCAAGGGCCAGCAGGTAGCATACTTCTTAAGGCACTAGACTTACACATGGCAAACCAGTTTGAGTCTTGAATTCAGGGGCTTGAAGCTCATGCTGAGTGCATTCTGTGCATGCCAAAAATCCTGAGAGGAGAATGGAAATGAAATTGTGGCATGCCATTCCCCTGGGGGATGATTTCTCAATTTCTGTCTCTCTCTCTGGCAAGCACATATGTCTGATAAGAAAATTCTCTCAAAACAATTCTTTTTTAAAAATTTTGAGTGCAGTAATGTAGTGTTAAAAACTATGTAATATACCTACCTAGTAAAGCACAGTAGTTAATAACATTTTATTAGAGACCATGGAGACAGGTACAGGAACTGGGATAATGAGACTGCGTGTGAGGGAGTGGACTCAACTCTGAATATAGAATGGACCAGTGTGAATTTAGCACCATGTAGCAAGATGTTGGTAAGTGCATTGCACATCACTATGAGGTAGCCTTCTTTCTAAGGAGGATTCTGCTCAAACCCACCTACCTTGAATTCATAGAAATGTCCACAAAAAGATCTTGGTAAAGTTTAAGAAGCCTGGCTAAATTATGGTCCAGCAAAGAAACTTTGTCAATACAGATAGAATTATTTAAACAAATCATAAATATTTTAGCCAATAGGTGGAAGAGTGGTTAAAGTGCAGGATCCCACATAGCTGATTCTGTGGTTTGAGTTCCAAACCTGACTACTTGAAAAACACACTAGTTACTTGTGCCTCGAATACTGACGAGAGTGGAGAAAGGACTGCCATCCCCCTTGGACATGATTTCTCATTTTTTCTCTTTCTGTGTCTCTTCAGAAAGCACACATGACCTATACCAAAAATCTAGAGACAAAAAACACTTAAGACTTAAGTAAAACAGCCACAGTTACTTACGTGAAATATTTTTTGTAAGCTATAGCATTTCTGCCAGTTTTATCAAACTTGGATGCCATATTTTCATTCATTTAGCAAAACCTAAAAAAAGCAACAAAGAAACCAGGGTATTGCTAACTGATGATCCTCCTGCTTCCTCCTCTGAAGCAGATAATTAGCATCTTTAGTTAGAAAAAAACTGAGCCCTTTCAAAGGAAAAGAGATAATACACTTGGACAGACACTTCACAAAGGAGATGTCTAAATGTTCAATAAATGTACAAAACATGTTTAACATCATTAGTCAATGGAGAAATACAAAATAAGACCAAATAAAATTTTAAAAGGTAAGCAACATCAATAAATGTGGAATAATTGTACTCTTAGAACCAAAATTGGAGTGTCAGTTACATAGTTACATACATTTTGGTAAATAGGATTCTTTTTTTTTTTTTTTTTTTTTTTTTTTTTTTTTTTTTTGGAGAGGTTTTTGCTATAGGGTGCGTGTGCTTGCCAGACAGAGATACAGAAAGTGAGAAATCACCCCCCCATGGGGGATGGTAACGCCGCAATCCCTTCTCCTCCATTCTCCTCTTCGGATCTTGGGCACACACGCACACGCACCTGGCATGAGTTTCAAGCCACCGGGTCTGGGACACGAACTGCGGTCAACTACATGGGAGTCCAGTGACATAGCCATTATGCTAACTGCTGGTCCCGGGAAATAGGATTCTGAAGACACATAACAGTGCAATCATGCACCAAAAGCAGAAACTCAAACAAATGCACACATATTAGTACTATGGAAAGAGCTCACAGTAGCATTTACCCAAACATCTTAAACCAAGGGAAGGTGTCAAGAAGAGATCAATAAGGAAGAGTTGAATGAGAAAGTGTAGAGGAAGTGCTTCTAGGTGTGAGCCTTATTTTAGATCTTATAGGCCCAATTTAGCAAAACATGTAAAACACACAAGTTATAAAAAGACACATATGTGATATCACACACATAGTCTTTTTTTTATTTTTAATTTGCTAAAGGGTACCTGCACCCATCTGAGAAACATAGAAAGAGGAAGAGAAAAAAGTGGAAAGGCAACCCCCCCAGGGGGGCTGATCTACAGCAGTCCATCTTCTTTCATTCTTCTCAGGAAACAACGTATACGCACATGTGCCTATTGTGTTTCTCAATTCGTTGGATCTGGAATTTGAACTGTACTGTCAGCCATGCAGGGTCCAGCCACCTTAACCACCACTCCACCTTCTTTCTAAAAGGAAATATGTAGACTATTTGAGAAAATAAGTGTATTGAGAGATATGAAAAGACTTGAT
Organism: Tupaia tana; assembly: GCA_026018925.1. Taxonomy (NCBI): domain Eukaryota; kingdom Metazoa; phylum Chordata; class Mammalia; order Scandentia; family Tupaiidae; genus Tupaia; species Tupaia tana. The sequence goes on along the minus strand of JAKSZU010000025.1, from coordinate 2,725,944 downwards.
ATTACATAACATGTACACAGATAAGGAAAATTTATCTTTACAAAATGACTAATTACCCAAAATTCATCTATAAATTTAATGGCATCTTATCAAAATTCCAATATGTTTTATTTTCAAAGAAAAAGGGACCAAAATTACTCTAATGTTTATGTAAACATCAAATGTATTTACCTATACAATTAACCAAACAATTTATGAATTAAGGCAATGGGAATAACTATCAATAATATTACCCAACAGTAACAAATATTATGGAACTATAATATAAACAAATTCTACAGATAAATATGTTGAAATGGAACTTGCTGTAGAAAAAGAAATATATTTTCCCTTGAGACAGCTATATTTTGTTGCCTTTCATAAACAAAAAGAGGGGCCAACAGCTGACTTGGTGATTAAGGTACTGGACCTTCACATGGCCGACTATGGTTTTAATCCTGGATTTGTGGCTTGCTTTCTCACTGTTTATCTCTCTATATCTTTTTCTCTCCTTGGTCAAATTAAAATATAATAACAAATATAATTAAATAAGTAATTATTTAAAAATAAAAAAGCTTCACAGACATTTTAAAAGAACAGTTTATTTCATTTATTTTTTTTTTTTAACAGAGAGAAATAGAAAGTGGGAAAGCAAGCTGCCAGGTCCAAGACTATAATATTACAACCATTAGGCCAGTGTGGTGTTAAGGCACCGAATTACCACATGGTCAACCCTGATTCTAGTGGTTAACTGACAGCTTGAAAATTACACTAGGTGTGTGCTAGCCCAAATTCCTGAGAAGAGAATGGAAGAGAAGGTATTGCAACATGAGCATTCCCCCTGAGGGATGATTTCTCACTTTCCTTTTCTCTCTCTGAGGTGAGTGTACAGACCCTATGGCAAAAACCTAAAATAAGTAAGTAAAATAATAATAATCAATATTACAAAGAGAACTTTACTGCTCAAGTACTGCCCATTCATAAGCTACAGTACTGCAGAGACTATTAACAGCTGGGGAATGCACATTCATCAACAGAGGGAACAGAAATGCTCTATGAGAGCTGGTCCCCAACATCACCAGAAATACGCCTTAGTGAGGCAAGGGACCATCTAACCAATGCATAACATGCTTCTGTTTTCCCACTTAATTAGCATTCTGCTATAGCCACACAGACATTTTGGTATGTTATCTGGGATTCCATAAACTTCTAGGAAGCTTTTTTGAGTTTGAAAACATGGTCACATAGTTGCAAAGTGCACAATGTTCAAGATGCAGAGTACAAAAACATTGTAAATGGATGGGACAAAAAGTTCTAGCAAAAGTGAAGTTATCTTCCTTTAATAAGACTTTTTAATGCTAAATGAAAACCAACTCTTTTGAAAAGGTTATTTTGGTTATTGGTGAAAAATACTGTATTGTAATTATCTGCTTGATTTTAAAGCAAAAGTTATCTTGACATGCAAAAACCATAAATCAAATTTCAGAGTCCAAAAGTGAACAAATCAAGCAATTTAAGGAGAAAACAGATTCTTACGCTCTTTTTTTCTTTCTTTTATCATTATTGCTCCATTTATATGTAATAGTCAGAAAAAGCAAATCATAAACAAGTGAGTTTTCAGGGTGGGAGAAAAGTGTGCCATCAGGGATTTTTCTGAGTGATATAAACATTCTAAAATTGGACTTTGGTCATAGTTGAACAACTCTATAAATTTACTAAAGCATATTGAATTATACACTAAAAACAGGTAAATACTATGTCCAGCAAGTGGCATAGTTGTTAAGGCACTGGACTCCCACATGGCTTACCACAGTTTGAGTCCATATCACAGTTAATTGAAAGTCATGCTGGGTGAGTGTGTGTGCATGCTCAAAACCATTAGAAGAGGATAGAGAAGAGATTGTGGCATGGACATTTCCCCTGCAGTATGATCTCTCACTCTCTCTTTCTCTCTCTGGCAAGTGCACACACCCTATAGCAGAAATCTCTCCCTCTGCCAAAGAAAACCCAGAAAAATGTTACTGTGTGTTCCTTAGTAAATCCTTTTTTAAAAAGTGGCTCTAGTAATACTAGAAACATTGATGTCAAAGATGCAAAGAGTTTGAATACTATTGTCTCAGGAAAAATAAAAATGAATAAAAGCAATATTATTAGTTAATGTACTTTTAGAAAATATCTTAAATATATTACTTTAATAAATGGTTAAAAATAAATATTTTGGGGCCAACAGGAAGCATGGTGGTTAAGGCACTTGGCTTGCACATGGCCAAACACTATTTGAGTTCCAGTCTTTGTTACTTGCTTTCTCACTTTTTCATTTTCTCACATTCTCTCTCTCTTCCATGAATGCACATCCTCTACAGCCCCCACTGTGTTCTGAGTACACTCTCTGCATCTCTGGTGCATCCCCTTTTTCTGAAGGAAATTACATTTAGTACATTCGCTGTCTGTTCCCCCTGGAACTTGCCTATGCTGATGAGCTGTTACAAGCCAACTCACCCCCAGCTCTCTTCTGGGACTTGTCACCTCCTGTAAAATCATCCTGAATAAGTTCCCTTTGAAGTTTCTGATCTTGAACAGCATATTCAGCAAGTCCATGTTTTACTGCTAAAGGGAGAATGTTCAAGATAAATTTAGGAAGTAGATTTGCAGCCATCTGAATTGATTCTTGTGTGAGAGTATACAGGTCTTCACGATATTTGCCATAGTAGAAGATGTGACCTGAGATGGTGTCGTCTGGGCTTCTAAAAGTAAAGCCATTCTGTTGTAAATGTGCTTTTCTCAACATGTTCCATGAGTAGCTTAATAAGGCCACTTTTTAAGTCTTTGTTAAGTTGGTTTTAATGTAAAGCTTTCTCATATACATGAAAAGAGGCACAATGCTCTGTGATGCTCCCATGTATTGTCTAAGAGCTATATTAACTCTTTCAGTATAGAGATCTGCAAGACTGGCTTGCAACTCTTTTGAGATGCTAAGTGATAATTTTTTTTTTTTTTGAATAGAGGTTTTTGCTATAGGACACATGCTCTAACTAGAAAGAAAGGGAGAGACTGAGAGACAGCAAGAAGTCACCCCAGGTGGGATGATGATGCCTCAATTCCTTCTCCTCCAGTTTCTTCTCAGGATCGTGGGCATAACATAGGCATAAACACATGCTCTGTGTGAGTTTAAGCCACTGAGTCTGGGACTTGAACCACAGTTGACTACATGGGAGTTCAGCAGTGTAACCATTACACCATCTGCTGGTCCCTCTAAGTGATTAATCTTTTAAATCAGATCACTATACATCTGTTCCAGTGCTGCTGGCTTACACACACATACACAGCTGTATATCTATTTATAGGATATAGAGATATGGTCATCTGGATTCTGTATTAAAAGTTTGTCTATGACACTATCCAATTTTGTCCAGAATTTTTTTAGAGAGGGATTTTTCCTACAGAGGATGTTTGATTGTCAGAGAGAGAAAAAAAGATAGACATGGAAAGTGAGAAATCACCCTCTGTGGGAGATGGCCATGTTGCAATTTCTTCACTTTTATTCTATTCTCAAGATTTTTGGCACACATACACATGTGTCCAGCATGAATTTCAACCTGCTGTGTCTGGTACTTGAACCGCAGTTGATCATATAAACATTTAGTGCCTAAACACTAAGTGACCTGAAGCCCCCAGTATGTGCTCTTGTATCTTTAATACTCATATTCATTAAAATCTTGGAGGTGGAGGTGTTGATGTTGATGGTAGAGCTGTGGTGGGGTTGCCTTGGCTGCAGCCAGGTGGTAGTTCTTTACCATCATGATCACCCCCTTGGCCTCCAGTGGTGTTGGGGACCCCAACGAGAGCCCCTCCTTTGTGCCTTTCCTATCCAAAGAGACAGCTGAAACCACCAGCAATACCCCTGAAAACTCTCAGGCAGGAACTGAAATCAACAAAGTGGATGGTGGAGGTGGCAGTGGTTGCAGAAAACCTTACAGGGCCACCTCCTCATTGTAGTTCTGGTCATCAATCATCACTCATAGCTGTCCCCCTCCTCTTCTAAGCTTTCTTCCATCTTTCTCCCTCTGCCCCCTCCCTGCACCAGCCTGTCTAACAGGAACCTGCTGCCTTTCACAACCCCTGGGCCAGAGGGCTCAGCTACCTCCTGGAGCTCACATTGCCAGGAGCAGAAATAAGCTGGCGGTGAAGGTTGTAGTGTACCAGGTGTCTTGCTCTCCTCAGGTCTGCCCTCTTAGAGATGCTGAGGATGAGGTTGAGTGCTCAGGAGCTCTCTTACTGGGACCAGCAGTCACAGTGCAGTGGCACCCTTCAGGACATTTTACCTGTATTAATTTTATTTTTAATGTCTGAGAGCAAATGGGGAGAAGTGGTCTCTCAGAAACTTTAATAAGCAATTTTCATAAACACAAGTTTCTTCACAATTTTTGAATTTATACAAAAACTCTTCTGGTATTAAAAAAAAAAATGCATTCAGGATCAGCAGGTTACATGGTGGTTAAGGCACTGGAGTCCCATATGGTAGGGAGCAGTTCTAGTCCCAGACATGGTGGCTTTCTCTCTCTCTCTCTCTCTCTCTCTCTCTCTCTCTCTCTCACTCTCTCTCTCTGACAAATGTGCATATCCTAAAGGAAATATTTTAGAAATAACAATAATAAATAAAATAATTATTAAAAAAAGCTCTTTTCACCTGTCCCTGCCCCTTTTTGGGGACAAATATTTCATATGTATATTTTAATTGCTTGTTTTAGGAATAAAAGAAACCCATGGTATCATGGTAACTCATGAGTATATTTATAAAATGAGAAGTTTTCTATCAAAATACATTTTTTTACTGGGAAAATGAATAAAACAGACAAATAGATCTACACAAAATAAACAATATCTTTGGTAGATTTCAGCACAGGACAGTCTTATAACAAGCATATTCCCCTTATTCTCTAGAGCTGCTCAACTTCCAAGTTAAGAATTTTAAAAATATAATTAATTGTGATTTTATTATGTTGACATTCATGTCTCACTTCACGTCATTTTTGGTCAAGCTCTAAACACTTAAATTACTCTGATGGTAGCCAGCAGGCAGCATAGCTGTTACCTGGCTGGACTCCCATATGGTCAGCTATGGTACGAGTCCCAGACCTGGTAGCTTGAAACTCATGTAAGGTGTAAATATGTTCGTGCTCAAGATCCCAGGAGTAGAATGGAGGGGAAGGATTGTGGCATGCATGGGCATTCATGCTGGAGGTGATTTCTCACTTTCTCTCTCACTGTTTCCCTCTCTCTCTCTTTCTCTCTCCAGTGAGTGCAGGCACTCTATGGAAAAAAAAATCTCTAAAAAATTTCTCCAGTTGGTTTTTGGGAGCTTGGTTAGCAGTATCTGGAACATGGGAGGTGGCAGCATCTGCTACAGCACCTGAGGAAACTGTTGTGGATGTCCACACACAGCAATGGCATTGGTCAGACAGTCCACCACCTTCTCTTACTCATCTTGGGCCAGCAACTCTTTTAGCTTGCTAAATTTCTTCAGGGAAAAGTCTGAACTGCTTCAGTATCTTTAAGGTCAGGTAACTAGAAAAGCCCAGTTCTCTCCTTGTCAAACTTCTGTTTCTTTCTTCATTGTTGCAGCCTGTTCTAGAAGTTGAAGTCATTCCATTGCTTCCATTCATAGTAAATGCAGTACCAGATGAACAGGGCCTGGCACACCCCAGGGTGACTGTGGTGCTGTTCTGGCTCACCATCTTTGCCATACTGAGTGCAAGGGTAGTGCCACTCACACCTATTGCCGAC